>JAVLUZ010000056.1:4952632-5381932 GCA_036768485.1 Mermis nigrescens
CACACCTGGGCGTGGGGGTTGGGGGGTATGCACCCCCCAGAAACCAAAGTACCCCCCCCCAGAAATCAAAATACCCCCCCAGAACTCAATTTTTGAAAATTTTTTTCGTTTTTTTCGCAATTTTTTGATGCCAATGGATAGTGCTTGATGAGAAACGTCGAAAAATGGTGTTTTTATCGCCATACCACCATTTTTAAGGCCATTTTTCGACCTTCAAAAAAATCTTGCACCCCCCCCCCAGAATTTTCTTGCTGCCCACGTATGCTCTCTACTACCAGCTTACTAGCAAACTTTTCCAGATTCAGTACGGAGTTAATCCAGGTAGCTTTACGTTCTAGTAAATTATATTTAACAAAGATTTTGTTGAAGATTTTTCTGCTAACTTCACCGGTTACAAATCGGGATGAATTGAACAAAATAGAAATGGTACCATACGTGGCAGCAAGAAAATTCTGGGGAGTGCAATATTTTTTTGAAGGTCGAAAAATGGCCTTAAAAATGGTGGTATGCATACGTGGGCAGCAAGAAAATTCTGGGGGGGGGGTGCAAGATTTTTTTGAAGGTCGAAAAATGGCTTTAAAAATTGTGATATGGCGATAAAAACACCATTTTTCGACGTTTCTCATCAAGCACTATCCATTGTGTAACTGCGAGAGTTACACGGTAGGCGAACCTGCCTTAGCAGTTCGCGATAGCCATAACATAGCCAATACTAGTAGCTATCGATGATAGTGCACTGTGGGCTATGCCTTCGGTCTTCCCATTATTTCCCCAAATTTTCAATAATAAAAAACATTTAGATACTTGTCCGGTAGCATAGAGCTAAGTGTATGATAATAGTAATTGTTTACATGCATACCGCTTGTGTAATCGATAACAATTGATCTGAGATAAAAGTGATTCAGTATTACGTTAAATTGATCTTTCTTTAATTTACTGTAATGGTCCTTGAGGCCAGTGTACGTAACGTTGTATGGGGAGTCTGGCGTTTTTGTTTTTTCGTTTGCCAGTCGTACGTGGATATAGTCCGTACGTTTTTGTTTTCTTTTTGCTTGTTGTCCGGCTTCAGGCCGTGAATTCATCGTTGAATTAAAATAGAGAAAACCTACCCAGTGGTTCCTGGTTATACCGAGGGTTAGGTCGGGTATCTACTCGTCGAGGATTTCTTCCCAGTTTAGTGGACTGATAGGTAAATTTCGTATGATAGTTTATTTTATTTGGAAATCATAATTTATCTCTCAAGCCAAAAATTGATCAAAATTATTATTTAATCATTAAGGATGATTGATCAGCATAGAGCTCGTTGTTGTTGTTTTCATTGTTCAGCGTGCTACACATATTAGGAACCAAAACATTTCGAATCAGGCACTGATTGAAAATAAGTTAAATAAACAACTTGAGCTTGAGATAGGTCAACTGACCTCCGCGGCAATTACCGAGACTAGGTAGCCTTAGGTCTTAGGGCGTAGCTGCTGAGATCACCCGACATAGAAGCAGCCAGCAATATTAGGGCTGAGGGGATCGAAGCCGTAAGGTCTCTAAGGGTCCAAAGATCGAAAGCCATTCAGAGCCGCGCGATCGGGGCCAGCACTAAGCGCAGACTTAAGTACCTACGTACCTAGGTAAATCTCGAAGGCAAATATACCCGTCCTATGTCGATTCTTGTAGACATAAGGCGGCTCTGCATTTACATTGGACGTTCCCTCTTTTAGGCTGCTAGCTACAGCTGAGCTGATCAATCATCGTAAAATTATTTTTCGATCCAAAAAATTTATCATTTTGGCCATCTAAAAATGTGTAACATTTCGTTCACCTTTGTTGTTGTATCGACCGCGATTGTGGCAGTGCGCAATTTAAGTAAGCGTCCGTGGTAAAGACTTTGTGTATCGTGGTAAAGTCATCGTTATTTTTCTATTTCCGTCGGATCTCTATCGACAAAGGCAGCTCTCACGCTCGCATTTTTCTATAAACGTCGACCCTCAGGCGACGATTTATCATTTTTCTCAACTGACGACGAATTTCCGTCATTTAGGTTTTTACCTACCTGTTTTTCTAATCACGTACTCAATCTTGCGCTTTAGGCTTAGTCCTATCTGCTTTCGATCATTTCACATCAGGTATATCTTACTTCACGTAAGGAAGTACTATTTACATGGAAAAACCTGTTTTTCGGATTGACAAAGGCCTAATTCGAAACATTTATTTTGGGAAAAATTTTGACGTACTGAAATTTATTTTATCCAAAGTGTAAATGTTAGGGGCCTGTATCTACAAGAGCGACACAGACCGGCCTAGCATTACCTTCGAGATTTACCTAGGTACGTAGGTACTTAAGTCTACGCTTAGTGCTGGCCCCGATCGCGCAGCTCTGATGGCTTTCGATCTTTGGACCCTTACAGACCTTACGGCTTCGATCCCCTCAGCCCTAATATTGCTGGCCGCTTTTACGTCGGGTGATCTCAGCAGCTACGCCCTAAGACCTAAGGCTACCTACCTAGTCTCGGTAATTGCCGCGGAGGTCAGTTGACCTATCTCAAGCTCAAGTTGTTTATTTAACTTATTTTCAATCAGTGCCTGGTTCGAAATGTTTTGGTTCCTAATTAGTGTAGCACGCTGAACACTGAAAACAACAACAACGAGCTCTATGCTGATCAATCATCCTTAAAGATTAGATAATAATTTTGATCAATTTTTGGCTTGAGAAATAAATTATGATTTTCGAATAAAATAGTCTATCATACGAAATTTACCTATCAGTCCACTAAGAAGGTGGAAGTCCTCGACGTAGGGATGGTGGCCGACCTAACCCTCGGTATAACCAAAACCACTGGGTTGGTTTTCTATGCTTTTATTCGACGAAGAACACACGGCCTATAGCCGGGAAACAAAATACGCAAAAGATAAACGATAATGTACAGTCGAAATAACCGGCCAACGAAAAACCAAAAAGCCAGACTCATACAACGTTACATTCACTGGCCTCAAGGGCCATTACAGTAAATTAAAGAACGATCAATTTAACATAATACTGAATCACTTTTATCTCAGATCGAAAGTTCTCGATTCACGAAAGCGGTATGCATTAAACAATTACTATTATCATACACTTAGCTCTATGCTACCGGACAAGTATCTAAATGTTTTTTATTATTGAAAATTTGGGAAAATAATGGGAAGACCGAAGGCATAGCCCACAGTGCACTATCATAGATAGCTACTAGTATTGGCTATGTTATGGCTATCGCGAACTGCTAAGGCAGGTTCGCCTACCGTGTAACTCTCGCAGTTACATTTGCATAAAAGTAGAATTTACACTGAGAAGCTCTTTTTTCGCCCAGAGCATTAGGTATGGTTATTCTTTCTTAAGAATGATCTCCGTAACGTCAGAATAACGAATCTGACCTCTAAACTTTCTACAGCCGTTGGTTGTTAAGCTGTAAAGAGGTGAAGTTTGAATTATGCACATGTTTTCAAATGCCAATATTTGACCCTGTTGCATTTTTTTGATCAATTTTTTATTTCAAAGGTTTTTGATTTATCTTTGATCATTTTTATTCGCAAACATACACTGTTTTGGAGATTAAGTGGAATAAGAAACATTTTTCAAAATACTACCTGCAAATTACTTCATAATAATAATTCGTATAAGCTGTCTTTATCAAACCGATTCCGATTTTTTTTCTTATTAAAATCCATGCAAATTTATGTCTCTCATTTCTGGAATGTGTGCGGCTCATAAACCTTCTTAAATTGTTTGCATGTGCTGACACGTCGACCGAATTGTTGATTTGTGGCCGGAATCTTTCAACATAGGTAGCGCTTTAGCCAGGGCACCTTTTTTCTTATACGTTTATCACAGCGAGTGCGAATTTTGTGTCCCATCTCACAGCAACAACGGCACACACCTGGGAGGTGCGACTTTTTTTAATTGAAAGACAATTAAAACCTCGATTTACCATTTTTTTGGTTTACACTCAATACCGAGTTAGCAATGAGTGTGTAAAGTGTAAACTGAAAAATTAAATAATTAGCGGAGAGCCAATTTTTTAAAAAAATGTTGCCCTCAAGCTGTAGATTACGAATCTGACCTCTAAAATTTCTTTACACTCAATGGTTGTTGCACAAAAGTGTAAAGTATACGTCTTTTTTTACTCTTTGCGTATCCTGAAGCTTATCTAACTCAATTTTAGCTTTTGTGCAGTCCAATTAGTTTTATATTGTAGAAGGTTACAATATCTCATAAGCAAAATTTTTTCTCTTTTAACGCAATATTTCTTGATTTGTGATTGTTCTATTGTAAAGGTCTCGAGACGAAAAATAAATTTCTTCAGCTACTCCGCGAGTAGGCGGAACATGCTAATTATGCTTAAAAGGTGCTCCTGACCTAAACGCTACACATCCTAATTAATTTTGTTTATACACCTATAGTCTGTTTCATTTATCCGGAGAGCTTTTTCAGCAAATCTTTTCCGGGGCAACAGTAACTCGATCTTCCTAATTACTATAGGTCATTTAAAGATTACTGTAGCTAAATAGAAAGGGAGGGTTTTTCAATAAAATTTCTTACGGCATAATTTATTCTCATCCTCCAGCAGATCATGCAACAGGCGGATGGAATTCGCGCATTCAACTTGTCATAAATCGACCGTTGAACACAATAGACTAGCATTTTAAACACGGTCGAAGCAAAATTGGTTTCGATTCCTGCTGCAAGATTTTTATTTAGCGCACTTACTGTAGTATGTCGCAGCACTGTTTAGATGCTCGAATTAAGTCTATATGGACGGTTTAGTGCATTAAAGGTGAAAGAATGGCGGCCGCTCGCCCCCACTCAACTTTTCTGTCGAGTTAGAGTAAATCACCCAGTTAGGCATACTGTAGCCTTCTTCAACAAAATTTACTGAAGAAGCTCTCGAATAAATGAAACAGACTATATGTGCATTAACGTAGCATTTAATAACTATTTTGGCATTTATCCCAGTTTTGAGGTCATTTTAGCATAAAAAATTTGATTCTTGACCTCCCCTGTCAGATCGGCCATGCTGTGCATTTATGTTCACAACCCTACCTAACGGGCGTCCTACAATTTTTCCGATATGTATGTTTGTATTTATGTGTACACCAACGTTTTAATGCTAAAATTAACTGACTACCCGTTTAAATTAGCATTAACGTATGTAGTAGACGGCATTTTCACGTTTGATGAGATATATAACGTACCTACCTATTGTGAGAGTAACGGATAACGCTCATAGATATTAACTTACGATATTTCCTTCCAGGCATGTGATAAGACTATTATTTAATTATTAAAACAACACAACGGACTAATAGCTGACGAAGAAATAGCAGACTGAACATCTTTTAGTATAGCACGCGATATATATACGTTTCTATCAGCACAGGTGATTGTGACGCACAAATAAGTGTTTTTTAAAAATAGGTTAAAGGATTCTAAGCTAATAAATCAGAGTAGTGTAATTGATACGTGAACAAGTGCTAAAAAATAAGAAGTAGCTAATATAAACGTAGACAAAGGTAACAATTGGGCGGAATTTGTCAAGTACCTACTCTATTTTAAGAATTGCAATAAAATGAATAAAACAATTAGCATAAATCAAAAAGGCTAAATGGTAAGATATCACGCAGGCTAGTTGTCTACGAATAACTTTGTCACGTCGACGAATCTTGTGTATTTTGTGTGTAAGTTTCGATTTCTGCCTTACATCCCCCTCCTTAAACTTGGACGCCCTCGGCCAATGAGGAGAAGTTGTGCATAGTATAAACAATAATGGACAAATTAAGCTAAGATAATAATAGATGTAAATAAGAGCTGAATGGTAAGTTGAACAGTAGTAGATGAACTATTGAAGCGTTCAGTAGATATTAAATAATCAAAACAATTTAAATAGATCGATCAGTACTGTACAGATTCAGTTTCAGATTCACTTGACTCATGCATCACAGCATCACCTTTGGATTCGTCTGTAGCTAAAGACTCCTTAGAAAAATAATGTTTTGTACGATTAACATGTATTATTTCTGAGTCTGGAGCAGTTAATGATTGTATTGTGATGTTTGGGTAATCAACAGCAACTACTTTATAAGGACCTTGGTAAATATTTGAAAGTTTTTTAGATACACCTCGTTTTATAACTTGAGATTCCTTAAGCACTAAATCATTAATTTTGTAATTCGCATTATTCACTCTCTTGTTATACTGTTTAGCATACTTTTGTTGTGAATCTTGAAGATTATTATGGATAACAGTCAAAGATTTTGTAAAATGTTGTTTAACTGCATCGGCATATGAATCAGTATCGATTAAATAAGGAGATGGTTCATGAGTTAAAGCAATATTTATTGGTAACTTAGGCAAGCGTCCAAAAACAAGCTCAGATGGTGCATAATGAGTAGAATCGTTTATGCTTATATTAATAGCAAAGACAGCGAATGGGAGATGTTCATCCCAATCCATCTGATTACTTTCCACATACATACGAATACGAGTGGCTAGAGTTTGATTAGCTCGTTCAACTTCACCATTCGAAATGGGATGATACGCAGCTGTATGAACTTTCTTAACTCCTAGTATCATAGTTATTTCTGCCATTAAGTGTGATGTGAAGTCAGTTCCTTGATCTGACTGTAGAATGCGTGGTGCTCCATGTCTACATACAATGTGTGTTACAAAAAGTTTTGCAATAGTGTGTGCTGTTATGTTTTTTGTGGCAAAAGCTTCGACATATTTCGTAAAATAGTCGATAAACACTACGATAAAACGACTACCTTTTTCAGTTATGGGTAGAGGACCCATACAGTCGACTGCTAATCGTTCAAAAGGTCCAGTTGAAGTAATAGGCTTTAAGTCAGCTAGTATTTTATGTCTCATAGGTTTATTTATCTGACATGCTTTACACAATTTACAGTATTCCTTTACATCTGCTTGCATAGTACGCCAGTAATAGCGACAAGAAATCAAATGGATAGTCTTACGAGGTCCAAAATGACCTGCTAACTCAGCATCATGATGAGTCTGTAAAATCACATTTTTTAGCTGCTTAGGTACTACAATCTTTAAGTTTCCACGTACTTTACGGAAAAGGATGCTATTATGCAGTTCATATTTTCGAGATTCATTTGTTTGCGCCTCAGTGCTGTTTTGTAGTGTTACTATAATATTTCTGAGATCTGGATCACTTTCTTGAAGAGCTTGTAGGTTAATCGTTTGAGGTTGAAGTGCACAGATAAGAGTTTCCTGTGGGCGACTGAGTAAAGCAGTATCAATATCGAAAGAAGGTTCTGCATTTTTATTCGGAAATCTAGATAATGCGTCCGCATTCTTATTTGCGCTTCCTTTTCGTGGTACTATGTTGAGCTTAGTCCCAGCTAAAGCTAAACCCCAGCGTGCAATACGTGATGAAGGATTTGGCTTTTCTAACACGGCTTTGACTGCTGTATGATCAGTGTAAACTGTGACTTCATAAAGATACAAATAGGGCCGAAAGTATTTGACGAATTCGACTACTGCTAAGGTCTCGAGTTCTGTGATCGGATAATTTTTTTCAGCGGATTTTAAAGTTCTACTGGCATATGCGATGGGATGCTCCAAACCCTCAGTACCTATTTGACTTAGCACTGCAACTATGCCTGTAATTGAGGCATCCGTTTGGAGTATAAAAGGTTTGGTAAAGTCAGGATGGATCAAAATAGGAGGTTTTATTAACATATTTTTGAGAGTAGTAAAGGCTTTCTGTTGTTCGTCTGTCCAACTAAATTTTTCCCCCTTCTTTAAGAGTTTTGTAAGGGGTTGAGAAAGCTGGGCGCAATTTTTAATAAATCTCCTGTAGTACGAAATGAGGCCCAAGAAAATTTTAACTTCTTTTTGAGTTTTAGGCTCACAAATAGCCTTGATGGCTTCAAATTTACGGTCATCGGGAAGAATACCCTTATGAGAAATTTTGTAGCCTAAATATTCGATTTCTGTGAAGCTAAATTTACATTTATCTAAACGGAGTTTCATACCGGCATCATGCAACCGACTTAGTATTTCTTTTAATCTGATTAACATTTCATCATGTGTTTCACCAAAAACTAAAATGTCATCAAGATAAACCATGCATGTTTGCCACTGTAGACCCGATAAAAGTATATCCATCAAGCGTTGGAAAGTTGCAGGAGCGTTACACAAGCCAAATGGTAGATAATTAAATTCAAACAGACCACATGGCGTATTGAACGCAGTTTTTTCGCGATCGTGTAGTGCTATGGGGATTGACCAATAGGCGTTTGCCTGGTCTAGCGTTGTAAAGTACTTCATGTGCTTTAGTGTGTCCAGTATGTCATCGATTCGCGGCAATGGGTATACATCCTTTTTAGTGACTTCGTTCAGTCCACGAAAATCGATACACAATCGATGACCACCATTTTTCTTTCGGACTAGGACAACATTAGTTGCCCATGGTGATATACTTTTGCTAATTATGTTTTTTGATTCTAATGCTTTTATTTCCGTTGTGATCAATTCTTTTTCTTTGGGTGATGTACGGTAAGGAAATCGTCTCACTGGCAAGTGATCTCCCGTGTTGATTTTGTGTGTGACTAAATTCGTTTTTCCTGTGTCCTTTTCATCTACTGCATACAGAGAAGGAAAAAGGCATAACAATTTTACTAATTGAGCTTTTTCAGCTTCTTTAAGTTCAGGACACAAGTTAGCATGCTGCATTATCCAGTTATACGTTTTAATCTGCTGAGATTTAGTATTAATGCAGTTTTGGAACATGACAAAGTTGTCTTTATGAGAATCAGGTTTCTCAACATAACACTTTACACTGCCAATGCAAGTACCTCTGTATATTTTAATTGGGTATCTACATAGATTGAGTGCTTGAATGGAGATACGCTTGTGCTTTACTGAGCTTATAGAGGCTGCAAAGTAAGTACTGTTAGCTCCTACGTTATTAGGATCAAACTGTACACAGTCTACGTATTCATACTGTGGTGATACTTGTCCTGAAATTAACATAACGGATCTGGCTGGAAGAATACATGTCTTTTCTAATGTGACAGCACCTCGTTTCATGGGTGGATTATACAGTAACCCATTACAAGGTATATTAACAGCTTTGAAGCGGACAATTTGTTTCTCATTATCAAACTGATAATTTTTAAATCGGAATAAAAAGTTGGATCCTAGGATAAGCGATTTGCTACAGTTTTGTTGAACATGTACCAAAATCGTTTCTTCAATATCTGCAATTTTTACTGTAAGAAAGCATTCACCAATGAGAGGTATCAGATCCCCATTCGCTGCAAGTGGCTGTGCATATGTGGGAAAAATTGTAATGTCATTGATTTTTTCAACCAGCTTAGCATCAGCAAGTGAGTAAACTGCACCAGTGTCTATTAATGCCTCTGCTTTATACTTATCATTGATAACTACCATGATATGAGGTGTACGCCATTCAAACTTTGCAATATCTACTTTATTTGTAATTGTAGTATCGCTTCGTGGGATAGAATCTTCGGTAGATTTACCAAAACTATCGAGAACAAAATCACGAAATTTAAACTCATCAGACGCAAAATGTGCTAGATCTCGCATTGTAAAGTCACGATTTGCCTTCATTCTGTCTGTTTCACATTCATGATCATGGGAAACCGTATTGCAGATAGCACGTTGCGGAGAGGTTGATTGTATGATTGCCACAGATGTGTCATGCAGTGTAATATGATTATCTGACGCTGTATAAGACACATTCGGTGTCTTGGGACAGTTGAGTTTGTTCTTTTTATTTGATTTCAATAGTGCAAGTAGTGCTGCACCTATGTTTGTGGATATATCAGCGTTAGGAACTCTAGAATTTATTTTTCGCCTTCGATAAACGTAGAACATTAGGCATAAATATGCAATATATCCCAGACCAGCAATAATTAGTATCAGAATTAAAACATTTACGATTAATTGTATGGGTCCCGCGATTAACGAATTAAGGCCAGAGTTGAAATTTTTTTGACTCTGGTCGACAAAATGCTCTAAGCTATTGTAAATACGGACAGCTGTGTCTTGTATGCCGTTACTAGCTCCCAAGACAACGTCGTGTACTAAGCTAGGATCTAAAGATAGGTCAGACGTATACTTTACGAGATTATTTAGTTGATTTTCAAGTGCATGACTTTTAAAAAGGTATTGTTTCAAGTAAGAAAGACTGAGTGGGATTTCATTAAGTCTATCATGGAAAACTGTTGGTGTGTCAAAGTTAAAAACTGCATGTTCACCCTTCCACATTAAGTTTAATGGTACTTTGCTAACATGAATAGGTCCAGACTGAGTCATCCATTTAGAATTATTACGGTACACAGGTGAAGTACGGTGATTACAGTCTATTTTTGGTGAATATGTTATAAGATCAGGGGAACCTGGACTAAGAAATAAAAGCTCATTATTGACAATAACTGGTGTGTTGACGTAACATGTATCATTTAACTTATGATCGTGAATGACTTGTGCGTTATTAATTTGTTTACACTGCCATACACTGATAGCTTCGCCTGAAAATTGTGCAATTACATCATTACGCTGCAGTAGGGCGCGTGCTCCTAAAGTTGCATCAAGTTGTAATAACTGCCATATTAAATCTAAGTATTGTTGTGCGTGATTACATAATTCGATCCACATATAACGAAAATTATTTTTATCAGTATTAATTACCTGATACTCTAAGTAATTTAGTTTTGCATTTACTGGATCACTCTCAGTAAACTTGTTTTGGCCGACCATCGGAATATTAAGATCACGTGTAGTATCTGGAAACTGTAAGATCACGCCTTGATGTGTGTTGAACGCACGTTGCATGTGATTGCATGCTTTGAATGCTGATTTAATACTGAAAGATGCTTGTAATGCTTCGATAATTATATAGCGATCACTAAAGACAGCATCGTAATTACCCTTAATAGTGAAAAGGCACGATGGTTCTATAACAGTAGCATTCCATACTGTGGTACCGTCATTATTTAAGCACTGACTTTCATTAGCAGCGCAACCTCCTAAATCGCCTAAGTCACTAAATACCGTTTTTCCGTCGTATGTAGCGACTGTACCTAATTCAAGCATAAAGTTTTCTACTTCAGTACATACTGTGCGGCAACACCACTGATACTTAACTTCTAATGAGTTATTTGTTGACCATAAACCTGAGGGAGTGCGAACCAAACTTTTAGAATTAAATGTTTTGGTTTTTGCAGCATTTTTGCAAATATCTGGGGGAACATTCTCGATTTTCACATCATCGCTAAGTAGTCCTTTTGATCCGAAAAAACCAACATTAGTGCATGCCTTACGCTTTCGAATTATGCATTTATGGGCTTCAAAAGTAAGAGGCTTCTCTAAAGGCACGAAAAGATTAACGTTTAATCTTTGCGGACGGTTTTCTAGCTTTTTTGGCCAAATACACGAAACTTTTCTAGGAATTTCCAGTGAATGCCCACTTCGGGAAGTTCCACAAATTTGAATACCCGTTACCATGCTAACACTGCAATAGAACGTGAACAAAATGATTGCAAAACTATGCAATTTTATGCAACGTTGAACACCAATAAAACGGGAATTACAAATCCTGCTATCATTTTTCATCATCGGAAATTTCAATAATTTCGAGTCCAGGCTCTTCATCGGATAACTCAACGACGTCACTCTCTGCAATGCATCACTATTTAGTTTGACAGATTGTGTCGAGCCTGAATTATCTAAGTAATTCTCACCTCGCTCTTCTTTCCCCTCAGAATCTTTCAGGTCATCCAGCCTCTTTTTGGCCTCTTCGATCAACGTTGCCGTGTCACGTAACTTTTGTTTAACACGGTCAAACGCATCATTGACGCAATGGTCTTTGATGGAAGCCTCTAGCTCGTCTAGGGCATCATCGATTGCGCCCCTTGGTAGCTGATGATAATCGGTATCAATCGACGGAGAACTCGGCACCTTTGTCTTCTCCAGTGGGATTATGCGGAGTGGCAGCATAGGTCTCCGTTTTCGCCGTTGCCCTGAATCATCATCATTTAAGTGAGAAGAGAGATTCACATTGCAAACAGGAACATTCTGATTATAAGAATTCATATTCATCTCCATTTTATAGGTTGCATTTGGCGAAAAATTAAAATTGACGTGACAATCGTCTGAATCTAAAAATTGCAAATTTTCAGTGTCTACTGAATGATTATGTCTATACGGGAATGAGTTACTCTGTAAACGATTATTTAAATCACGGTTTTGAGGTCCTCTAGCACTCTCAAACGGTCGATTGTTAAATGCATTATAATTTTGCTTATAATTATTGCTCACATGCTCAGCATTTTTGTAACGATCATTTCGACTTGAACCATTATACTTATCATTCCAAAAATTAGTCATACGATTATTACTGTTGCGGTGCATCATATTATTGTGCCCACTATTACCATTACTATTAGCTCTATATTGCATTCTATTATTAATAACATAATTTTCCTTACTGCGTCTCCTCCGGCGCATTCCATTCGTTCCAGCGGTTTGTGGCGGTGGCGGTCTCTGATAGCGATTCGGATCATCGTTAATCGGCTGTGGTTTGGGCTGGCGGTCCTTCAATACGCACTCCGTCAAAAATTCGACTTTTTCGTCAATAAATCTAATTTATTCGGTCCTGAAATGCTTAGGATATTTTCAGATTGTCCCGCGCTGATTGCAAAGTTATCACGAAGTAGTTGAGATTCAGCATAGCAAGCTGCTTTTAATGCTTCAGTCAGAGATGAAAATTCACGGAAACGAACTCCATGCTTTATTTCGGGTAACAGTCCACGAAGAAAAATTGGTTTTAAAATAGACTCTCTGGCTGTATTGCTTAAGTCTGGATAGGCTACTCTAGCCATTTTTCGTAGGTTTTCAAGAAATACTGAAACACCTTCTCCAGTTTTTTGTCTTTTATCGTACAAAAACTGCTGAAAAACGTCAGCGTCACGACCATCTGGAAAGTATTCTTTTAGTTTTCCAATTAAATCATCATATTTGATTGGAAGTGCATGTGTTCGTCTTATTTCGTGAAAAGCTGCCTGGGCCGCCCCGGAGAAATTTGCCTGCAGGTAAGCAATCTTATATTCATCGTCTCCTTGAATACCTTGCAATTTCAAAAAGTGATTAAATTTTTCTATCCATTCAGAAAAACATTCACCAAAAGCTCCACTAAAAATTGGGGGAGGGCGTAGATTAAATAGAGGATTTACCGGCAAGTAATTCCGTCTCCCATTATCAAGATTGGCCTCCAATGGTTGAAAATTTTCAAACTTTAAATCTAAATTTTCAAGCTTCTGAGCCAATGGCTCAATTATTGTACGGAGGGAGCTTTTAATTGCGTTATCCAAAAGTTCGGCCTGATCGGGCATTGTTTTTGGTTCAGTTGTTTTAAAAAAAGATGATTTCGCTTCGTCAATAATTTTTTGAAATTCTTCACTAACAGTTAATTTACGAAGACTTCCTAAATATGGGCTGGAAGGATGAGTCCGAGTGTGAATAGAGCTTCTGCGTTCCACCGTAAAAGAAGTGTGAAGAAAAATAAATCGTTGGATATAAAAATCTCAACGAGCAACGCTCACTAAAATAAGTTTAGGAACGAAAAAAAACAACAAAAACAAATCTGCTTTTAGCGCAGAAAATAAAAACTGGGGGAACGGCGATAAAGGATAAATCTGCTTCCGTACAAGCAGCGAAAATTTCAAACCAGAAAAAATAGCGAAAAATTTCGGAAAATTTCTTTATATCTAAGAAAATTTTCGCAAGTTCGGTCGATTTCTTTATTAGAAATTCAAACTGTCTAGTCTCGCCATGTGAGAGTAACGGATAACGCTCATAGATATTAACTTACGATATTTCCTTCCAGGCATGTGATAAGACTATTATTTAATTATTAAAACAACACAACGGACTAATAGCTGACGAAGAAATAACAGACTGAACATCTTTTAGTATAGCACGCGATATATATACGTTTCTATCAGCACAGGTGATTGTGACGCACAAATAAGTGTTTTTTAAAAATAGGTTAAAGGATTCTAAGCTAATAAATCAGAGTAGTGTAATTGATACGTGAACAAGTGCTAAAAAATAAGAAGTAGCTAATATAAACGTAGACAAAGGTAACAATTGGGCGGAATTTGTCAAGTACCTACTCTATTTTAAGAATTGCAATAAAATGAATAAAACAATTAGCATAAATCAAAAAGGCTAAATGGTAAGATATCACGCAGGCTAGTTGTCTACGAATAACTTTGTCACGTCGACGAATCTTGTGTATTTTGTGTGTAAGTTTCGATTTCTGCCTTACACTATGTATACGTACAGCCGGTACACCATCTGTATTTTGAACGCAAAGTCAAGGAGCAAATACCTACAAACGAATTTTGTATTAGGATTATGTAATCACTCGATCATACAGTAAATCATTCATGAACTCATAAGCGCATACGCACGGGTGCTTAATTAAAAATTTTAACATTAGGTACATACAACATTAGGTATATATTTCGCGAACTGCGACAGACAAAATTAGTGAAGAAAGCGGCGTAGAATTTCCGAAGCATAAGCTTGTTGCATGCAAGCAAAATTGATTTTGAACAAGCTTTATCGGTTTTGACCAATCACCAATTCTTCCAGATAAATTCTTCGTCAAAATCGTAACCGCAAAGACAAGGTGCTGCTTTATAATATTTTTTACGATAATATTCGCATTCTTTGGCATGAAATCCACTGCACATGTATTCTTTTCGACGGCACGAAGAACAAATAAATCCACAGTTGATGCATGTTTCTGCATCAGTTAGCCGACTAAAAAGTAAAATATGACAAGAATTCAATACAGCAAAAGCGGTCGATAAGAAATGGGCAAGAGGAACCGATTACAAAGGCAAATTATATTCGTACCTACATTGTATAGCTCATAGGAATTTCATTAAAAAAATTTTACACTATCTGGGATTCCCCCATAATGCTAGTTGTTCCCCCATCTCTCAAAGTCTGAATTTTTTCTACCCCTTACCCCGATTTTGGAAAAAAATTGAATTTTTCGGCCGTTTTTAGGTGTTAGTCGTTTTTGGCCAAAAATTGGAAGTCATGAACTCCCCTCCCTACAAACGGCCGGAAACCCTATTCGAAATTTCGAGCCTTTAATGCATATTTTCTATGCATGTAAAACGTCCCACGTGGAATGAAGTGAGTGTTTTTTCATTTGAATAGTTTTTTCGTCTCTCTTTTATGAAAATTTTCTTACAACAATTTATGCGCTGAAAAGTCTTGGACATGAACCAAATCGATTCCCTTCGGCTCTATATTTCAAACATTGCCTACGTTTTCAAAAAATGTTACTGGAGTCCTTCAACATGTGGCAAAGACATTTTGGGAGCGAATGCGTGCAACTCTCTTACTCGAGCGGTACTTTGAAAGAAGAAAAAGATCGCAGAATGAAAGACGATAGTAAGAAAGTGCAGCTTTACTATCAAGCTACTGAATAAGGGCTCATCTTAAGCCAACGCTGTAGCTTTATGATATATTTCCATGTTCATGTGAAACAATATTTATTTTTTCAAATACCTGACATAAGTTGTAAAATAGGTAGATGAATCAGAGCATTAGTTCAAATTATATCAACAACCGCACGTGTTAGTGCCAAAAGTATTAAACATAGTACATTGTAGCTCAGCTCCACATATGGGCGTAGAGGGTATAGACCCCGAGAATCCGGTAGACCCCCGAGAATCGACAGATCCGCAGAATTGAATTTTTGGCATGTTTTCTGGGATTTTGGCCAGTTTTACACCACCCAGACCCCTTGGTCGCTGCTCATTTTAAGATTAGCTCTTATACACGCAAATCCTGGCCGATCTGGGGGTCAGTCAGTCTGGGGGTCAGTAAGTGAGTTTTTGGGCCGAATTGATCAGAAAAATTTGTATGAATGCTTAGATTCCGTTGAAACTACGTGTTCTACAGTTTATGGTCAATTTCAAATACTTTTGTAGAAAAGTTTCGGTTTTCATCCATTTTTTGCCTTCATTTTGCCTAATTTCCTCTATTTCCCATTTTCAGAGACATGCATTTCTGCTCAGCATTGTTGCAATGTAACAGGCAAATTTGTATGTGCATAATCATATGCATATACATAAGTAACAATAAAATTTCGACATGCCACTTACGACAAAGGTTCAAAACCAATTGAATCAGACAAAGAATCGTAATTATAAGGTTATCACACTGATTTCTTTTTCTAGAACTCCATAATAGCTAACAATTTCAAATGTAAAACTCTAAAATGACTGAGCTGTACCATATTTACTCATGATCGTATTACGATTGCAACTAATAATTTTGAGCGATTGGATGTCAATTTCAAAAGCATAAAATTTTTGAGCGGATACTTAAATACTCATGGTAAGCATAGGTGGGCAGCACCGAAATTCTGGGGGGGGGGTAAAAAAATTTTCAAAGGAGAAAAAATGGTCTTAAAAGTGGTCGTATGGCGAAAAAACACCATTTTTCGACGTTTCTCATC
This sequence comes from Mermis nigrescens, assembly GCA_036768485.1. Taxonomy (NCBI): domain Eukaryota; kingdom Metazoa; phylum Nematoda; class Enoplea; order Mermithida; family Mermithidae; genus Mermis; species Mermis nigrescens. The sequence continues at coordinate 4,969,201 of JAVLUZ010000056.1, forward strand.
GAGCACTATCCAATGGCATCAAAAAATCGCTGAAAAAGCAAAAAAATTTCAAAATTTGAATTCTGGGGGGTATTTTGATTTCTGGGGGGTATTTCAACTTCTGGGGGGTGCATACCCCCAAACCCCCTCCACGCCCATGTGTGATAGTAAGAAATTTTGAATTGCGGAGCGCTTATACAAGTGCTTTATTTCAGATATTTAAGATTTTGACAGTATACTCAAAAAATGCTTCAAAACATTTACTATGTTACATATGACGTTTTTTTACCCGCAGTGCGGGCACATAATGCTTGATGATATTGGCAACTGCTCGGTCTCGTGCTTCCTAGTAGATAGATTAGCGCGGTTTAGCTTAGCTTCAAAAACGGCTACGAGTACGGCTACTGGCAGCATATCCCGATTTGCATCAAGGGTCTCCTTCGGGAGCGAAGCTAACAATTTCACAAGATGTACAATGGGCTTCCTCAACTGATAATCGAAGCATGGTCCAGCATAGCGTAATGCCTCAGAATCGCAGGCGCGCAGTTTCATAATTCTTGTTGATATTAACACTTCGCATTCCTCCCTATAATGCCATAAAAATGGGCATAACTCTTTTGGAAAATGTTAGTCAAGGCGTATGAGTTCAGAGTATTTTGGACTTCTCACAAAATAAGATAAACATCTAAATTCCAGTTTGAAACTTATATTCTAATAATTTTACTTATTTCTGCTGAACAATAAAAGCAGTATAGTATTTTGTAGCATTTTGTATAGCATTTATTAGATTTTGTATAGCATTTATTAGATGATTAACTATTTGTTTTTACTCATGCGTCCAATCTTAATGCAGATCACAAAAACTACCGCTTAGCTAAAAGGCGAGGCGAGTACTTACGGCAAATGTTACACATAGATTTATAAAGGCTGGTTTTTACTGCAGAATAAGTCAAAAATGCGGAAAGACTTATGGGATATTAGTTAGAAGAGTATGTACTCAAAAGCGTACATAGGAAAGGCCCACATTGTGGAGGTATAAAAACGTAGAAAAAATTAGTGGTATGCGTTGCAAAACCTAATTTTTAAATGTTTTCCATCTCGTTCCAATGTCATAAAAAAAATCGCGAGAGTAAAAAGTTCTCAACGAAGTCATGTTTACAATATCTAGTACAACTACAACAACTTTGATCGAAAAGCGCGAGAAACGTCGAACGAAGAATTTTTCCAATTCTTGCAGTTTAGGAGAAATTTAATCTTAGAACTTTTAGCCTGTTTGCCAAGATCACATTCGGTGGGCTATATGAATTCGCTAATCATTTTGCTCAAATGAATTTTTACCAGAATGGTGAATCCTTGTCCTAACGCAATTACATGGGCTTAGGAAGTTTCATCCACCTATGTAAAAGCATGCATCATAGTAGCCTAATATCTACCCAAGCACCCAATTTACAAATTTAGGTAAACTGTATGCATAGTTACGTGAAAAAGCCATGCTTACCTTATTTGCTGAATGTCGTACTCATCAGCTATTTTCAATAAGAAGCCAAAATTATTCGAAGTAATGACTTGTCTGTAAGGACAAGGGCACAGACAGCGTAAAAGTTCAGCGAATTCCGAGGACCGTTTCCCCGGCAGATTAACAAATTTTTGGCTTTTTTCAATAAAATCGCTCCCGAAAAACATCTGCTTGAATACAGGGCTATAAAGGCTTAGCACTTCGCGTGAAACGTACAATGTTTTGTCATCGAAAACGAGCGGAAAATTATGCAGGCGAGTAGACTGTTCAAAGCTTGCTAATGACGCCATGTTTTCTTCTGATAAGTAGATGATCTAGTGGTACCTACTTATTTAATACAGCGCCGGTTACAATACTTGAGCATAAGCTCGAGATCATCGCGAACTTTTTCTCCGACTTCGCGATTATTCGCTAGCGATACCTCGGACTTAAGCTCATGTTCAGCTGATCGACATCGGACTTAAGCTCGACCGAGTTATATCTTTTCTCGTTCCGTAAACTGAGCTCAATTGCGATGAGCGCTGTGCTACTTAGACCAGCAACTCATCAGGCTTAAGCTCGTTTTAATTTGCCATTCTAAAATTTGTTTAGATCACTGAATACTTGTTAGATCGAATTTTGAAATAGGTAAAATGATTTCAAAGGATTTTCACAATTGTAAAAAGAATTATAAAAATTTCTGCGAAATAAATGAATAAAAAATAAAATATCTTTGGGCGGAATGGAGAATACTGGAGAGTGTCAAATTTTCAGCAAAAGGACATTTTCTAATTGACTTTGGGGTGGGTCATATTTGAAAGAATTCGGTGGCGTTCATTATCGGCCGAGTTACAGGCAGTTGAAGTTCACGTGCTTAAGGATAGGCGAAAAAAGGGGAAAAATGGCGTTTGGGGTATTTCTCAGTTTTCAATTTAAGGCGACAGCAATTGCTTGCGGATTCAGATTGGTGCCAGACATGGGCTAAGCCTAAAGCATAAATGGAGCAAAAATTTGCTCCGCTCGCTTCGCTCGCTCCGCAATTTTCGCTCCATTTATCTCAGGCTTAGCCCATGCGCTGGCATCAATGTGAATGCACATTACTAAGCCTAAGCCTAAGACATTGGTAATCCCGCTCAGTCACAGCCCCCCGACGCTTCGGAGACTCATTTGAAACATTCCAAAAGCAGAGTTTACTTTTCGCCTATCCTTAAACACATGAACTTCAACAACCTGTTACTCGGTCAATAATGCCGACCGCCACCTAATTCTTTCAGATATGGACTCCCCATCTTAAACTCAGTTAGAAAATGTCCTTCTCGTAACTTTCTGCGACTTTCCAATCTCCTCTACTTTAGCCATATCTTCATTTAATAAAATAATAAATGGAATACTCGTAATTTCGATTCCTTCACAATTAATTGGAATAGTACGTGAAATAAAATCGTATGCAAGTGTTGAAACTTTGCATAAAAAGCTCCGTTTTATCTTGTCAAAATTAATTTGAACGATTATTCATAGAAAAATTTTAATACAGAGCGTTTATTTGATATTACCAGAACAACGAGAGCAGCTTTTACATCGCAATAATTATGCAAGTAACAAAAAAGGAAAATAAAACAAGCACAAGCTATAAAGCGTATGTTTATAAACGACACAAATGAGAATACATACACGATACTAATTAAAATTTAATTTTTTTTAAATTTCAATTTATGATTAATTCCATTTTTAAATAATTTCTATTTGATCATTTATTGTTTTTTTGTCCTTTCCTATCATTAAACCTATCCTTCTTAAATTTATTACTTTGTTACTTTTTTATCACAGATTATTATTCCTTATTGTATCTTGACTGAATTTTTTTCCAAATGTGATATATAAATGTAGATATGTACGTACAGAGACGTACTGCTTTTAACTAATAGACCGTACAATTAGTTCGAGCGAGCTTCAGCTCGGCTGAATTCTAAGGTCGAGTAAAATATTGCGACCGCTTTCATCGCAATCAGCTGAGCTTGACATGACGAACAACCGAGCGCAAGGTATTGTAACCGGGCTTAGGGAATAAATTGGAAACTAAAGTACGTTGGATTGAATAGGTACAACAAACAAAACCAACTGTACTTGAGAAGAGTCTTGCTTGTAAATTGACATTTATGTTTACTTTATACGCGCTTGTAAACTGATTCCTTCGTATTTCTTTATTTTAAAAAAATTTGTAGCAAAATATTATAGATTAATTTGGTGCATCAGTCGCTCTGGAACCGAATGTCATTATTACTGTAGCAGCTAACATTGCTCGCCGAGAGTAGGTCACAAATCGCAATCATACATAGATGACAGCATGGCCGTTCTGCAGTGGGGTCAGTTCAATTTAGACTAAAAAAAGCTTTCTGGCTGACCTAAACGGCTATAATGTGCATCTACTGGTGTAATACAACAATCACTTGATTCATTCATCGGCGATCGACTGTTTCTATTTAGTTGTGACATGTAGGTACATGGTCTGTTTCATTAACGGTTTTTGAAATATTTATAGTATTAGGCGTCAGCTAAAGATAGACCGGAAGTAATCCTGCTAACGACGCTTTCCACGTTAGAAAAAACAACTTACATGAAATAAAAGGGTTTAGGCTATATTAAGATTTCATATTAACATGTAAGGAGGAGCTTAATAATTTTCTGATGTAAATGTAAAGTAGTTTAGGTATTTGTATTTTAAAAACCACAAAATGAACGATATAAATCCTTCAAGCACACTTGTTTAATAAAAAAAAGATGTGATGTGGAAGTGCTATAGAAAAAACGAAATCGAAACACGATTCTACAATTAGACTCGGATGGTATCTTTGTATCTTTATGAAGCACAAACAGATGAGTAGATACCGATTAAAAGATTCATTTTTACTGTCATGTTCGTTGCTTTAAACAGTAGGTAACGACTTTATTAGAGTGGTCAGATTTATAGACATGAATCGACTACAAGGCGAATATAATGAGAATGTCTCTAAGCATACGTAGCAACTGGTCATTTTCTTTTTGTTCACATATAAAGCCTGTACACATGCTAGCAATATAAGTAACAACGACCCGCGCCTTTATTGTCCTAGACGCTAGCACAAATAGTTTATTTCAAAAAATTCAGCCAGACATTCTTCCATCATTTTAAAATTTTACGTCCCCTTCAGTATTAGCTTGAAATCCGATATATACATACATACAATGTAGTTGTTAAATTTTGCGAACTCGACTCTTGCTCGTTATACTCTGCGCAATTCGATATTTGTTGTTTTTCCATTCATTTTTTTATGCTTGATCTTCATTCAATATTGTGAGGTCCACAATTTTTCAGACGTCTCTGGGTCCGTGCCCAGTTTCAGAATATTTAGAGTTGAATCATGATTTCACTTGACTTTTGGGTTCGACGCCGTCAGATTAAAGCTTGGTTTATATCGGTCTGCCAATATGTCCTGGCTAGCGGTGTTATCGTTAGTGAAAAAAAATTTCGTTTTCGTTTTCCGTGAACAATATTTTTTCTAGAAAAATAACCTTTCTCTAACGAAAACGACGACTCCAAAAAATATCGTTAACGAAATTAATATCTTTTTTTACAATAATATTTAGTATTTTTTCTATTTTCATGTTTTTATCATTATTCTTAGAGACTGTTCCAAAATTCTTGAGACTTTTTACAGTGAGATGATTCGGCCAATCAGCCTAAAGCAAAAGAAGCGACCGCTTTCTTACCCATCCGTCACGTTTGGACAATAATTGACTAATATTCGGAACAACGCGGCCGTTTCCCGCTGGTGGCCTGTCCGTTTCACACAAGTATTGTGCACAAGTTTTTAAAATCACCTCCGACAAAAAGCTGATAGATTGCGATTATAGCATTGATCTGATATATAATTGTCGTAATCTGCCATCTTCCGTCGATGAAAATTCTTAAAATTTATGCTTAAACTTATGTGACACAGACTAAGACCATACATAGGCAGCAGCCAAATTCTGGGGGTCAAAACCGGCAACAATCCCAAAAAATGCTAAAAATGTAATCTGGGGTTATCGATTTGGGGGGAATCTTGGGCTGTTAGCACATCCAAACCCCACCCCATCACGCTCTCTTGTGGTTGATTCGCCTCCTTTGACCCGAAAGGTATGAGTTTCGATCTCAGTCGCACGCGTGACTTATTTCGTGTACCCGCGCATTACATGGCCACTTAAAACCGAAATTCGAATAGCAATAATGCCAGAAAAGTCTGTAAGAGCAAAATACATGCAGGAGACGACTGACGAAGCACGTAGCTATAGAAGCTGTGAAAAACGCAATTTAACCGACAAGCTAAATTGTTTCCACTTTCGAATCAACTCACTGTAAAGAAATCTCAAGAATTTGTGAAAGTACCTACTCTTATAAATCTTTCCAGTCTGTTCATTTACTGAGTGGTTTTACTCTTATTTGTTGATCTATACATAGTCTGTTCCATTCCAAACGGCCCATTTCCGCTTTGCGGCTTATTACCGTATCAGAATATTTTACGGCTTAGGTTATTGTTCAGTTTGTTAGACGCGCTATATGTTAAGCAAGGCATCATCCTCTACATGAGCATACCGAAATCCATTTGTGTTGTTAAAAACTAACACAGTAATAAGACTTTCAATGAAAATGGGTCATTTGGAATAGCTGAGGCACGTTGCGATAAACAGCACTTTTCTTGTAATTTTTGTGTCTACTACGTGCTATATCCCTAGGTTATTCTGAAAAGACTACAAGCGGCTTAGAAGCTCCATGAAAATGAAAAACAGGCCATCAAAATGAATTATCATACGCTAATCAACGTAAGCACTATTAGTACAAAAAACTTTCGAATTTCGTAGTAGGCCAAAAATTATTGGCGGGATAACGAAAGGTATGCAATCTGCAATGATTTTTGGCCGTCAGTAATATAAGTCCTCAAATTTTTCCGGCGCTTCGCGCCGGGCAATACTTATGAATAACATCCTATTTTGGCGGTCCGAAAGCCATATTTTTGCTCAAGGAATAAATTTTAGACGGTTTCAAGAGCAGAAACAGCCTTTTCAGCATAGTTTTCTTCTATTTTCAAGCATCATTTTCAAAACTTTCGACGTCCTGCTTCAGAGATCGAGCAGTAGGTCAAGTTTTTAAAGGTTCTTCTGCTTTAATTTTACGAATTTTCCGGTACTTCGCACCAGATTTTCGCTAAGGTCAAAGAAATTCCATGATTCCGTCGAGCGAAATTGTCAGAAATTTCAAATTTTTTGGGAAAAATGTTGCGCTAAAAGCGATTTTAAATAAAATTAGACAACGCGAAACGCCGAAAAACGCTATTTCGTACATGAAGGACTAATTTTTGGGCTTACGTATCTACTTTACCTATTTTTGAACCTATAGGTGCTAAACTTATTTCATTTCAATTCAAAATGTAGGTATAAGAAACGGATTAAAATTTTGTAAACACCGCTAAATCGAAATAACAATAATGTGGAATGAACAACTTTGACACTTTGTATTTTCATTATCAAATTCGAAATAACCGTGTATCTCAGAAAATTTTTTCGTCCTGTAAATTGAATTCCCTGAGGGTTCAATGTCTGAAGAATGTTGAATACTATCATATCTGGAGAATCTAAAATAAAATCATCACTGTCTTCGATTTTTACCTATAGACAGTTGATACTACACGTGGGCGTGGGGGTTAGGGGGTATGCGAATGCGACTCCCATAAGGCCGATACACAAAAAACAAAATACTCTCCCCAGATTCCAATTTTTGAAATTTTTTGTTTTTCGCGATTTTTTGATGCCAATAAATAGTGCTAGATGAGGAACGTAAAAAAATGGTGTTTTTTTTCACCATACCACCATTTTTTAGACAATTTTTTGACCTTTGCACTCCACTCATAATTTTGGTGCTGCCCACCTAATCGTTAACTATGGCAACCCTGGTTCTGGCAATGTTATAATATACATTCGACGACAAAATTGAAAGCTGCCTATATTTTTTATGTAAATAGGTACGTGTTCAAGCCTGACTCAAGTTGGAGAATACTAAGTCCGAATTTCAACGACTTTCTTATCAAATGACTTTCATATTACATTAGTTTGTTTCAGGTAATCATGCGTTTTTTCAAGAGTTTTTACCCATAGTAAGTCTACAGGTAATTCCGGATCGATTCAACGCTATCATAGAAAATAATTTGTTCACAGCAGCTGGTAATGCTTAAGTGGAAATCGCGAGCTTACATATGTGAAACATGTTGTAGCTACATATTCTCTGTTTAGACCCTCCACTTATTTTACATTCGTAATTTTTCCATTTCTTCTCATTTTTTCTCATTTCTTCTCATCTTTCGTTGTTTTTCGTTTCCCTTCAATGCAATGGATCCGCATACGCAACTGGATATCTGGTCTTTGATAATCTATTACGCATTTCCTGATAGAAAATAATTAATTCCAGTTTCCGATTCTAAGTCAGCTATTCTACGAAAGAATTCGAGCAAAAAGTCGTTCTAAGAATTTATTAATTTTTGAAATTTTTGACTCTCTACTTTAAAAATTGATAAAATCAATTTTTTCAATGAAACTATAAGTTTTTCAACTGTTCAACGAATACAGTGCATTGCGTCATATAATTCGGTGAAAATTGAAAAAAGTTTGCTGGTGCACTGTCTCCCGAAACTTGCTTAATATCTCAGTTTTGTTCGCTCGTCTTTTAGGAAAAATGAAAGTTTCTTTCTCGTTCTATCGAACTTACCTACTAATAACTTTCATCTCGAGCTTTAAAGATGCAGTCGAAGCAGGTTGCCTGAAAGCCAAGTTGTGTTGTCGAAGCCGAAATGCCTCCTGCATGAGCACGGAAAATGTGCCTTTATATCGTAATGTGTACGGCAGGTTCGGGAAATTGACGCATTCAGATTTTCACTTCGACTCTGATTTTGATAGGAACAGTGAAAATGATAACAGCACAGAAAGATCGACACTTATTCGTGCTCATGTGGCGCAGAACGCCTTCGAACCGGATAATGAAACAATAAGGAAATTTTTCGGTGAAGAAAATGAAAATGACACAACAGATTCAGGGATGTCGACTATCGCTAGTAATCGAATAACGGATGAAAACGATTATCAGCTGCAACCGAATTCTTCTTATATCGAGCTCTTTGAAGACTTTGATGATCCGAGTGCTAACAAGTCAGGAGTGCAGCAGGTTTGAAATAATTTGATATCTTACGATGTTTCCAACAATGCTCTTTCTTTGTTTGCATGCGACATGGCAAGAAATTTTTGGAAAACATCAATGAAATAAAATGACAATGGCCTAAAAGCTGACATGGGATGGATACTTTTGAGACAAAAAAGATAAGTATGTATAACGTTTGAGAATTGAAAATTATGCGGAATGAACGGCAGCTTACGTGAATCAGCATTCAGCACTTTTAATCGGGGTCAAAACCATTATTCTGACCGAAATGCGATTGGGGAGGAGTTTGGGGTCTAGAATTCCCCTGAATGGAAAAATGGGAATCAAAAAAAGACAAAATAAAGGACAAGGATTGCTGAAAATCAAATTTTTTATGCAAAAGTGCTTGCTAATCATCAGAAACTTCAGATTACTCTACAATTAGTTATACGCTATTTTGGCATTAATACCAGTTTTCAAGGCCATTTTCGCTGAAAAAGCTCACTGACTGGCCCTCAAGACTGGCTGACATCCCAAAAAATTTTTAAATATTCTACTAAAGTGGTAAATTTCTGAAATCGTGCGTTTTATTTGTGAGTTACTACAAACATACAGACGAAGATATAATTGGTTACTGAAACTGGATAAAATGTAAATGAATGTATTATGCCATGTCATAGGATACAGTCGAATATCAAGACATGGACTACGGTAGTGGCGAGCCGGTTAGCCATTTTCGTGAATTTACTCCATTGCATAGCGATTATCCTTACAAGGATACATCGCAAACTAAAATTCATAAAGCCAAAATTTTGACGGAAAAGGATGTTCGGTCATATTATGACAGTGTCCGCTACGATTTTGGCGCTGATACAAATAGGAACCATCAGCGAAGGCATGCGACCGAAGTCAGATCGGCTTATAGCGGACGAGTTAAAGCCATAAGTTACGTGATCGTGGGAGGGAAAGCGTCGATTGCTCAGCAAGGTTTGGAAATTTTTTGAATTTTTCCCCATTACCTACTACATTGCATGGATAGACAGCGCGAGTTTTATTTCTATAATTTTCTAGAAAGGTCAGAAAAGTTATATATATAGTTCGTGAAAAAACAATTATCCGCTTCAATACATCGCATCAAAAAGTCATACAAAAGGAACTAAATTGAAAATACATTGCTGATGTCTAAATTTTATGCGGCCCATCGGATTCTTGAACAATTTTGATCCACGAACTACAATCTGCTCTACGCCTATGAAATGCTTGATAAATAAAATTGCGAACTGGGATTAAGCGTGAAATTTAACGCCAACTTATTTAAAATGCATACCGTATCACTTGGTCGAAGCGTAAACGATTCAGACCGGAAATTCAGGCTAAAAAGTTAGAGTAAAATGTGATAGATGTGCAGAAATGCAAATTTTTTATCAATTTTTTACTATTGGACTTGAAAATAATTGCGTAGAAAGCGGAAAAATTATAAAATTTTCACACATAGAGATCAGTTGCACTAGTTTTTAATGGGGAGGTTATTTACATATAGTATTGTTTTATTTTTCCACACCTTCTATCGAATCCAACTAGAGCTTACATGATCGAATCTATTCGATGCAATAAAAGAGGACTGCTTCTCTACAAGTACCTTATTAGATTAGACAGCATTAAAAATTAAATTTTTATTACTTTTTTGGACTTAATGGTTGGTTATATGAGTACGTGCGCCAGAAAACATAATTTTTTATTATCCCCGACGATGAGCTTTCTTTTCATAACATACAAATGTAATAACGGGAATTTTCTCAAAACTTCAAGTTGAACAATACTCGTATGTGATCAAAAAAGGCTATTTGGGGAAAAATTAGCACTTTTGAACCAAAGGATCGCTAAAAATGCTTAAAACAATTATGTATGTATTTTTTGGGTTTTTGAGAATTAGATAGTTATGATGTGTAAGCAGCATTATGCGGGGTTAGCTGCCATTATGCGAGGTTGAGATCCCACAAACCCTCAAGAACACGTATGGTACCTTTGAGAAAATTTGGGAATGGGAGCCTTTAACATACGAGGAAGTTAAGATTTGTTGTGTAATACCTTTCTTATCAACCAGCAGACGAAAGCTTAGTCAAGTTTTGCTTAAAAAAAGATGTGGAATAAAAGTTTGTCTTTAGCGTGCGTTAGTTTGTTTCTTGATCCTCTTATATCACAAATTGAAACGTTGAAAAGTCCAACTTTTTAATTAATAAATTACCATTGTGAAATGAACATAAACGACTTGCACATCGTTGTTCGATTCAAAATTTGAGTTAAAATTTTGTTTGCGATATTGCGAAACCTTATTACAAATTAAGCAAATTGATCATATGAATATCACGTAAGTGAAGCAAGGCTTATTTTCTTAAAGCTGCAGGAAGTAATGAAGAAGTAATGTTCTCGGATGCCATAATTCCAAGCGATTACTCGGATGATTCAGGATCAAATCATATTACGAAGCAGTGTTATTGCGATGAGGAATGTTTATTTTTGAACGACTGTTGCTCGGACTACGTAGATGCGTGTCCAAGTATGTTTTCTTCGTTATTTTCATTCACTAAATTATAGCAGAACTCGATTTGCGTAAGGGCGTAGCTGGCCATCTGTTTTTGGGGGAGGGGGCGAAGATTTTGAAATCTAATATCTCAACAACTACTCGTAGATGGGCAAAAATGATGGTGCTTTTGAGCTTTACATAGCAAAACCTATGCACTAAAAATTTGAAAAAAAATCAACTTGATTTAAATTATTTTAAGAATATCTAAATAAATAGGAGCGAAACGTCCGAAGATTTCAGGCTCAATAGTTCGAAAATGTGCTAAAATCTACGGCCTTTCAGATGAGCTTTACGAATTTTCCATTTTTCTTCGAAGGACCATTGTAAAAAATACTTGTACTTGAAACATTTTGGTGGACTAGTCTAGCCTTCCTATCCACCACAGCTACGCAATTGCATTTGCGAAAAGAATGCCTTCGCTGTATAACAATCAAACAAGTCTAAGTTTGCCAAAATTTTTATTATTGCTTTATTTTTGTTGATTTCGTCTAAAATTTTATACTTAAAATCATAACTATTCACGTGAGTTTCTTCTGCTTATTAGGCATAATTTAGTCTCTATTAACAATTACTGTCTTAACTCCCATAGTTTTTCAAAAAATCAATAATTTAATTCTATATGTGTTGGGCTTTATTCGCTGATTTTTTATTTTAAGTCGTGGACTGTTCTGTAACCGCTTGGTCAGCCTGGGGTCCTTGTCAAGTAACTAAGAAAGGCAGTGACACTGAGCCAGATTGTGGACCCGGCATAGGCCGACGAACGAGGAAAATTCTGACTGAATCTCAAAACGGAGGGGCGTTGTGTCCGCACTTGGAGGATCAGAAGGCATGCTACAACGCTGATCCTAAAGATTTGACCTGTGGTTCCAAAGCATCAGGTACATTCATATATCGACTGAATTAAAATTCTTCCATACTGGCATTTTCGATGTTAGAAAATCTGTTACAATTATAAATATAATATTACAGTTGTGATCCATGAAGCAGAGCAAAAATGTGTTGAATATTTTTTGCAATCAGATGGATGTCATAATGTATAGTGATACGATGTATGCTGCTATATTTTCAGATGATGAATATGGTATCTTTTCAACTAATTGTCTGTTACCAATTTAAAATTATTTGTATGCTTAAGTAGGTACATGTATATATCAGTGGGATGCGTGAGAGTAGTTGGCGTCGTCAACTCTGTTGTCCTTATTCCTTGATCTTCAAAATAAGTTGATGTCCAGCATGATAAGCAAATGCTTATTGCTCCACTAGAACGTTATTTTGCGATTTTAAAATTTGATTCGTATTTACGTTCTTCGAATACTATCTGAAATTTCGGTATTTATTTGGTGGTCTCAACAACCCCACCAGTCTCAACAGCCCCACCATCCCAACAGCCCCACCGTCCCAATAGCCCCAGCAAAAATCCTAACAGCCCCACCCGTCCCAACAGCCCCACCAGTCCCAACAGCCCCACCAATAATCCCAACAGCCCCACCAATCCCAACAGCCCCACCAATCCCAACAGCCCCACCAATCCCAACAGCCCCACCAATCTCAACAGCCCCATCTATCCCAACAGCCCCACCAATCCTAACAGCCCCACTAATCCCAACAGCCCCACTAATCCCAACAGTCCCACTAATCCCAACGGCCCCACCGTCCCAACAGCCCCATCAGTAATCCCAGCAGCCCCACCATAATCCGATTTTAAAGCAGGCAATATTAATTTTTTTATGAAAGATATTTTTTGACTATTTTTCGACTTCGTATATTTCATCGAGACCATACACGAGCGTGCAGGTTTACATTTTCAGAATAACTCTACCTGAGAAACTGGTAGACCCGCCAGAATTGAAGCTTCAGCATTTTTGCGCAATTCGGGATTTGGCATCATTCGAGTCATCTCGCAAGATTAGATACCTGCTCATTATGGTCTAGCCTAGACTGCCAGAAAAAAATGAAAAATGTCCTAGTTGAAAAGGGAAAGATAAGTGTTAAAATTAAATGAAAATCAAAACTTTAACGCTAATCTGCTTCAAAATAGCCAGAAAATGTGGATTAGCGTAGTTTTAACGCCATTTTAACATTCATACTAGTTTTGAGATCATTTTGGCTCAAAACTTCTCCCCCAGACCGGTCGTGCTGTGCATCTATGATTATAACAGTGGGGCAGTTGGAACCAACATTGGCAGCGTACAAATTATGTGAGTCTGGTGAGGTAAAATGACCGAGAAATGTGCTAAAAACAGAATTCTGGGGGTCTACCGTAATTTGGGGGATTTCCAGAATTTCGGGTTGGGGTTCAACTCTGAACATCCCCCTCCACGCTTATGTGTGGTTGGAACAGTGCGACTGTTAGAACGGGAGGACTGCTGGAACGGTGGAACTGGTGGGATTGATGGGACTCTTGGGACTGGTGGGGCTGGCTGTTGGGATTATTGGTGGGGCTGTTAAGACGGTGGGGCTGTTGGGACGTCGGGGTTGTTGGGACGGTGGGGCTGTTGGGAATGGTGGGGCTGTTAGAATTGGTGGGGCTGTTGGGATTGGTGGGGCTGTTAGGATTACTGGTGGGGCCGTTGGGACGGTGGGGCTGTTGGGACTGGTGGGGCGTTGGGATGTTGGGGCCGTTGGGACTTGTGGGGCTGTTGAGACACAATCATTTATTTGGAGAGCAAGAAGGGAACGATTGCCCATAATCATACGATGGAATTTCGCTATCTATAAATATGTTATAGTCTGTTTCACATGAGTTTAAGCATAAATCTTAAGAATTTTTGATTACAGCAAGCCGAAGATTTCTATGATTAGGTATATATATATATGAAATCAATGCTATAATCGCACTCTGTCGGCTTATCGTTTGAGAAACTTATGCCCAAAGTTGTGCGAAACATACTACAGTTATTTCTTTAGCGTTCAAAATTTTCAGCTTATTTTCGAAATTATTAAGCAGCAGATAAACAACAATATGCAGTAAATCATAGATATATATAAATCCAGGGGCTAGCTTAGAGGGGCGGGATGCGGCCCCCAGACGGCTCAACGTAGTTGGTGAGATATAGCATGGATTTTAAATTTGCAAAGATTTTTGACAGTCGGTCGGTGATCACAATTTCTCACATTATTCCGGCGCTTCGCGTCGCATAATACATATAAATGACATTACATTTAATTTCTTGGCGTCCTGTAGGCAATATTTATGCTCAAGGAATAGGTTTTAAAAGAATCGCAAGAGCCGAAACAGCTATTTCAGCATATTTTTATGCTATTTTCAAGTGCTAATTTTGAGAATTTTGGACGCTTCTCTTCAAATGTAAAAAATACAGAAAATCGAGTAGTTGTTCAAGTCTCTAAACGTCCGCCCTACTACATTTCATTTCCTGAAGTGAAAATAAAAATTTTTTTCCACAAAAGTGTCGAAAATGTTAAAATTCTTCGCGAAAAATTTGCGCCAAAAGTGATTTTAAGTGAAAGTAGACAAAGCAAAACGCCGATAAAATGATATTTCGCTAGTGAATGGAAAATTTTTGGACCAATCTTCGATTGTTTTCGGAAAAGTTGAGGCACCGCCCCCTCATGCGAAAATCCTAGATCCACCACTCTTCAAATCTCTTTTCGTTTATTCTAGAACTGGCCTTACTTTTGCCTTACATTTACAACACTGCCCGACAGACCGCTTACAAAAGTCATGTCTACTACGTCCTTCCAAAAGACCAAAATAAAAACGAAAGCTTGCTGAGGTATGATAAGCGTACGAGTGAACGTATTTCGTAAGGAATCAGGGATTTTGACCCCTTGAGTAGCTGCCGACCTCCTCAAAAGCCACTGGCATTCTCAATTTTTCGAAAAATCTAAGAAAATATGCTTCTTTAAGTGTTTTTAGAAATTTTTCGGCTCGAAAACATCAGCTTCTAACTTTGCATCAGGTGTCCATTTTTGACCAGTACTCTTGATCAACATTCCATTTTAAGAAATTCGCTCTATTTATATGTTAAAAAAATAAAAACATCGGCAAAACGTCAAAAAATAGTAAATGTCAATGCTTACAAATACCTGCCTCTTTGACACTTACGTTATGAGCTTTTTGGGGCAGACTCCGAGAGTTCCAAAGCTGTCTGGTGATAAACATACATTAGGTAGGTACCAATCTGTTTTATCCTATTTCGATAATATTAATGCTTGTTATACTTTCTTTTCAAAAAGCAGCGGAATATTTTAACCTGAAAACAACTTTTGTGCCTTCATGTAAAAATGTAGCCTTTATTGGTATTTGGACTAAGTAAAGATGACTGAAGTTTGGGCTAGAAGTTGGCTTTTTTTCTATCTGATAACTGATAGCTTTCCTTTTTTACGCAAATGAACAAAGCTAAAAGGAGAGTGATTGTGTTAAGCTTTAACACGATAAACGTACTTATGCAAGGCTTTATTACTAAAAATTCGGAATATTGACTGTCTAACCTGAGACCGAAACTGCTTTGACAAGTTATGTATCTAATATTCTTCGGATAACTTTTAAAAAATGGCTTCGCTTCATAGAAGTCAAGTAACTGGACTAAAGGAAATATTTTTTAAAATTCAGATACTGCTCAACGTTTACCATAACGTGGAGTAGTCCCGGTTGCCTATCGGACGATCTGGAATTTCCGCTATTGGGGAAATTCAATATGACTGTAAATCAGTCAATCTGCGTGCAGTGCGAATCAGCCGCACAAAAGCAGGACACTGCGGATCGCTATTTTCATGGCCATGCTGAAGACACTCGTGGTAAACAGGATTTAGCTTTAATTTAGCTTAACTCAAGGCAGGATTAAGTCATTTTCAATGATTATAAATGCATGATTTGATTTAAAGATAGCTTCAGCCAGTCTACAGCGTTTACATGAATATCACGGCAGTAAGTAACCCTACCATGTTCTTTGATTCCATATTGCCGTTGACCTGATTCGATCAAGACGACTTTCTATTACTCCGGCGTAAGCCAAGCTCAAACCAGACTTCAGTGTTGAAGGGCACGCGGTTTGAGCCTGGCTTCTGGTTCTCAAACATATGTGTGGGTTTAAGCTAGATGAAATTGAAGCAAGCGATAGCAAATTTGGGTTTAAGCTGGATGACATTGAAGCAAGCGATAGCAAATTTGGGTTTAAGCTGGATGACATTTAAGCAAGCGACAGCGAAATTGAACACTGCCTATGTTTATCATGTACAAGCTTGACTTGGGCTAAAGAATATAGGGATGTGGCTCATTTCTATGACAAATTATAATTAATTTTAAGTTTATGATAATTCAGTTATAATATTTAATAATTTAATGATTTTGATTTCTATTTCGTCCTTGCAGAACCCATTGTATTTAGAGAAAGTTTTGGCTTGCGATGTATTTATCTCTGTCTAGCACCTGAAAGCAGAATTCAATTTTTAATTATTGAATTTCTTTTCAAATCTAACATGTACAACATGGAAATTTAGAGGTTAGCCCCGAAAAATTACAAAAAGTTCTTTTTTAGGGTAAAAACGACGGGTACACGTCAGAAGCACTATTTTTGGACGTTATGGACAATGCTTAATCATTCTAGAATATAAAAACATAAAAATTTTCGAACAAGCTAGTGTAGATTGAGCAAAATATAGTCAAAGAAATAAGTGCAAGGCACCGTGAAGTGCCAAAAATTTGGGCCCTAATGCAGCATACTTCCTGCGATTATTTCCGAAAAATCGACAGTCCTTGGGGTCGCAGTGTGGTAGGTCCGTAGCCATCTGGGAGTCATAACCCTTCCTTAACCCCCTTCCTAAGAACACGTATGCTTCAGACTGTGACGCTTTTGAAAACTAGCCAAAATCTGATTGCACTATGCATTGTTAATTTAAAAAATGATATACCTATACATATATTTCATTAACAAAGTATCGATCGAACCACATATGTAATTTCAGATATAACGGGGCAAAAACCGATTGTCCCGATTTCTCAAGAAATTCCAGAACACCAGCAACAGACAGTTCGATGTAGCGGAGACGGCGTGCCAAATACGGAGACCCTCTGGAGTTTAATCAGTCTCGGTTATTCAGATGCTCATAGTACGAATAAAAATGGGAATTGCTTTGGTCATTGGCTATTGATAAGCAAATCTGAACGGTGCTTATGCGAACGCGATTTTCCCAATCATCAACGTTTTATTTTTGTATGAGATAGGTACTCTGAAGTTTTGTTTGCATTTTGTTTATTGTACTGAGCTAAGCTCATACGTATGCGTTATGAAGGTCGTCATTTGTTTTCGTATGTACGAGTATGCACTAACTCTATCGAAATAGAGCATAACATTTAAGTTCTGTCGTAAGTGAGATAAACTCGAATCTGTACTGAATTTTTTAAACATCTACTCTACGATTAAAAATAATTTAATGTTTTGTGACTAAAAATGCTGATTAAACGTCAAGAGATGAAAAAAATTTGAACTGTACTCAACCGCAGCTTTCATTTAAGCCTTTAGCTTTGCAAAAAAGAATATCGCTCAGTATTTTATCACGAAAAGTTTACTTTAGTAGAGTGTTTCTCATGCAATGTTGTACGTACCTTTTACCAACATACATACGTAAATTTTTATGTTTAGTGGTATCGCCAACACCGCGTAATGCAGTCCTTATATATGAGTAAATTCCCGGAATAATGATTTGAATAAGTTTTAGGCGGGTCTTAGGTACAATGGGTCAAAGAGGAATTTTTTCGGTGGATCTAGTGATAGCTGGCCTTCTGATTTTGAGGACGAAAATTTTAAACTCGAATGTCTGAATGCTACTGGTAGATAGGCAAAAATGGTGTTTTTAAGCTATTCACAGCGAGATATATGCTCTAAAAATTTTTTTAAAAAGTCTTACTTTATCTGAATTACATTTAAACCGTACATAAATAAATAGGCGCGAAGCGCTCCGAAATTTCAGGCTTATTAGTCCAAAATTGTGCTAAAATCAATTTATGCGGTCTTTTAATGAGTTTAAGAATTTTCCATTTTTTCCTTCAATAAACACTTGTAAAAAATACTCGTTCTCCCAAAATTTTGGGGACTACTTCGCCCTAATCTCCCACAGATATACCACTACTAGTAATACCGTAAGTTTATCGAAACTTTTTTTATGGAATATATCGAGACCACTGGGTCAAGCGATATTTTATTGGTTAAAATTGGGGTAAATTGAAGCAGTGGATTTCGTACGAGCATAAGAATATGTAAACGTAATAACTTTCAAAGCTTCGTCGGCTTGAAGCGATGACAAAAAAGGTTTTCTCAAGCGATTCTAAATTTATCCGTTTTTTTCTTCCATTAGTCTGCCGCAAGTGCCCACTTATTTGCATAACGTATCCCACTAGACTCACCATTTTGCGACTGATCCATACTGTAAACACCTAATTTTGTTATGGGGTTTTCCGAGGCAGTATAACCTGGTTAGTTGCAGTGTTGGTTCTACTTCTACACCTCATTATGCACGTGGGTTTAGTTGGACTTTCATTGGATTGAGATGAAACGAAAAAGTGGGGCGGTGAGTGGAACGACTAGTGGAGGATACATTCAGCGGGTTCTATTGCGTCACTTCTATCTTCCTAAAATCGACTTAAGCTAGCAGTCATTTATTAAAAACATTTTTTGCTAATAGTTTCGAAACATTGCATGGCAGCGCATGATGACTAGCCAAATGTTTTCCGCTATCTATTCTCGGTTCGTGAATAATGTCATGTCCGTTATATGTGTATCTAAAAAGTTCCACTGAAAGTTTGTTCTGCTGCTGGTTGGCGTCTATCGAAAATTTAAAAAACGGACGATATAACTTTAGACTTATATTATCGTGCTGCCTTTATTCGTTTGTGCGCAGAATGAACTCCGGTGCTCTAACGATCGTTACAATCGTATTCATTTCTATTTTCGTAAGTTTTAACTTTTTATCCATCCGAATAATCCGCATATTTGGTATTGAAGCCCAAAAACATCTCTTTCTTCATCTATCTTAAACAAAATACGACTATTTCGTTCATCTGTGGCAATTAGGATTGGGAATCTATACCATTAATCAGCGTGATTATCGATTATTTTGTCCAAATTTTAAAATTTAGCACTCAATCGATTCATCGCAATTTATTTATTTTGTTAGTAATCCTCGTTAGACTGCAAGCGCTTGGAGTTCGTGTATTAGAATAACGTGGCGTCCAATCGGTTCCAATATAAAAAATATAACAATTGCTTGTGGCTTTCATTTCTAATTCGTACGTTCACAAAAGTTTGCTAGTCAAAATACCTACCTATCTCATTAATTCTTTCATAGTTTTTGAATCAAAAACACAACTGAAAAAGCAAGAAATAATATAAGTATTAGCCTTTCCAGTAATTCTGACTCAATCATACGTACATTCACATTTTCAAGGAACGATCGTGTCGGTCTTGTTTCAGTCTGAGCTTGTACCCCGGCAGATAAATTAATAAGTTGCTAAAACAAATCGAATCTCATCCGTTCGAAATCTTTGCATTACCGTATTTTTATGATTTATTGGATAGTATAATCTCCGAGAATATAGAATACATAGAATATTGCTGTCTGTTCCGTTCAGTAATATTACACATGATTTTGCTAAAAGGCAGTCTTGTTCTTAACTCTATGCAAATTTTCACGATCTTTTGGCCGATTTTATGTTAAATTTAATTCAGTTGAATTGAATTAAATTGAACTTTGAATTGAAATGAATTGAATAGGATTCCCTGCGTTTTTACAAAACAGAGCTCAGTCAATTTTCGGTTCAGTCGGCGTTGGTTTTCGGCATATAATTCAGTGTATTTCGATACACCAACCTTCATTATTGTGTTGGCCTAACTATTATTGATACTTTTAAGTTAAAATAGATCAGTCAGAGAGCTTTTTGAGCCGAAATTGCCTAGTGGTACAAATGCTAAATTATTGTAAAAATCAGGGTCCGCTTTCTGTAAAGTGTGGCTTAAGCCAGGCTCTAACCTGTACATGATAAACATAGGAAGTGTTCAATTTTGATGTCGTATGTTCCAACAGTATCGTTGGTTTAGGCGCCTGGTTTAAGCCTGCATTTATGCGAACCGGCTTAAGCCAGACTTAAACCTGACCGCGTATCTTGGAACATTGAAATGGCTTAAGCCTCAATATATAGGAACCGGGCCCAGGTAAATACACATTTCTGTTTGATTTTAAGGATTTTGCAGAAAAGTATGTATCTTGGTCGCCATTTTGCCTCGTTTCCCCCAAAAAAGTTCATCTTTTGAGTAGGTGTAATAGACCCCTGCCCCTCAAGTGCACGTCTAATAGCAACACGCGATAGACCATTTAAGATTGAAGTTAAGATAGGAAATTGGACCTGCATGTGCATTTACAAGTGATTGCAAATTATCTCGAGTACGCTTTAGCTGAGGGAATTTCAAAAGCTGTTGGAAACTCGCCTAACCTGAATTCTTACAGTCCGTTTCACATAACTTCAAGCATCTCAATCAGATGCATAGCCAGGATTTTTGGTTCGAGGGGGGCATGAACAAAAAATTTTTAAGACTACTTTTGCATTGAATGCGAGTAACGTTATGTATGGTAAAACTGACTTTTTCGACCTTTAGTAGTGTAGCCTAGCTAATATATGGGTTTCTGACGATCAAAAATACAAAAAGTGTAAAGCGGTGCGAAGTGCCGAAAGTTTTTGGAATTTCGACCGTTTTCATGTTGAATTTACGACCTTTCTATTGACAAACAGTTCTAAAATTATAAGTGGCGCAAAGTTCCAAGAATTTTAGTCATTTTTTTTACCGCCCTTAACATTTTTTAGCTGTGAATACTAATAGTCTGACAGAGCAGAAAATTATTGAACTTGTACAAAACAATTTTGACAGTTCAAGCTTCGAACAAGAAAACTGCGAATTACTAACTTTGTCTGCAGATATTTTGAGTGATTCAGACTTTTAAACACAATACTGGAGCTTTACAAAAAGAAAGAACAGTAACTGGCGGCGCTATGCGCCAGAAAATTTTGACGTTTTTGCACTTTAAACTCAATTTATACCGCTTAAATCATACAAAACAGACAAATTAATGCCGGCGCGGAACGCCGGAAATTTTTAGAAATTCCTAACCCTTTTACCTGGGTTGTTCTCCCTAAAATCTCGTTGCACATGTACAACGAGATTATACGGCTGCGGGGGGTCTGAGGAGGCGCGCTCAAGCGTTCCCCGCGGGGTGTGGGGCAGAGTCCCGGAAAATTTTGTAAAAAAAGCATTTTAATGGTAAATAGTTACGTTAAAATTTTCGCAAAATCGGCCAAATCTCAGTTCTGAATCACGCCCAAAAACACTTAAAATTGATGAACTCCTTCATTGCACAAAACTTCTGAGCTGAAATGTGTTTTCGACCTCTGCTAATTACATAGCGCAGAAACGGGTCGCTGCCAATAAGATATGGCAAAATAATTTTGTTCTTACCGTTTTCAGGCCCATTTGTGGCCTTCTCATTAACAAGATGCAGTTCAGAAAAGAGGAAATATGCAAAAACATATGAAAATTTGGTCATTCCTTTCATTAAAAATAGGATTATGTGTCCTTGTAAAGAAAGACAAACAAAGCAAAGAATAGACAAACTGGTACACAAAAGACAAACAACGCAGAGAATAGACAAAGTGGTACACAATCATTTTCGCACATTTACTATTATGCTCAACAAGCATGCGCAGTTTCATTCAACGAACAAATAGTGCATTAAATTACTAAAGTGATGTGAAGTGCTGGATTATTTTAGCTGATGCAATCTTTTAAATTTCGGAAAATTTTGACGTTTTTGCCTTTTTGAATTCAGTTTTCTGGACACACATTATTGCAACAGAAAAATCAACAACATTTCTCAAAAATTTCGGGGGCTGTGCCCCCAATGCCCCTCCCTGGCTACGCCTATGATCGCAATCTGTCAGCGTATTGTCGGAGATAGTTTTAAAATTTATGACCGAAGTTGTGTGAAACAGACTATGAGAGGGAAGAAAATTTTCATCAGCTTTAATAAATGAGAAAGACAATTTTATAATTTTCATCGACAGTAATCTGGCAGTTTCCGACGAATATCGTTTGCTTTCTAAAAAAAGTGAAGTCGGGGGGTGGGGTCGCCTCGGCAACTTAAGTGTTTTTGTCGTTCCTTTTTCGTTATGCCTAGGTTTTCATAGTAAAATCATGCCTTGCCCTATCTAGAAACTAGATAGGAACGAGGAAAAATTTTAAAATTAAGCAAAATAGGACTTATAATCAAAGGAATATTAAAGTGCTTTTAATCAAGGTCATATAAATATTCATATAATTTTAATATTAACAGTGTATACTGTTAAAGAAGGGACTTTTTGCCCTTCTCTCACGTTAACACCAATTTTTATTCTAAGCCAGCTCATCCCAGACCACTTTAATCACGCGATTTCGTATAATATGTGAATAAATAATTCAAATTTTTTTAAGATAATGGTTCAAACCAAACCGTATCGTTGCAAGTGCTTCCAGAATACCATGATAAAATGTCGCGAAAACGCTACTGATAAAGATTTATATGAGGCTTGCAATAATGTCTGTGGCAAGCGAGTTTCCGTTTTGACCGTTCATTCCCCTTCTCAATGCTTGGCTCACACTCTGACCAAAGATTGCACCCAAATTAAGACCGTCTTCATAGACGACAGCGAATTATGCGATTGCTATTGTAACGTGAGCGGTATTACCTTAAGTGCTTCAAGTAGGGAATATCCAGTACAATGCTCATGGTGAGTAAATTGAACCGCCGTATTACGTCCACGTAAATTCAATTGGCCGTTCCGAATATGATTATTTTCAAAAATTGGCAAAAATGGGTTTGAACAAATCCGGATTTGTTTCTGAAATGTGTGAAAAACGCAAAAAAATCTTAAGCGAAATTTCAGCCTATTTCGGTCGAGCTTTAGGGATCTATCTACAGCTTACTAATACCAAGTTGCATTGCTTACGAAAGGGCGCAGTGTTGAGATGTATCGGGTAAGGCGATTTTCTGTTTTTATTTCCTTAGGCTCAAGATAAGCTTTGAATAAAAAGCTTGGTTCGATATTACTCCCGCTCAGGTCGGCATTTAATAAGCTGCTTAGGTCGATTCATAGATTTCTAGACAAAAACTCCAGAGTTCAAACTTCGAGGCCTCCAAGTGTAACATGGGCACCTCAAACCCTCCGTTACATGAGCAAACTTTTAACTGCACAACTTTCCCGGATCTTTCGCTCTGAATCGCATGTGTGGGATAAGCGTCCAATCGGGCTCTTCTCACTTTCTGCTCAAATACTCAACAATATTGAGAAACAATATAGCATAAACTTCTCGAGTTTGACTTCAAAATATCCATTCCAAATTGAGTAGTAGCACCTCTGCTACAATAATTTGCATGTTTAGTTCAAAAACAAGCTTTTGAGTCAATCGGTTAGTATTTTGTTCATCAGCACAATTAAAAGTGACCATAAAAAACATTATTTATCGAAATGATCCGAGAAACCAAAATACCCCCCAGAAATCAAAATACCCTCCCAAAATTCAATTTTTAAATTTTTTTTCCGTTTTTTTTCGCAATTTTTTGATGCCAATGGATAGTGCTCGATGAGAAACGTCGAAAAATTGTGTTTTTTTCGCCATACCACCATTTTTAAGGCATTTTTTGACCTTTGAAAAATC
Organism: Mermis nigrescens; assembly: GCA_036768485.1. Classification (NCBI taxonomy): domain Eukaryota; kingdom Metazoa; phylum Nematoda; class Enoplea; order Mermithida; family Mermithidae; genus Mermis; species Mermis nigrescens. Next base: position 4,993,158 of record JAVLUZ010000056.1, read on the forward strand.
TTGCACCCCCCTCCCCCAGAATTTTCTCGCTGCCCACGTAGGTGGGGTTATACACGGTTTTGAATCCATAATACTAATGCTAACGCTTTATTCGGATAAATGCAAAGATAAACCGTCGCAAGGAAAAATAAGATAAGACATAATCAATGCGAATGTCTGGACAGACAGGCAAATAACTAACTTCGCTCACGCGAGCCCATCAAAAAGTTACTGAAATCAAGCTTTTTCGAATTTCTCTTGATTGTCTTAACACGGAGATAGCTCACTAGGATACAAACTGGCGCATGTAATGTTCCCACGATTTTGTTGAGGCGTTAAAGCTATCTTAATCTGTAGTTATTTGCCAATTTCAAGCACTTTTTTGAATAAAATTTGTGATTTTCGTCTATTTCTATCATCTATTTTGCTTCATTTTTCCGGAAAATTTACCATTCTCCGTTCTGATGTCTATACACCCAAACTACTCATGTACATGCCTGATGTCGACTTGTGCCTACGAATATGTAGCATTTTTAAATATGCTTTCATGCTCTTCATTCCTGCAAATTCGCTATTTCGAAAGATAAAAATGAAACTGTACATGGAAGCTGAAAAAATTAATTGTTTTTCCTCAAAATCAACATGAAATTCTTTCTTTTAAAAAATTTTTTCATCGTCCTGTTTGTCATGAATTCAATGAAATTCAACTTCGTTATTCTCTTCCGGTCTATATTAACTACAGAATCTTAAAATCTACTGCTTGGATAAATATTTAAACGACATGAATAAACTCGTTGCGTCAAACCGTAGTTGGGGGTGGGGGTTTATGGACTCCAAAAATTTAAATGCCCCAAAATCTCGGTAAACACCGGAATTAAATTTTTACCTTTTTACGCGATTTTGTCTTATCAGACCTCGCAGAATATCGGTTTCTGCCTACGATTGATCAAAACGAAACAGCTTTGGAACTACTGCTAGTGTATTTTCTTTACGTTCATATGTCGTTAAGATTTGTTTTCATTTTTTCATGTAAAGAAAATCAGCATATTGAAGTTCAGATAAATATGAATTATATAGGCATGAGCAATATTGTTGTCAAAATTATTGATGCGATATCTCATGCTGGGACAATACGGTAAGGGGTCATATTGAAAATGGCGCTTTTTCCTTATTTCAGCATGGAACCAGAGACTACTTCATCAATACTGACGACACAAGGCAAGTAGAATTCATTTATTTTTTTAAAAATAATTCCTGTCAGGCTCAGATACTTTGCGAAAAGTCAAAATATTTGCGCCTCACTTGATCTGGATGTAGGGAGGGGTTTTCACCACCCCATAAGAGTTTCCAGTCCCCAGAATTATGCATTCTCCAGGAAATCGTAGAAATTTCTTTGAAACGTCTTTCGCTCTTTTAACTCAAAAGTTTTAATTTTAGGCGCTTCGCGCCAATGCTTCTTTTTTACCATATTCTCTTCCATTTTTTTCGAACTTTTTGATACTTTCATGAAATTTTTTTATGTTTTAGAAAGAGAGAGATTCGTCAAAAACGCATAAAAATGGCGTTTTGCACACATTGCCATAGTTTTAAGCTAAAAACCATTGGAAAACAAATTCCTGGTTTCACTTTCCAAAAAATCATTCTGCGCATGTATGTGTGACTCGAATTAATGCCTCTTTTTATAGTCATACACATATCGACGCGTCCTGCTGATCGAGCCGCCGTTATAAAGTGAGCAAAGTTTCATGAACTAGTAATACGAAATAAATTTTATAAATAAACATGTCTAATCGTTGCAATCATTCATGAGGTGGGGGTTTAGGTGGCTGGGGATTTCAGGCTTATGGGAAGATAGAGGGATAGTCTATCCCCCGAAATTCTGAAAATATGAATGTTTTTCACAATGTATCTCAAAACGAAAAAAATTGATAATTCTTGCAGTGACTTAAAAAAAACGTCAGAATGAATATTATCACACTTTTGAGCTAAACCCAAAATTTTCAAGGGCTTTGCACCAGATTTATTGCTTCTTCGTTCAACGTTCGTCTTCCAAGCAGCCCAAATTTGAGTCAGACATAGTGAATATATTAAAGTTTTCTAGCGCTCCGCTCTAAATTATTTTTTATAACCTACTGCTATTCTCTGCGAACCTACCATAATTGAGTAAAACAAATTAAACAATTTTACAGCAGGGTCGAGCTTGGATATAATACTGGAAAATCATTTTATGCCATTATATGCAATTTGTTTTCTAAAAGTAATTAAAATTGTTAGTTTTCACATTTTGTATAAGTAAAATTAAAGATTTTTAATATTATAAAATTTTATATTTTCAATATTTTATATAAAATTTAAAAATTTTTGTACAATTTTTCACGATTATTTCTGAAGTTCTGGTTACACAAATTCAGAAGGCCAGGTACGTTGTGTCTGAAGGCGACTCGAATCCGGCAGACCCTCATAATTTCTTCTCCTGCAGTTTACGAGATGAATTTTTTAGATTTTTGGTATATCTAAGTTAACACCAGACCCCCATAAGTAGCAAGCTGAAAGATTTTGCGTGGAAAATATGGCGAAATGAAGGCTTAAATGGATGTAAATCAGAAATTTCCTACAAATGTCTCAAGTTGACCAGAAATTGTGGAATTAAATTATAATAGTTCTTACGCCACCTTAACATTTATACCAGTTTTGGAAACTATTTTGGATCAAAAAGGCTTTTTGACCCACAGACTGGGCTGGAATTGCCAGAATGTTTGTGAGAACTGCTTTTGAAAACCTAAATAAATTATGTATAGCTAAATTTTTTTAGGTCATTATTCATTGGCATCGGAGCTGTAATCGGTTTCGTTATTGTATTTGCATTGGCTCTGGTTTTTGGATTTATTTACCGCGAAAAGCTAAGGAGGGCTTACAAAATCATTCGCAACCGAAACTCATTATATCAAGACAGCCAACCCATAATCGGTGATTGAAGTTCGGATACTACGAATGATTTTCTTCTTTTTAACGTTTATTGTTATCATGTGAGCGAAAACCATAAGGGGTTGGAAAAGATACTATCCAATGCGATTGATAAACACATAAGAAGCAGTATCCCAAAAAATATGTGAAATTTATGATTTTGGAATGATGCATATAGGCGAATTAGTTATTGCTCATTTTTTTGCTAGATGCTCTTAAATAAATCGTCTTCTTAGTCTAGTAGGTCAAGAAAAATACGCCAAAAATCATCCGAGAACTAAATCATTTGATTTTTACAATAGAATTGCTTTCGTACGCTCTTCATTTATACTTAAATCTATTACTTGAAGTTTTATTTGCAAAAGGTGTTTCATATTACTTCGTGCATAAATTTTAAGAATTTCCATTGACAGCAGGCCGAGGGTTACGACGACATACCGTTTTTTTTCGCAATTTTTTGATGCCAATGGAGATAGTGCTCGATAAGAAACGGTGAAAAATGGTGCTTTTCGCCATACCACCATTTTTAAGGCCATATTTGTTGACTTTTGAAAAAATCTTGCACCCACAGAACTTTGGTGAGCCCACCTATGATTACTATAATTATATATCAGATCAATGCTATAATCGCAATCTGCTAGCTTGTTGTCGGACATAGTTACAAACTTATGACCGAAGTTGTGTGACACAGACTATCATAGGTAGCGCGATAGCGCGATAGCGCTACCTATAATATACTTGGCCATCCTTTTTTCTTATATGTTTTTCACAGCGAGTGCGAAATTTGTGTCCCCCCTCACAGCTATAACGGCACACATCTGGGAGGTGCGGTTTTTTTTAATCGATGGATAATTAAAAAATTCGATGCCCTCTTTTTTTGTTTACACTCAATACCGAGTTAGCAATGAGTGTATAGAGTGTAAACCGAAAAATCAAATAATTTGCGGAGGGCCAACTTATTTTTTAAAATGTTGCCCACGAGCTGTAGATTACGAATCTGACCTTAAAATTTCTTTACACTCAATGGTTGTTGCACAAAAATATAAAGTATACGGGTTTTTTTACTCTTTGCTTGTTTTCAGCTTATCTAACTCAATTTTGGTTTCTGTGCTGTCCAATTGGTTTTATAATGTAGAGGGTTACAAAATCTCGAGGAATAATTTTTTAAATCTCTTTTAACGCAATATTTCTTGATCTGTGATCGTTTTAGTGTAAACGGTTCGAGACGAAAAACGAAATTTCTTCAGCTACTCCGCTATGTAAGCGGAACATGCTAATTATGCTTAAAAGGTGCCCTGACCTTAGCGTTACAGATCCCAGCTTATTTTGTTTCTATTAACCCAATATTGCGGTATTAGCATAAGTGTAAAGTTTACACCGAGAAGCATTTTTGCGCCCAGAGCGTCGTGGATGATAAATTATTTTAAAATGTTCTCCGTAAGGTCAGAATAACGAATCTGACCTTTAAAGTTCTCCACAGCCTGTGTTTGTTGAGGTATGAAGAGGAGGTGAACTTTTAAATATATCTACATCTATTTTCTAATGCCGATAGATAACTCCGTATTGCATATTTTTGATCAGATTTTTCTTATTTCAGAGGTTTTTGACTCGTCTTTAATAGATAATTATTTTTATTATCATAAATGCACTATTCTTAAACTTTAGTGGAATGATGAATATTTTTTAATTATTAACTAAGTATTAAAATCTGCCGATACGTCGAGTTGGCGCAGTGGCTCACGCATCCGTTCTAGCATTCAGATTCAGGAAAAGACTAATGGATTCGAATCTTCTGAATGCTGACTTTTTTCATTTTTTAATTCTTCTGGCAAAACCATGCACTTCATTTGACTTATTTATCTATTTATGTCCTGCAGCTGACACTTTTTGTGTTTTGAATCTCGCCTTAGTTCTCGAATGGGAGTGTAAAGGGCGCGAAAATCTGGGGGTAAAAAGACACATTCTAGTCGAGTTTTCGACTTGTTTGTGCCTGCCAACAACTCCGGTTATGAGATTTTAGAAATTTTTTCTGACAGAAATGTACTACGGATTAAGGGCTATCCTGTGCTTGCCAGCAAACTTTTCTACAATCAATGCACAATTAGTACCAGGGATTTAAACCTTACACTCTAGTGGACGAGTAAAAAACAGATTTTGTCCGAGATTTCTCTGCCAACATTTTCGGTTTTGAGTTTGGATGAATTGAATAAAATAGAAATAAGGTAACCTCTAAGGGCTACACATCAAAGCAACCCGCGTTCAAGAAAACGTAATATTGTGTTATTTATGGGGGTGTAAAGTTCGAAATCTGAGATGTAAAATGGGCGAAAAAACAGGTTTTTTTCGTATTTTGATTGGTAAATCATATCAAACATTTTGCGGAACATAGGTTTGGCACATACAAATGTACTACAATCAAAGGGCTACAAACTGGCCCGAAGCGAATTTATTTACACACAATGGGGCGTTAGGTTCAGATTTTTAAAGTTTACAATGTGGTGGACAATGGAAAATACAGGTTTGTCCATTTTTTTGTTTGCCACTTTCTCTGTTCAGAAGTCGTGCAAGGTCGAATAGGATAAAAATAGAGTACTTTCTAAGGGGTACGCGTCACAGCAAATTGCATTTGTTTACATCAATATTTAGCTTTTTCGGTAAATGTAAAGTCAAAATAATGGGGGAGTTTAACGTGTTTCTGCCTTGTATTTTCTGCCAAGTTCTGGGTTATGAGTCTGGACATAATCTTAAGTCTAAAAATTAACCAGAAACCAAATGTGATACGCCAGTCTTTCTGCACTCAACAGTGCTGTAAAGTTGTTTACATCTGATATTTATTTGTCCTCGGTCCATTGTGTTGACTTAATTTTTTCATAAATGTTGATTGTAATATCACAGTAATATCAGAATTACGAATCCGACTGAAATTTTCTTTACACTCTGTGGTTGTGTAAAGTTTACACTGCATATTAACTTTAGTTCTAGTGCCTTGCGGAAGTTTAATTTTTTAAAAATATTCTACGTTAAATCAGAATTGGGAATCTGACTGTTAGTTTTCTCTACACCTAGTAGTTATGTAAAGTTTGCACTATTCCATTTGTTGTTAATATGTAGTTTATACTACAAATTTATTTTACTTCCAAATCTGAGCGTTAGTGTTCCTTACACTTGATATTTGCGTAAAGTTTATGCTGAAAAACTTTGATCTATTTAAATAATGTAAGGTTGTATTGTTTAAAAAGGATAATGCGGATGTTCAGGGGCGGATTTAGGGTAGGGGGGCGGGGTGGGGGGGCGGGAAGGGGGGCGGCCGCGCCCCCTATTGGCCCAAAATATAGCGCAAAATTAAAGATTTTTGAGCGATTTTCAGCGATTTTCTGCTTAAAACGGCTAATTTTTCAGCCCAAGTCACGGTTCCCCCTTAGAGGTACTGCCCCCTTAGGAAAATCCTGGATCCGCCACTGCTGATGTTAAGAATAATATTGTTTCCGCGTTCTTGGACTGCTGTCATTATTGTGGTATGCTACTGTATGTGTTTACTGATTGATGTACTCAAATCATTCTAATTAAAAGTAGGGTACTAGCAAAGAAAAATGCTTCGATGGAACAAACAAGATGAATATGCTTGGAATGTGGATTATTAAGGATGTAAAAGGAGGGGACTAGGAAAAATCTACCTAAAGTCGCAAAATCTGCTGAAAATCATACTTTCTCTAAGCAACAGAAAAAATCGAAGTATATTCTGCGGCCTCTAAAAAAGTGTCTTTTTTAAATAATGTTCAAAGTTTCAGATAAGAGTGTATAAACGAAATCTGTAATGTTTATTTTTTAAAATTGCTGGCAAGTAGCAACGCTGACTAGCTTCGTATCCTGATCGATAGAAAACTAAGTGGTATTGTATTTAAAGTTGTTTTATTTTGTTTTGAGCATTTAAGCAAGCAAAGCAGGGGCCGATTGATTAGTGCACACAATCCTTAAGGGCATACTAGTGTACCTACATTTAGTCTGTTTCAAGTCAACTTGAGTGTTTCCTACTGTTTTAAACCATTCATTCAATTGGCTTAGAAAGACTGTTAGCTTACTCAACATCATTTCCCATAGCTACTGCGTAGCTAATGTGCTGCTTTTTCAATCATTTCATGGTTAAATATTTCTTTCAATCTGTTGGTCGCAGAATATACTTCGATTTTTTCCGTTGCTTAGAGAAAGTATGATTTTCAGCAGATTTTGCGATTTTAGGTAGATTTTTTCTAGTCCCCTCCTTTTACATCCTTAATAATCCACATTCCAAGTATATTCATTTTTTTGTTCCATCGGAGCATTTTTCTTTGCTAGTAATCAATATTCAGTAATGTTTATCAACGAATTGAAACAATCATGAATTAGCTACGAGCTTTATAGGTAAATAGAACAGAAAATTAGAACAGCCGCAAGAGACCCTGAGAACACATAACTTCAACAGTTTAAAAGTAAATTGATTCAGACATGATGAACGTTTTTTCTCTCTCTCCTTCATCACGTCAACAAATTATATATATATATATATATATATATATATATATATATATATATATATATATATATATATATATATATATATATATTTTTTTTTTTTTTTTTTTGGTAATTTGAATATTGCTTGCACTTTGACAATTAGAATGGCTGTATGATCTGCTAAGTGACATGCTTAGTAATAATGAAATACGAACAGCTTCGTTATGATTTTGTTAACAGCTTGTTCACTTTCAGTCACATTATTAAGCAACTCAAAGTTGAATGAAGTCTGCAAAAAGTTGCATTACGTAATATGCTTTTAAAGATATTATGTCAATCAGAGAAAACTTATTTTAAAATAATACGCCGTTTTCGAGAGACCGCAGAATATACTTCGATTTTTTGCATTGTTTAGAGAAAGTCTGATTTTTATCATATTTTGCGATTTTTGGCGTATTATAACATAGGAGATTTTCCCCTAGTCCCCTCTTTACATCCTCGATAATTCACAATCCCAAGTATATTCCCCTTTTTTTGTTCCATCGGAGCATTTTTCTTTGCTAGTATATATATATATATATATATATATATATATATATATATATATATATATATATATATATATATATATATATATATATATATATACGTAACAGGTGTATCAAGAGTAATTAAACGGATTTGGTTGTTTATTAATCCAAATGGATGTTGATTAATTACTTTATTTTTGTTTTTGATAAGGCATCTATCTTAAATATATTTTAATTATATCGCATGACGGGAAGTCGTTTATCTTTGGGAGAAAGAATCAAACTGTATTCAATTTATGGAAGTGCTCCATCAGGTTGATCCGGAAATGACCAAAAGATTTCAAGCTCACAACCGCCGGCTGTTAGAACAAATATCAACGTGATTGACACACGTTTTGATAAGACCGGAAGTGTTGCTGGCCTTCCTCGCAGCGGAGGCCCCTGATCGTCAAGGTTCAAAGAAAACATTGAATCTGTTCTGGAGGAGTTCCATAAGGAACAGGGTTGCTCGATTCGAAAAAGCATCAGCTCATTTGAATGTGGATAAAATGGCGATTCAGCGTATTCTCCAGGAACACCGGCTTGAAGGCCTATCATTCTACTCTGGTTCATGGCTTACTTGAAGAGTGATCACGATCGGCGCTTGGAATTTTTATGATACATGGCTGGAAAAAATTGGATGAAAATCGGCGATTTTAAGATCTTGTTTTATGGTTAGATGAGTCAAATTTTCACTTAAACGGTCATGTTAATCGCCACAACTGTACCTATCGATTGGGCACAAAATAATCCGCACATGCTAATAGAACTTAGCGCAAGATCTCCAAGGGTTTGCGTTTGGGCTGGATTATGGTCGCAGGGAGATCATCGGCCCTTATTTTTTTGACGAAACTCTTACACAAGAAAGCTATGAAGCAAATTCTATGTGGTTCATGTATGATGGCGCACCGGCCCACTATGCTCTTCCAGTTCGTCAATGGCTGAATGGGAAGTTTCTAAGCCGTTGGCTGGGTCATCAAGGTTCTGTTGAGTGGCCTCCGCGTTCATGTGATCTTACTCCACCCGATTTTTTTCTTTGAGGCCTTTTGAAAGAAAAGGTATTTGCTGGAGACGCATTCAATCTCGATGAGTTGCGCCAGATCATCACAGACGGATCTGCTGAAATAATGCTGGAGTTTTTGCACAAAAGTTTGCGGATCAGTCCGTCATAGACTATGAAAATGTGCAGAGCTTAATGGCGCTCAAGTACTGTAAAGCTGCGATCCAGTTATCCTCCATTTGTTAATTCGGTTGTTAATCTACATTATCGAGTATAAAAGTTTCGATTGCAAATGAATCTTATTTTTTCAGAGAGATGAACATATCCGTTTATTTACTCTTGATACACCCGTTATATATATATATATATATATATATATATATATATATATATATATATATATATATATATATATATATATATATATATATATATATATATATATATATATATATATATATACAGGGTGAGCCAAAAAAAGGCTACATTCCGATTCAACAGGTCATAACTTCGGCTGATGTGAACATGAGACGTTAGAACTGGCAACATTAGATATATAAAAGTGTCTTCTTTCGAATCGTGTAAACAATGTTGGCCAGATATCAATGCTTCGAGCGCTACGCAAATTAGTTTACACCCTACTTTAATATTGTTTAAAGGCTAATAGCGTCATTGGTCCTGCCATCAATTTGCATCCTACTTTCACGATATCCTGAAATTTTTGCACTCAGTAGGAAGCGTATCTACTCTGGGGTTTAAAAAATGTGCTACCTAATTTTTGTGAAGGTATTTATTGTCAAACAGGTCAAAAAAGGATTCCTACATACGCATTAATGTGATACAATGCAGAAACTCTGAGGTTAGAACAATATCAAAGTGAGGTGTAAACAAAAACCCGTAGTGCATGATAAGCTGGCAGCTGACCAAAATTTTTTACACGATCTGAAAGAAGACACTTTTACCAATCTAATGTTGCCAGTTCTAACGTCTCATGTTCACATCTTCACATCAGCCGAAGTTATGACCTGTTGAATCGTGTAGCCTTTTTTGGCCCACCCTGTATATATATATATATATATATATATATATATATATATATATATATATATATATATATATATATATATATATATATATATATATATATATATATATATAGTACATAAGTGTAGAAATCAAGCAGATCAGCTGTGTTATCTTCTTGAGGAAACATAATTCATATTTGACGTCTGAAACATATAAAGTAACGCAAAAGTCGTCAAAAGTAGTCACGAAACCGGATTCAAGCAGAATGGCGAAAAAAGCACGAAATAAAATAAGATCCTCCACCTCTATTAATACCTAAAAATGCGATATGATAATATCAGTTAAGCACAACTTGTTCACGAATAAAAATAAAATACAAAGACAAAAATATAGGTCTTTTACACAGTGAATATCATCCAATTTAATTATCAGTGATATTTATACAATAAACACGTTGGAATGAAATAAAAACAGAAGTAAGCATCGAATGATATAATGCTGTTACAATATGTCATTCTTTTAATGAATATCGAGTATCTAATGACAAAAAATTAGAAAATTTGTTCTCATTTGTTCATTCGATAAGTTTCAAAGAAGTCCATTCGCTAAAAATCGAAGGCACCTACTCATCGCCTGATTAAACGAGCGGAACAAAAATGGCGAGCCGCGCAAAAAAAGCTGATAAAATGCGACATGGTTATACGCATCAATACCAATTGCTAACAATAAATATGCTGCATATAAACAACTACCTGTAAGAAACGCAATAAATAAGTAAAAATAGCAAGCTGAACAGGCACATTAATGCTTAAAAGCAAGGTCGGCAGTTATTTTGGTCGGATATTAGACGTTGAAGAAGGCTAATAGAATGGCAACGTGATATCGTTCACAATTTTTCTGTAGCAATGTTCAAAAATGATCGCGAATACTCTACCGTTCTAACGTTTCGTACTGCGCTCCTGTAAAGATGTATCTAAATTTTTCCTGTTATTTTTTTCGAAATCGATTATCACTATCATTTCGATTATAATAATAAATTTGGTTGTAATATAATTATAATTGCAATTGATAAAAATTTTAATTTTTAAAAACAATTATAATTTTGAGAACAAAATTATCTTACGCTCTTCTCTATAGCGGGCGGAATAAGATTCGGCTAGTGATTCATCGGCATCGTCGCGTTCTCTTTGTGCAGACGAAGGCATGTACTCTAAAATTAGGAGCTATTTTAGAACAAAACTATTTGGAGACATGGACAAAATATAATATGTTTCAAGTAATATCAGTTAAGCACAACTTGTTCACTTTGATAAAAATCAATGTAAGGATAAATTACGGGCTTTTATATCAATTGCATCCTTGTTATTAGGTATACCTTGAATTCTGAGAAATAATTCCGAGACGTCAGACTTTTATTCTGCAAAATTTAAAGCAAATTAAGCCTAACAATCCTGAGCTTTTTGGGTCTACTAATTTACGAAAGCTTGATTCTATTTTCGAACACTCGGAGGTACATTTTTTGCGCTAAAAGATACTTAGAAATGCTTAAAACGGCACATTGTCCCGGATTTATAGGAAACCGATAATTATGCAGGGTCAGCAGCACTTTGCAGGCGCTCAAGAGTACAAGTAGGCGTAGAGGGTTTCAGACCCTGAGAATTCGGCAGACCCCCAAAAATCGATAGACCCCAAAATTGAATTTTCAGAGTTTTTCAATTTTGTCAGTTTTACACAAACTCGCTGAATTCGGCTGCTGCCCATGCATGGTCAAGAACCATTCTCGGGGCATTAAAACCCACTTAGTAGGTACGGTGCTTACACGCATCATCTCTACGATTGCAAACCAATGCTAAGTACGAGCGAGCGGAATATATAAATCGAAAAATAATGTACAAAATATAAAGATATAGAACAATATGTAAAAAATTATAATATTTGTAATATGTGCTGTAAATCAATACATGCAAAATATGCTCGAAATCATACATGCAACAGGGGAATAGGGGACTCCCTTATCCAATGTTGGTCGTTGCCTATTCCCCAAGAGTCAGAAAATTTTTGACACCCCGATTTTAAGAGAAAACTCGCGTTTTTTGGTCGTTTCTACCTCAAAATTGGAGGCGATTTATCGCCCCCTCCTATAAATGGCCGGGGAACCCGAGCCAGCCCAAATTTCGAGCCGTTACATGTACGTTCGAAACCATACATGTAACGGCTCAAAATTTTGGGTGGGAGTCCCCGGCCATTTCAGGGGGGTAATGACGTCCAATTTTTAGCCAAAACCGGCCAAGAAACACCTAAAAATGGCCGATCAATTTTTTCCAAAAATCAGGGGGAAGGTCAAAAATTTCTGGCTTTGACGAGGATGAGGGACAACCAACTTCGGGTGGGGAACCTCCACCCCTGTTACATGTACGCTCGAAATACCCGTACGGCGTGGACTAGGGCTGGGAGGCATGCGGCTCAGCGAAGCGCTGTAATTCTTCATACGCTCCAGCGTCTCAGGCATAGGCTCGCGGGCGATGCGCATCAACTCGTCGGTCCACGACGACGACTGAGCCGCCGCAGCAACGGCCGACGACGACGTCGTTGGCGCTGCCGCGCCTCCGACGCCAAACTCCGAACCGCTGCTGTCGGCTGCCATCGCCGAAGACGACACGCCGACGCCCCCACCGACGAGATTGTAAGCTTCGGTTAAGGACGATGACGCGGTGGGTAGGGGTTCGCCCATGGCTGCCGCCGTAGAACTCGATTTGCCGCCAATCTTGGCTGGCGCTCGACTTTCTTAATCATTTCAATCGCATTACACAAATTACGTAGGTATCAAAGATGTTAGAAAATTTACTTTAAATTGGACATCAATCAATCCTAGTCGCACATACACGGGCAGCAGGCACGTAGCTCTGAGGGGAATGAGGGGTCCGGACCCCCTCAAAATTCAGAAAAAACCGGAAAAATAGGGCTTTTTAAACGTTATTTTGTGATATTTTTGGCCATTTTGGGCTTGGTCCCCCCAAAATTGGTGTTGCCCCCCAAATAGGACGGCCAGCTACGTGCCTGACGGGCATCAAACAAATTTTGAGGATTTTATTGGGCAAAATTGTAAAAATGGCACCAAAGATTTAATACTGAAGGAGGCTACCGACTTGGGGAGGGTGGTGGTCCGCCGGATTAACGGAGGGGCCAACCACCTACGTTCATGCGCGGTCGCAGAGTCGTTAAAACAAGGAATATTAGCTAATTTTTTTACACGAAATAATAGAATACTTTCATTCAAAAACGGAGTGCTAAAATTTCAAGGACAAACGATCCAAGGACATATAGGCAAATGATTAACTGCGCTCGCGTGAGCCCCATCAAAAAATTACCGAAATCGACCTTTTCCGAATTTCTCTCGACTATTTTAATACTTGGGAAACCCTAACATGTTACGACGAAAATTTCCGAATCTAGCTGATTTTGTAGCCAAATTATACGTTTTATAATCAAGTAAAAATTAATCCAAATAAATCTGATACGCAAAAAGCTTTTTCGAATGCGTAAATTATCATAAGAATAATAATAAAAATCCTCAAAAATTGAGATACATATTACTAGGAAAAATTATAGGTAGGTAATATGTAAGAATTAAATGTTAATGAAGTCTGCGAAGTTGATGCCGCGTAAAAAGCAGACTCCATTTCTTTGACCAACAAAAGACGTTTGTTTCCAGTTTAGTGGGTTAAATACACAAGCGCAGATAAGGATTTGAATATTCGGAGAATCAGAGATGCCCTTCCTTATCAAAATCCTAAATTCATTCCGTCACCACAATCATATGTACTTGAATGAAAAGATGATTTGCTTCCGTTTGAAAAGTTTTTGTATTACTAGGCGACCTAATAAACAATAACCCGAACACTCCCTGAAATGCTTGTTCTAAATTTTCTCCACATCTTGAAAAATTTTATTTTTCGAAGAAAAATGAGCAATAATTTCTGGGATTAGTCCAATCTTAATAAATTGTCCAAATTACTGAAATTACCAGATGAAGTCACTTGAATCGGAATGTTTCTTCCTCCTGTCAAAAGTCCAGAAGTGGACGAAGGAGAGGCAGCTGCCGTATTGTATCTGGTAGAATCGATAGACAGCTGTGGCCCCACTGTAACTCCGCTTGGTATGCTGTCCGCCGGTGCACCGTAGGTTCGTTTTTCCGTTTTCGTGTGACTCTGACTGCTACTATACTTGAACGTATCTACAAATATATTAAGCAATAATCAATGCGAGATCATAAAAAAAATAAAATGGATCAAAGCTTTATAACCGACTCATCGTTGAATCGAAGAAAGAAGCGACAGTAATATACAACGCTTTACTTGAGAATCAAAAATTGAGAAATATTACAAGATTTCTCTCAAAATACAGCAAAAAATATTTGCATCGAACATTGCCTACGCTCGCAATGCTATATGAAGCAAAGTACAGGGAAGATCACCCGACTATTCATAGTGTTTTTCAACTATAACTTCCTTAATAATAATCCTAAATCAATAAAAATTTGGCGAATGACAGATTATTCAATAAAAAAGTAAGTTCAAAAATATACTAAAGAACAAACTAGTTGGTCTAAAACTACGCTAGTTCTACTGAACCACCAATTAACTCAATCATGAGCTAAAATCACTCCTTATATTCAGTATTGTTTTTGTTCTCATTTCGGTATTGAATTCCGTGAAGCCAATCTAATGCACAAAAAAATCGCGCGGAGTAAATCATATGAACGAAGTTCTCATCTGATTTGGTTCCATAAGCTCATTTGATTTGACTTCTTTCACCTTTTTCTTGTGGGACTTTTTCATGTTTAAAGTGCACACGAAAAGCTCTGCTAATGTTCATGACTTTTAAAATTGCATCAAATTGGCTCTCGTTGAAGTTATTAGCGAGATGAGAATGAAAACAAGACTGAATACAAGGCAAGAGTTCAACATTTGATTACGTTAGATAATGATCTCGTAGAAGTAGTGTAGTGTTTGATCAACTTTCTTTTTAGAGCGAAACTTTGGAACTTCTTTTGCTATTATTAGTTTCTCTTGCCAAATTTTCGTTAAATTTGGATCATTACGTAGGAAGCTATGATTGAAAAACATTGCGGATAATTAGCTGGTCCACCCTTTATATTCGCCTCGGCTTTTTGGATAAAAATATGCATCCAAATAAGATTTGCATCTAGGGTCTACTGATATTTATATTTCAGAGAGCGTGAAAAATTAAGATTACGTATAAAAAAGGTCAAAAAATAAATAAAGTCAAATTTTTTTATAAAAGCATTAATTCAGATTTTATTGTCATTTTCCGACGTTTAAGCTCACCAGATCTAGTACAGTCCGAACAGCAACTAAAAAAGCTAGATCTAAACGAACAGTTAACCAATAGGACGGGTCGCCCTCAAACATGGGCGTAGAAGTCTGGGGCTTTATACCTCCGCTGAAAGACAATCAAAAATCGATAGTGCTTTTTTTAGGTGTTGTTTAGCGATTTTGCTCCATGAGATCCCCAAGAATTTGGTTGCTGCTTATGCGTGGTCGCGTTATGTTCTTTTGTCGCGTTGTTTTGCAGTTCGAATAGCACGTAAATAAAAACAACATTTTAAAGAACTGACGATAGTATAAAGGTAATCGTAATCGAAACAGCCGTGAAAAGAATAAAAATGGACGTAGCCAGGTGAGCGAAACACAAAAGAAACAGCCAGGCATACATATACAATAGAAAGTCAACTTTAAGACGAAAAAGAGAAAGGGAAGAAGAAAAATGAAAAAGATAAAATGACAAAATAAAGACATAAAGCATGCTGAGCTATTAGTAAAAGGAGTGCAAGACTAGCCATAATCCCCGTCGGCTGCCGTTCTGCCGCTCTGCAGAGTGTCGTACATATTGTAGCCAGTGTCGCTCGCGTAGCCGCCGGACGGCCTGAACGACGAAGTGGCGGGGGGAGGCCGTCTGCCGTAGCCGGCGGCTGCCGTCCGGCCGCCAGACGTCAGCGTTCCCAGCTCGCGCTGCAACGTTTCGACGGCTTCGCGACGGTAAGACGACGGCATGGCGGCAGTCGTCGGCCCCGGCCTGACGCCGTCCAATAGCGTTTGGCTGGGAAAGCGGCGGGCGAGACTGCCGCCGCCGCCGACGTCGCTTCGCGTTCGGTAGTTGTATCGACGCGAATACGAGTCGTTGTATTGATTGATGGACGTGGCGCTACGATCGCCCGTGCGCAACAATCGCTGCGGTTCGTCCACTGGTGGGGCGTTCACGGATATGATTTAATTTTTTGAAATAATTCTTGGGGCTATTCTAGTATTGCTAATTTTTTATTTTACTCTAATCTAATCTAATAATTTATCTAAAGAAGCGCAATGCTAAAAGAACAATGCATTAAAAATAAATACGCTTATGCCTAAGACTAGGTCAAGCTCAAGAATAAACTAAGTCTGAGCAATCATTTTTTTATTTATGCATATGTGTCCATATTTTCTCAATTTTTACGTCTGCACTGCGTGGCCGATCTAGAGGGGTTCAGCCGGTCTGAGGTCAACCAAAAGTATTTTTTGAGCTAAAATGACTCTAAAAATTGCTAAAAACGGTAAAATGGCGCAAAAACCACCACAATTCACACTTTCTAGTCGATTTAAAGCATTTTTGTAAAAAAATTAGGATTTCGGTTAATTTTTGGCCCTAACTTTTAGGCATGTAGCTGGCCTTCTGAACTTGGAGGGGGAGAGGACTAAAATTTTGAAGTCAGGCATCTCAAACACTCTCAGTAGGTATGCAAAATTAATGATGTTTTTGGGCATTTTTGATTGAGCTCTACACATTAGAGAAGAAACAAATCTAACTTAATTTTGACCAATTCAAAAAGTAAGTAGTATAAAGTGGCTTCACAAATGATTTCTAAACGTTATGTCCAAGCTTGGCCCAGTGTATAACCTTTTTTGTATTAAATAGTGCATTGGAAAGAAGAACAATACGGAAAATAAATAATTCTGCACAGAGTCCCGGGAAATTTTGACATATGAACCATGTCTTACACAAACTTCAGAAGACAAAAGATATACAAAAACAATAAATCCGGCGCGAAGCGCCCAAAAAATCTATTCTAGCAGTCATTCACATGCGTTTGAGAATTTTCAATTTTATCCTCTGGGGACCCTTGTTAAAAACTCTCGTATTTCCAAAATTTTCTAGTAGACTAGTTCCCCAAATCCCCCACAGGTACGTGCCTGTTAATTTGTTTTTGTTTTTCTGGAAGCTCAGCCCCCAAACCTCATGCTTATTTATCACTCCTTAAATGACACCATGCACATATGTATATACAAACATTTTACTACTATTCTATAATATGGAGTCGTGATTCGAAAATGCAACGAATTTTGTGCTTAAAATATTTTGTATCACGTAAGACTCCAACGATTAGAAAATTAATTGTCAGTGTTTACACTAATGCTAGTTTCTTGAGTGTCCGGCTGAATATGAGTATTGTTTATCATTTTGAAGTTTCAACGGCTAGGGAAATCAAAATGATAGATTTGACAGACCGACGGACTGATTTTGGCAGTTCAAGCAGATATTTATCGACGACCTATTCTTAGATCAACCCAGGCCTTTATTTCTGAAAATTACCTTGTCCTAAGTTCGATGCCGATAATGATCTACGGTAACGCCGTGGTAGACTTCCGGTACTAAAACCAGTGCCCTCCGTATCACTTGCATATTTCAAATAATCTCCAGGCTAAAAATATGGACACCAGTGAATTCTTTAATAACGTTAATTGAATAGAAATTTGTTCTTGTTTTATTATTTTTTAACTCTTTTTTCATTATTGCCTATTATCTATTCACCAAGTTAAATAAATCAGGCATTATGATAGCCCAATCACTAGTGCTATAAATAAGTATCAATTCCAGCAAATAATTATCCGTAATATTTTTGCCAATCATGTTTATTACTGTCGCTTAATACGCAGAGCACATTAAATTGACTGAAAATTTACCAAAGGAAAAAACCTCGGCTTACGGTATAATGGCGCCTCAAGGTACTCCTCCTCACCGACGATTCAGATAATTCATCTAGTTCTCGAGCTAGGCGCTGGCCAGTAACTTGATAGCCAGTTGTTTCAGGTAGTTGATTATCTAGAAATGCAAAATATTTGCATAATATTCCTTTAAACAATATTCGGGTTATTAAAATACTTCATATTTAATTGCAAACATGGCTTCAACATCTAAACGATTAAGTAATCTTTTCAAAAACGTTACACCTAATTAATTTGGAAATATTACAGAGACACATTCGCATTTGAAAAATGAGAACCACACTTGTACACCTTTCTGCATTAAAAAATGAAAGAATCGAAATTACTTATAAACATGATAGATTTTCGTAGAATGTATTTCGTCGCCGCCGGCTACTTCTTGCGTTTTAGTCCTTTCTAACGTGGACAGACGCTCTGTCAATTTATTAACGCTTTCCAAAATCCTACCATCCTAAAAATATACAAAAAGATTGTAAGAATCGACTTCTAAAATTCAGACTGATACAAGTAAATTTGTCGGATCAACGCGTTGAAAAATTATCTCATAATAATTAGAACAAAAAGATTCGATATTGTAAACAAAGAAACAATCAGTATCTGGGAATAATGATCTTGTCTTGAGTATTCTTGTGTTACTCAGTTACAAGGGAGAATTTATTCAGTAATTTTGCACTAAGTTCAGGCACGTTTCTCTGGGGGAATGGGGGGTTCGGACCCCAAAATTCAGAAACATCGGAAAAATGGGGCTTTTTAAACGCTATTTTGTGCTATTTTTGGCCTTTTTGGGCTTAGTCCCCCAAAAAATTGATATTGGTCCTCCCAAAATAGGATGGCCAGCTACGTGCCTGATTAAGTTACCCCATTTTTCGTTGCATCCTTGAAACCGTCGATGTAGCCTTGCTTGAATTCAGGCTGATTAGGATATTGATCATCTAAGCGATTTAACAAAGTTAAGGTCAACTTCTTGCCAAAAATTCCAGAATCACCATCTCTGAATCCCTGTACAGAACATTAAATGCTGATAAAGCGTGTCTTTAAATCTATACGCCTCAAAATTGTATGAATTTTTTCATATTTTTCGATTTATGTCATAGACGTTCTACTCAATTGTATTACAAAATGAAATCGGAATTAATGCAATACAATATTCAAAAACAAGTAAAATCAAAGCTAAAATGAAAGCTTGAATTAAAACTTTTCTCCCTTCTCCCTCTTTAGGCCCAATTGGTTCTTCGAAAAGTATACGCTTATCAATTTCACGTACTAAAAACAAGGAGTCTGCTTTATATCGCTTCCTAACTTTTCTCCTCGCTATTCTACTCAAATAATTTCTTCAAAATGGACGAAGGGAATAATCTCAAAAAGTTATGCAGTGAAATCACACTGTGACAACTTTATTCAGAGATTATAACAAACAAAAATTAAAAATACTCGAACGTGTGATGAAAGACTTTATGAATAGTCTGATCACCCCGTAAAAAGGAATACTCAATAAATATATCAAAAAAGCTTACTTGCATGTATCCTGCTGAATATCCAGTCATATCTCTGGGCGTTCGAGACATGGCCAGATGTTGCATAGACTGGGACAAACCCTGCATTCCGGCGTCCCTCAGGCCTTGAACAAACCCAGCATGAAAGTCGCCTCGCATGGCCCCGTATTCTTCGTCCATATGACGCCGAGCAACAGAGCCAGAAGGTAGCCGTTGCGCATCCAAAAACCCCACTCGGTATCCTTCCTCGAAATCACCTTTTACAGCTAAACGCAAAACGTTTAGGTAAAAATCCAGCAGTAAAGATTTGGAAAGTGTAAGGCATATAAAAATCTACTCTGAACACTACAAATTTTTTACACATTCTGAATTTAAGGTATGAATTTTGAAGTAGAACATATTCTAGTCAGATTTATCGCAGTGAAAGCAGCTCTCATCGGAGTTTCTAATCGAAGAAATTATCACTAAACTGGTTTTCAGCTAGCGACTGTACTATGAAGTAGCACGCATTGACTTCCAAGTAGAAATCGCAAAGCAGAACGAAGAAGCCGTAAATACATAGATATCACCAACATGAAAAAAATAAATCGAGAACACCTGACAAACAGTACAAGTGTAAGCACAGGAAATAAACAATTGTTTTTATATTTACGCCGGTAAAATGTGTAGTTAGCAAATGTTATATTTTAATAATACTTACTCTTTTCAACAATACTCAATTTGATACACATTTAACATTTCACATTATAGTTAATTCGACGCCATCAAGGGGCGTTTTTTTGACCCTCAAGAACAAAATTAGGTATGAATTTTGCCTGCATGGTGTATTATAGTATGAACTCTATTAGTAATAGTCTCTCCCATCTTTGAATAATAGCTCGTATGAGCCAAAGCCATTTGACCCACCAAAAGTTGACAGCCCTTTAAACCTATCATCACATATAGTAAAACCGCGCCTACTAATAAAAAATCATGCTTGATAGAATAGTAATCGTTGTGATCAGTAGAGTAGTAACCGCTGGAGTAGAATAGTAATCAGTTAGGTAAAGTGGAAAACCTAACTACTGTATTACGGATGAGAAACGCAAGAAAAGGACTAATCCCCATGTTAAGGCTAGTATATTAGATGAATGCTTACTACCAGTAAGTTTGGCCCGTTTCACGGTTGTACCGGCGCGAAGTGAGTAACTTGAGTCAGAATCTCGCTAAAACAAACCAAAATAAGCAATAATAGCCTCCTGTTAAATTCATGCAATAAAAAATTAATTAGAACTAAATCGCAACCATTAAGATAAAACCACAACAGATTCCAACGTCCATAATGTTTAGCTGTCGAATTTAATGCAAGCACTTACATCGCCATCCCTCGAATCTGTAAACAGAAAATCAGTCTAAGGTTAATACCCTCCCAAATGTTAGACAAGTAAAGTTAGATAAATACATCTAGGGCTCGCGCATGGAGCTGAACGCTACGAAATTAGTATATTAATAATTTGTTCCTTTAGCAACAACAAGTAGGTGTGTATAAGATGAGCGAGTTAGCACGTAATGCGCAATATGGCCGGTTTAGGAGAAACGTAGCAGCACACCGGAGCATATTTTGGAGGGAAATTGAATTCTCAAACTGAATCGATTTGATTTAGAAAAAAATTGGTTTGGACCTTGCACATTTTGAATAGTCCAGTAAATTTCAAACTCGGCGACATCAGTGATGATAAATAATTATATCATTAACTCAGTCGCGTAGCTAAATGTCAGTTTAGACGCTGATTAAACTATGCACAGAAACAATTTATCGGATCTAAACGGAAAGAAAAAATTTTGAATAGTGTAAGTGTGAAAAAACGCCTTAAGAAATGAACTTTGATAGTACCTTGAGCAACTGCCCCAGTTTGAACTTTAGATTCCAGCTGAGTGCGTATGTTATCAATCCTTGATTCTAAATTTCGCAAATTCCTCTTCATTTCGGTATCTTGAGCCTTAAAATTTAATCAATTTTAATTAAATATCGTAAAAATTTATGCATAATTCGCGCTTTTTACTACTGCAACGTCTGCGAGTAGAGGCTGCTTGGCATCTGACATCATTTCGGTTGTTGTGACCATTCGCTTGCGACGCCCGTATCTTCTGCAAACGAAATACCGAAATAAAAAGATAAAACAACAAATGAAATAAACACAGATATAAATTAAAAAAATAAAACGAATATCGTATTGCTGCTTGAGTCTCATGCTTCATAGCTGCACATAAGACTACTATTTTCGAACTGAAAAGCTAAAAAGTCATTCCAACTAATTAAGCAAGATTGTTTATTTTGTTTATTTCTTATTTTTCTAATTTTTAAAATTTTAAATCAAAGTTTTCATCATTTCTCAGAGATTTTAATATGCTACAAAAGTTATGATGAGAAATTAAATGGAAGCAAACGAGACTCGAATAAGCTGAGACTTGGAAATTCTTACCCCGAAAGACACCAGCATAGGCTGCACAAAAGTAGCAGTAAGAGTAAAAGAAGTAGCAGGAATAGAAGAAGCCACCACCAAGGCCACCCGCCTATGAGCGCCTCTTGTTGAACGTAGTCTGTGAACGAGCAAAGAGTATAAGACCTATAGCAAAACAACAGTAATGACCATAGCACAGAAAGAGAGACCTGAGAAGGAAGGTCAGTCGGTCTGGGGGATGGTCAAAAATTGGGCATTTTTAGCCAAACTGACATCAAAAACTGATATAAATGCTGGAATAGCATAAAAGCAACGTTATTGTACAGTTTCCGATTAATTTCGAACATTTTGATTGAAATTGTCAAATTTCCCTCATTTTTGTCCTTTAGTTTGCCAAATTTTCACCTAAAAATTTCCAATTTTTCTATTCTGGGGGTCTAGACCCCCAAAAAACCCTTCCCATGTGAATGTCTGATAATGACTAGAGACCGGATTTTTGATTGCAAAAAAATAACCCAACTAAGAGCACGCATCGGCCGATTAGGTGCAAACAATGGTTATTATGTGCTGCTAGATATAGCCGTTTCCAGAGTCAAATTAGGTGTAAAATAGACTTAAACTGTCAAAACTATGAAAAAATCTTCAGAAAATAGAGCTTTCAGGTGCTAACACCAAGAATTCGGTCCCTAGTAATGATTGAGGTGCGAAATAATACTAAATATTTACTTAACAAGTTTGAATTTAAACTATCGGACATTTAAAAAAGTAAAGAATAGAAATTTTCAGAAAAATCGAATAAATTTAACAAACAAGCTTTTATTGAAAGAATATGCAAAAAAGATAATTCAGGATTCATCTGTTATTTAATGATTAAAATCGACACATTCAAAATAAATTAACATATTAAAAAAGGGCCTCTTTTTCGCATAAAATATAAGATAGAATTTTCCTGAGCATTTTTTGCTTTAGAATGTTTTAAGTGAAGGTAAATAAAGAGAACATTCGGAAAACGTTACTTTGCGTTGCTCATACGAGTTATGATGGGTGTGTTCATACATGCACGTACATAGAGGGGAATTATATATCTAAACTAGACATTAATATGGGAGCAGATCTGGGGGGTCTAGACCCTTCAAGAAGGTCAAAACGCAGATTTTTAGACAGAAAGCAAGTTAAGATTAGGTCCAAAAATTAAAAAAATCTAAACTTTTTGCAAAAGTTCTTGTAATCGATCACAATCTGTCAATTATACAGAATTCTATGCTATTTTACGTTTATGTCAATTTTAGAGATCGTTCTAACTTAAAAATTCATAGCTTGACCCTAGACCGGACTGACTCCCAGACCAGCTACACTGAGCAGAGCATCAATGGTCTAGACCATAGGTGGGCAGCACCGAAATTCTGGTGTGTGTGGGGGGGGGGGTGAAAAAATTTTCAAAGGTCAAAAAATGGTCTTAAAAGTGGTCGTATGGCGAAAAAACAACATTTTTCGACGTTTCTCATCGAGCACGATCCAATGGCATCAAAAAATCGCTAAAAAAGCAAAAAAAATTTTCAAAATTTGAATTCTGGGGGAGGGTATTTTGATTTGGGGGGGGTATTTCAACTTCTGGGGGTGCATACCTCCCAAACCCCACGCCCATGTGTGGTCTACACCCTTCAGATGGACAAAAGAAAAGATTTTCTGTGTAAAACAATGCAAAAGTAAGGTCAAAAACGAACAAAAATTATACTTTTTTTGCAAACTACGCTTGAAATCAAGAAAAAACTATTAATAAGGATAGTTCGGCGCACAAAGCTTCCCGACTAATCTCCTTAAAACGGCCTTACATCCGCAGACTGGTTGTAAAGGAACAGAAAAAGTTGTAACGGAACAAAGAAGTAAATGCGTAGTGATATACATGATCTTGGGGGTATTATCTTAATACGTCAACACCCTACAAAAATTTTTTTAAAATAAAACTTTACACGTATTTTCCGGGTAAATTGATGTCGCTGATTTTAAATCTAATGTCAAAAATGTCGTTTGACCACCAGGTCAAAAGTTAGAGTGTAAATTGAGATCACTGATTTTAAATTCTATTAAAAATTCAAGCGTGTTGTAAAACGTTAGAAAATCGTTTAAAAAAGTTTTATTCAATTCGTTTAATTTCAACATTCATTCAAGTTAATGGGAACTGAGCAGCTATATCACGCAAAATATCTCGAAAAGGCGCTTCTTTATGACATCCATGCCACCAATATGCAGCTAAATGACCAGGCAACAAATTTGGTGATGTTCCGCGCATATTACGCAAAATTTTAGTTTTCACGTGACCCCAGTGCGTTTCGATGCGCTGAGTGTGGGCGCCAGTGATCGGGTCTACAAAGTTTTCCGTGTGGTTTACAGTCATATGTCTGTAGTTGAACCCCGGCCAATTTGAAATGTTACCATATGCAGCCCACTCATCTGACATAATCAACGTGCCAGGCGCAACATGACGTTGAATAATAGCACGAAGTGTAGCTTCGTTTCGACGGAGAACGTGAAACATTCGTAGATCTTGAGTACCGTCCGGCTTTTTCCATACGATGCCAAAAATCCAAGGTCCGACCACTCTATTACCGTAATTTTGATTTGCACCCGGACCTCGATTTCCATGCAGCAGGCGTCCACGGTTATATTTTCGTCTTCCTCTCATGAGACTTTCATCAATCTGAACTGTTTCTCCTGCACCACCCATAGCCGGAGCTTCGTTCAGAGCCCTGAAGCAAACTTCGCGCACATAATTGCGCCAATCTACTAATGTGTTATTATTCATCACTAGATCACCACCAATGCACTCTTTCGACTGGGCTAATGAAATCTTTTTAGCCCAAAAGTATATGATCGTGAGTGCCGCTTTGATTGAAATCTTAGTTTGCGATTTGCTCAACGCACTAACAGTGGCGAAAAAAGACCGTAATTCCCAATTAGCTGAAGCGCCACGAAATTCACCTTGTACAATTGTATTCTTGGCTGATCTGTATTTTTTGCATTGACTGCAGCGCATAACGTCATAATGTTTTTGTCGTGCATTATTAAAAATACGAGTCTCGTTCAAGTGACCATTGCATCCAGCAGTACCCATAAAACAATTCACATTAATTTGTTGAGGAATTTGTGCCGCCGATAGTAGTAAATGATTTTGTCGAGCGAATTCAACAGAACTTTCTTCAGATCGTGTAATATAACAAAATTCGTGTACAGAAAGATCTCGAGCCATGGTAAAGTGGAAAAATTTATAACATGAAAAGCTAACTACCAACATACAACGAAATTGAAATGTGTAGGTTGTGTAAACCAGTAGTAAAACTTTGTTTTGTTGCGTTTTACAACATGCTTGAATTTTTAATAGAATTTAAAATTAGTGATCTCAATTTACACTATAACTTTTGACCTGGTGGTCAAACGACATTTTTGACATTAGATTTAAAATCAGCGACCTCAATTCACCCGGAAAATACGTTTAAAGTTTTATTTTAAAAAATTTTTTGTGGGGTGTTGACGTACTAAGATAATACCGATCTTGGGTTGGGGGTTGGGAGGTTTTACCTTCCCCCCAATAAAAATTTTCACCCCTTCCTCACAGAAATTTTTTCACCCTTCCAGAATTGACGATTTCCCAAAAGTTTCCAAAATTTTCATGAAAATTCATAGAAAAAGTGCTTTTTAAGCGTTTTTGATTGACTATCTATTTGCTCAAACTGTAAAAATTTCCGGCGCTTAGTGCCATATCTTCATATTTTGACCAATATATTGTTCAATTTGCTCGACTTCTTTTGATAATTTTTTCAAAATTGTTTGTTTTTATGCTCTAGAAAGATAGAGCATCATCAAAAACGTCAAAAAACCTGTTTTTGCCGCGCATCCGCCAATTTTTGGGTCCAAAGAGGCAAGGCACATTAAAATTTCACCCCTCCCAGAATTCCAGAGTTGTGCATGTCTGGTAATGACCAAATAAATAAATATAAATACAACAAATATACGTACATCTTGATGAAAACCGAAATTTTCTCACATGTCCCATGAATTTATTAGTTACCTCTGTAATAGCCGATTAAAGGCCGTCCTTCTACGTCCCAGACGGTCATAAAAGCCCAGTTGTACTTGCGGCCCTTTTGCAGCGGATAGTTGAGGAAACCACCATGCACATATCCGTCGCCAATGTTGAATAATCGACCATCGGTTTCGGTCAGAGTTCGTCTGTCAAATGCGGCCACCACATAATATTGCAAACCTCGGCGTTTGGCGGTCACTTTATCGAATAAGAATTTCTGATCGATGGGACCGGGAAAATCCCGCTCGTCGACTACGACGTAATAGCGTCTGGAAAAAAACAGTAAAATCAACAATAAACGGTGTTTAATACTAAAAGATTGTAAAAAAACTTACTCTGCAGCTCTAACGATTGCCAAATATATGTTGTTCGATGGAAATACGTTTTTAAACTTTTTATGCTTTCACCACTTATTAATGAGCGTCACTTAGTGAAGTCAAATGAATCTCTAAATCTGGATATAAAAGTAGGTTTATGTCATCAAAGGAAATGTTTTGATATTTGGCTGGAAACGGTATTCTGAATTGAAACTGTAAAAAGAAAATATTGTGAAAAATTGCTTACTATCTGACATATCAAGAACTTTGAGATTTATAAATTTCAGAGGGCACAAACTTCTTAGTCCCGGATCTCAAATTCAATAAATTATCGTCTATCACATATCACTTGCCTGATTTCATTTCGTAATGTAAAAACTGATGTATGTCGAAAACTCATTGTAAGAATCGATATGGTCAATGAAAGAGCGTCAGATCTTTAAAGCCATATTTTCCTAAAATACTGAGTAAAATGCTTGCGTAGTTCACATTCTCATGACAGCATGTCATGGTTTAAAATTGAAATTAAAAACTAGCTGAAAAATTAAACGTTCATGTTAATTATTTGAATAAATTTTATTTACAAAATATACAAGATTCGTGGCAAAAGCGGGACCAATAATATGACTTTAACGACTTGTAAAAGTATCAGAACGATTATCGTGCAGCTAGCTAACAAATCTCGCAAGCTTCAAAACATTTTTTCTGGAAATGGTTCATAATTAAGCTCAATAACTGAACTCTCTGGCCCCTATTTGAACTAGACTTTCATAGATTAATTATTTCGCACTGGCTTCCTAATTGAAATTATCACTAATTCCTCATAGTAATAATGCTACTGTACAGTCTTGCAACCATCTTACTTTTATGTTAGTAAAGCATCAACAAAAGATGCAGAATTTACAAATTCAACTTTTCATTTATTTAATTATTCAGACAAAGCTTCGATGCATAATGACCGGATCGCCATCGAAATTATCAATAAAATAGATAAATAAATAAGTTGATTTAATTAAAGAATTAATCGATCATTTAATTCAATGAAATTTATTAAAATTAGATTGATAAAAATTGTTCTCCCTATCTTTTTTCGACTTACTTGACGTATGTATCGTTAGGAACGGGTTTCAAGAGCACTTGCATCATTGTGTCAGGGTCACCTATTAAATCAACGTGATATGGAGGCGGTACAATACAACACGGATCGTATATGCTAGCTGGTTTCGGCGCGGGTATATGCAACAGCGATTTCCAATTGTTCCAACTATCCTCGACTTTGGCACGTACCTTAAAATGACCAATTTAAAAACAATTCAAATAAATAAAGTGAATAATAAAATAAAGGCCAATAAAAAAGGAAAGGGTAAAAAATTTGTCATTTCCGTGACTCGATTGTCATATTAATGTGTGTTTAAATTCTATTACCTTTTTATCATCGCATTGTTCCCTTACTTTTAGACCATTTTTCATATTAACAATAAAATAATCAGTTTGATGCAAATCGGAAGAAACAATCCGTGTTTATCCATTTGATCTATGAACAAGACTATACAACGCATTAATATCTAATTCAGCTAGCTACCTGTACAATATAACTTGACATCGTGGCATCCAAATTATAGATTAGATAGCAGTATCTTCCGCAAGCTGTTCCAGGGCAACTAAGTTGTAAGCTGCTGGCAGCTGGTAGCTCGACCCAAGAATTCGTGTGAACTTTTGAATAACGAACCTTAAGCATTAAATATCAAAATAAATATAGGTTGGATGACATTCATGCTCCAGAGATAGCCAAAAAGATGGACTTTCTAAATGTCAATTAAAACTAATAAATAAGCACGAGCCTAATAGGAAAAATCAATGTTTCGTTTTATAACAAACAGATAACCTTGAACCGATAAATCAATCCATATTAGAAAAAACTACTGCTTCAACAGAAATACCTGGCAAAAGTACTCAGAATATGAAGAAAAAACTTTGTATTAAATTACCTATTTACCGTGTACATATTGCGTAAAAAATGGACAAGGTAATTGAAAGTTATGGCGAGCACACCTAAATGGTAGTCACACCTAATTTAATAGGAGCTCTGTTACCTGATAATGCGTTCCCGGAAAATCATCAATCGGATCCCACGATAACGAAAAAGCATGTGGAGTTTCGTCACAGGTCTTCAGCTCAGCCACAAGCAATGAGCCTTAAAGGAATAGTATTTTAACGCACGATTTTAAGCTACTCAAGCGACGCAGACTAATCAAATACGTATATTAAGTACGTAGTTATTAATAGAAACAAAAGATACGTATAGAGCACACATTGTTTTTCTCGGAATCTCAAATTAGGTTTGATCTCGTAGTGAGCCAAAAGGAAAATTATCCATCAATTTCTGGCTGCGTGAATTATCTGTTTTTCATCGATGGTGCTTCGTTCTTGGAAAAACTTTTTGTGCAAGTACACATTTGTACTGTAACAAAAATTTTTCGGATGAAGATATGGATAAAGTTGAAATTGTCGGTCCCACTTACCATGCGGCACTTTATTGATTTCTAACGCATCAACAAATTTTAAATTCTATCTCTGATTAATTCACTGAGAAAAAAGAATGAATAAAAATGAAATCAACGCATATGTATAAGGAAGAGAACTATAACATCTGAAAGGAACCGGTCTTCGCTCAGTAGGTAACACTATCGAGTAATGGGATGCACAAATGAGAAATAATGCCTACCAGAAGGCAAGGTAGAATAGACGCCCCAAGCTGCCACGGAACCCTGGCTAAACGGAGTCAGAGAGACATTATAAATAGTAGCTGGAGTTAAGCGTCGAATCACGTGTTCGGTTTTGTCAGGTCCAGCCTCGGTTTTTACTACGCTAGGCAAGTGACCATAAGCAGACCACAATGGTTCAGCCGTCAACTTAAAACAATAAAAAATAAATGATAAATGTTGTTGCAATAAATGTTGCACAAAATTACATTTTATTCTGTTTGGCTTAGATTCAGAAGCACTGCCGCTTGAAAATGCTTTTTGAAGCACACTTTGTGCTAACGCTATAAATCTTCGGTCGCACACTTCAGACTTTTCAGCGAATGCAAGAAATTAGTCGAAAAAGTTTTTATAACTAAACAATAGATACTGGTTCCCACCAAATTTAGGAATACGAAACCAATCTGTTTCGTTGAATAAGAAATTGAGATACCGCTCTACTAGAGCAACACAGCACAACGCATATACAAGAACAGCGTGGTAATTCTAAGAGGAGTCGAGCCTGGAACTATTTCGAGTCTTTTCCGGCTAAAACGATAGATACATGTCAAAGACAGTGTTCTGTCTCGTTTTAGACGATGACCTTATTTCTAAAACATATTAACACGAATAATCGAATAAACTGACTCAAATATTGTCAAAAAAGTATATGGCGCGAAGCGTCAAAAATTTGACACTTATGAGTCAAAAGTTAGCTGAAACGCTTAGATCAGCAAACTTTCTACGATTTTTTTCGTAAAATCGACAATTCTAGCGGGTCGCAGCCATTTTGCGGGGAAGGGCTAAGTCAGTAACCATGCATGTCAGTAACAAAATACCTAGTTATGCTTAAGGCATTGAGTAATGAACGAATTTGAAAATCATGTAATATTCCTTTTGCAATATCATTCAAGTTGAAACAATTTACTTTATCCAGGGTTAAAAAATATGTGTATCATTTTTGTTGCTAAAGTTCACTTAAAAGAAATCTGGGACGCTTAAAAATATACATAAATCAGCATAATACGAATAATCGCTTAAAACTTCTCGCTCAAAGACTAGAAAGCTGATTCAGTTTCCTTAATTTTGTCGCGAAAGTAAGACAAAATTTCATAGCGCAAGTCTAAAAATTCACGGGCGTGAGGAGTAATACCAAAGAAACTGACAGACACTAGAAACATTATTCTAAACCTCATAATTTCATGCTGAAAGTTTTTAATTTTTTCCGATTCAAGAAGATAGATAACTAGCAAAGAAAAATGCTCCGATGGAACAAAAAAGGTAAATATACTTGAATTTCTTCATTGTTAAGGATGTAAAAGGAGGGGACTAGGGAAAATTTCCCTACATGCGCAGAAGCCATAGGAATGTGCTAAACAGTCAGACTTCCCTGAACAACGAAAAAATCGAAGTATATTCTCCGGCCTATACACGTTTCTGCAGATTTTCCGTGGTAATTTCGATTACGATAGCGAGTTGGTAAATTTAGAGAAATTTTTAGAGGTTTTTCATGCAAACTATTGAGTTGGCCATGTAGGTGTAAAGCTTACACTATTATCTTTTACGCCAAAGCATTGTGGAAGGTCAAGATTTCATGAAATAAATTATTTATTGATTATTTAATAGTCATGAAAGTGTCTTCAATGCTCTTTTGCGAAACACTTAAAAACGTTTTGTAACTATGACCTCATTTTTCACAGGCCGCAGAATACACTTCGATTTTTGCGTTGTTTAGGGAAGTCTAACTGTTTAGCACATTCCTATGGCTTCTGCGCATATAGGGGAAATTTTCCCAAGTCCCCTCCTTTCACATCCTTAACAATGAGGAAATTATATTTACATTTTTTGTTCCATCGGAAAATTTTTCTTTGCTACTTTCCTTCTTTTATTTAATATTTTAGGCCATATATCCATAGGTGGGCAGCGTCGAGAGACGCCGAGTGGTAAACACTTTAACCTATGGATCTGAAGGTCCCAGCTTCGATTCCGCCTCGATGCAGTTCTTTTCGGCAGGCCAACCCAGTCTTTCATTCCTCCGGAGTTCGATAAATGGGAAGCTGCACTTGTGTGGCGGAAGTGTAAACCCTTGGGACTTGCGCCCCTTGCGGTATTTAGCTGAAAGCATCTTTGGATGCATGGGTAAAACCCGCTTTGGGTGTGAAGTCCGGTCTTTAACCTTTAACTTTTTAAGGTGGGCAGCGCCAAATTTCTGAGGGGTATAAGTAGCTGAAGAAATTTCTTTTTCCGTCTCGAACCCTTTACACTAAAATGATCACAGATCAAGAAATATTGCGTTAAAATAAATAAAAAATTTTACGTTTTTGAGATATTGTAGCCTCTACATTATAAAACCAATTGCACTACACATAAACCAAAATTTAGTCAGAAAAGCTTTAGGACACGCTAACAGTAAAAATCCCGCATACTTTACACTTTTGTGCAACAACCATTGAGTGTAAAGAAATTTTAAGAGTCAGATTCGTAATCTAGAACTTAATGAGCAACATTTTTGAAAAATTGGCCTTCCGCAAATGGTTTGATAAGCAATGCTCTAGGCGGAAAAGTGCTTCTCAGTGTAACTTTTAAGCTTTACACTTGTGCTAATAATGCAATATTGGGTGTATTGGGTGTATAGAAACAAAATACGTTAGGATCTGTAACGCTAAGGTCAGAGCACATTTTAAGCATAATTAGCATGTTCCGCCTACTTAGCGGAGTAGCTGAAGTAATTTCGTTTTTCATCTCGAACCCTTTACACTAGAACGATCACAGATCGAAAAATATTGCGTTAAAGAAAAAAATTTTGCATTTTGAGATATTATAGTCCTCTATATTATAAAACCAATAGGACTGCATAGAAACCAAAATTGACTTAGATAAGCCTTAGGACACGCTAGCAGTAAAAACCCGTATACTTTACACTTTTGTGCAACAACCATTAAGTGTAAAGAAATTTTAAGGTCAGATTCGTAATCTACAACTCAGAAGCAACATTTAAAAAAATTGGCTCTCCGCAAATTGTTTGATACTCAATGCTCTGGGCAGAAAAGTGCTTCTCAGTGTAAACTTTACACTTGTGCTAATAACGCAATATTGGAAGTATAGAAACAAAATGAACTAAGATCTGTAGCGCTAAGGTCAGGGCACATTTTAAGCATAATTAGCATGTTCCGTCTACATTAGCGGAGTACGTGAAGAAATTTCGTTTTTGTCTCGAACCCTTTACACTAAAACGATCACAGATCGAGAAATATTGCGTTAAAAGAGAAAAATTTTATATTTTGAGATATTGTAACCCTCTACATTATAAAATCAAGTGGACTGCACAGAAACCAAAATTGAGATAGATAAGCTTTAGGACACGCCAAGAGTAGAAAACCCGTATACTTTACACTTTTGTGCAACATCCATTGAGTGTAAAGAAATTTTAAGGTCAGATTCGTGATCTACAACTTAAGGGCAACATTTCTGAAAGAAAAATTGGCCCTCCGCAAATTGTTTGATACCCAATTCTCTGGGCGGAAAAGTGCTTCTCAGTGTAAACTTTACACTTGTGCTAATAACGCAATATTGGAAGTATAGAAACAAAATGAACTAAGATCTGTAACGCTAAGGTCAGGGCACATTTTAAGCATAATTAGCATGTTCCGCCTACTTAGCGGAGTAGCTGAAGAAATTTCGTTTTTCGTCTCGAAGCCTTTACACAAAAACGATCACAGATCGAGAAATATTGCGTTAAAAGAGAAAAAACCTCACGTTCTGAGATATTGTAACCCTCTACATTATAAAACCAACTGGACTGCACAGAAACCAAAATTGAGATAGATAAGCCTTAGGACACGCCAAGAGTACAAAACTCGTATACTTTACACTTTTGTGCAACAACCATTGAGTGTAAAGAAATTTTAATGTCACATTCGTAATGTACAACTCGGAGGCAACATTTTTAAAAATGAAATTGGCCCTCCGCAAATTGTTTCATACCCAATGCTCTGGGCGGAAAAGTGCTTCTCAGTGTAAACTTTACACTTGTGCTAATAACGCAATATTGGGTTTATAGAAAAAAATAGACTAGATCTGTAACGCTAAGGTCAGGGCACATTTTAAGCATAATTAGCATGTTCCGCCTACTTAGCGGAGTACCTGAAGAAATTTCGTTGTTCGACTCGAAGCCTTTACACTAAAACGATCACAGATCAAGAAATATTGCGTTAAAAGAGAGAAAAATTGGTCCTTGAGATATTGTAACCCTCTACATTATAAAACCAATTGGACTGCACAGAAGCCAAAATTAAGTTAGATAAGCTAAAAATACGCAAAGAGTAAAAAACCAGTATACTTTACATTTTTGTGCAACAACCATTGAGTGTAAAGAAATTTTAAGGTCAGACTCGTAATCTACAGCTCAGGGGCAACATTTAAAAAAAATTGGCCCTCCGCAAATTATTTGATTTTTGGGTTTACACTTTACACACTCATTGCTCACTCGGTATTGAGTGTAAACAAATATAAAAAATGGTACATCGAGTTTTTTAACTATCTATCTTTTTAAAAGAACCGCACCTCCCAGGTGTGTGCCGTTGTTGCTGTGAGGTGGGGACACAAAATTCGCACTCGCTATGATAAACATATAAGAAAAAAGGTGGCCAAGTATATTATAGGTAGCGCTATCGCGCTACCTATGATAGAGCTTGACTAGAAATATCGAACAATGTTCTTATTATAAACATTCAGATATTTTAACCTTTGAAAATTTTTCAGAGCATTGTCCACATGTGCTACACATAATAGAACATAATATAATTATCATAAATTAAATTACAATGTATCCGCCGCTTGAGGTTCCCCAAAGAGGATTCCAGTATACGTGAAGTGTTTTTGTGGTTCGCCGCTTCAGCTTCAGAATGTGCATACGACCTGAAACCAATATACCAAGTACAACATTAATGCAGTGAAATTATAATCGGAAGCCAAAAATGCAAAATTTCCCGAAAATTCTGCAAAATTAAATGCTTTTCCTTTAAATTAATAACATTAGCAACAAAAATTTTCACCTGGAGGATCGAGCGTCGAAAAAGCAC
This sequence comes from Mermis nigrescens, assembly GCA_036768485.1. NCBI lineage: Eukaryota > Metazoa > Nematoda > Enoplea > Mermithida > Mermithidae > Mermis > Mermis nigrescens. Next base: position 5,027,401 of record JAVLUZ010000056.1, read on the forward strand.
CCCACAGAATATCGCAACTCGGTTGATACGAGGTAAAAGCTCTAATTGAGATATTATACACTGCTGTTGGATCCAACTTGAACATTTCAACCTGATTATCCGGATGCTTGACGTTGTAGGTCTCCAAAGGAGTCGATATGCTGGACTGCGGATCGAATTTTGATACATTGACCTGCAAAAAATAAACAAAACTGAAATTAAAAATTGAGCTCGATATGTTCAGGTGAACAAAAATGGACAAAAATTAAATTAAAGATTAAAATAAAGAAATAGAGATCTAAAACATATATTTATTCAAGCATATATTTATCCAAATATGTCATGGGGAGGCATGAAGATTGCCATCCACTTGACTCGCATGCTCCTTGCTGGATATTTATTTACTTTGTGATTAATCTATCGTGTTTCGCTCTTGTATTTGTTTTGTGTTTTTCCAGAAACAGATCATTTTGATATAATTTGAATTAGTTTTAGTATAACCAGGTAATCCAGTCGTATGAAATGCTTTGAAATCAATCAAAAAAGCAAATAAAACAATATAAGCAAAAAAGATCGCAATCGATAGAAGAATTCAACTTTGTTGAATTTCCTAATTATACGCATAAAAGACAATGAGTATAATAGATGAAAAATAAGACTGCATCGCAAAAAGTAAGAAGCATATCAGTTAAAGAGTGCCAAAAAATATTCTGCTTCGATCTTTTATACTTCGTAATGGCGTAATGAGTCGTCCTCGAAAACGGAGGGCAAGTTCCAAGAAATACGCATCTTTTGGTGTGTCTTTTCCACTATCATCAGGTTAGACGGCGCTTCAATGTATTCTGAGCATGCTACAGCTGAATTTAAGAAACAACCTAACATGCGAGCATATTATGCAATCAATAAAATGAATGTAACTAGAACACTCAACAAAGTTAATTCAAGTTTATTTATCTTTTATTTTTTAGTTTTATTTATTTTAATTATTTAATTTTCAAATTTTTGATTTTTTCAAAAATTTTCAATTATTTTTAAAGTATATTCCATTTTTACTTAATAGCATCCTTTAATGAGTCAGAATATACTCGTGGCCTTAATCTAATAATGTAATTAATACTTAATAATAGTTTTAACTTAGAAATTATAATAAAAATAATTAATAATTCGGTTAACGAACGTTGATAATAATTATTATTATCAACTGGAATATAACGCACTTCTATCAATAGTTTTCATCGTGCGACTGATGAACCAAGTTGGCCTCCCAAAGGAGCCTCCCTCCACCGTAACATTGTACGTGTGATCGGGTTTTAGATTTCGGAAATGATATTGATTAACCAGATGCGAAATATTCTGACGCTTTAATGGCTGCATAGATAATCTATCGAATGGGTCATAAATCGAGATCTGGAATGTTCAAATAAGAATTGTAATCGGTTTGACAAGGTTGCAAAAGATTAAAGAAATTAAAAATTTAGCCTTTTGAAAACGTTTCAGAAAGAGGTGAATAAAAAAGAGGTAAATGAACAAATTCAATTGAATCAAAAAGTTTAAAAAGTTGCGTCGAATGCATCGTCGAAAATAAGGCATGAATCACGTTAACAATGACATATCAAATTAGCAACAAATCATAATTTTCATTATAATCGAAATTAATCAGAAATTTAGCCCGCATCAATACATCAGGTAATACCCAGATCGCAATAATGAAAAATCTCGCCTACTTTTCGCGATTAAGATAAATTTAATAATTTGAAACACTGTTGCACGAATGAATTGTAATACGCACCACATAGTATGTCATTTCAGGCTGAATTATCTGGGGTGCTTCCCACTGGACCTTTATGCTTTCGTGATCCGTGTAGATGGGCCTTAACGTGCCTTCACCAACCGGTACATCTGAAATAATCGAGCAAATCGATCAGTGAATTTTCAGACAATTGAAAAAAATAAGATTGCGGACGCAAAGGCGGATCATTAGCATATGTGTATTATTTAGTAAAATGTTTATTTATCATTATTTAATTATTATTTAATTGTTCTGTAATCTCAGGCGCATAAAAATTGACGTAAAACTTATATGTACTAGAAATCCTAGAACATTAACACATGCTGTATATATATCCTTCCTTTATAAATTTATAAGGATATACAAAAATAATCTGGCGAACCAAATCATTGCACTCTTAAGATTTAAAGAAATCAACAATATTATACATAGATGATATCTTAAAAGAAATTATCAGACACTATGGCTTTATTAATTATGAATATTAAAATTATTAATAATAAATATATTTATTTTTAATGTTTGTACTTATGACAATACATTTTTTAAACAATTTTTCTACACTAATTTTAAATAAAACAGACAAAAGACAAAAAACAAAGCTTATTGACAAAAGATTTTTAAAAGTTCAATTAATTTTTGAGTTGTTTACCCTTTTATCCAGTAAATCTTCAATTTTGTTCTGTAGAAATAGCACTTATTAGACACACTTTTAAGTTTCTTGATAATTCAAATTGACGAAATAGCAAACCTGAACATATTGTAGAATTTTCTTAATTTTTTACTACGAAGCAAGCCAAACAAGGAAGCTAAATAAAAAAATACACAGCCAAGGAAATAGATCTTGAAAAGTCCTGTGTTGCTTTGCAATACGTGCAAATGCCAGTATCAAATCGCGGATAGATTTTTCGGATTTTAACTTTATCGACACACTTTACGCTCATAATGCTTAGATGATCAAAGGGATAATGTCGATATTAAGTCATTAATATAGGATTTGGGCTATCTCTGAATATCTGATTTCTCGAAATTGGTAATTTTCTTACAAAAGAAAGATTTACAACAGCCATCCATGCATGACAGATAGTACAACAATGCGCTATTATATTACTGCTATCCAGGACTTAGTCTTTGTCAAAACAATTCTTATCGAATATTTTATTTTATAAATTCAACCATTCTTTTCGATTGGGACTATCGACGTGCATAAACCAGATAATCAATGCATCCCTTATTACACGGTCACTGTACATTTGGACCATAGAAATAGTTATTGTTAGGCAAGTCCCAAAGCCCTAGCTGATACTCAAGCACAATTGTTTTCGGTTTTTCAGTCAATATAGTTGCTGGATCATATAATTTTTAATGTAAATAACCTATTGCACATGTAATTAGTGACCATACATGTACAGTATGGGAATTCTGGGCGTTAGTCCCGAAAACTCTTACAAAGTGCCTTTTTGGGCAGAAGAAAGATGAATACACGTCAAAAATATTATTTTTTGTATTTCAGACGATGCTCGTTTTCTATAGGACTTGAAAACATTAGAAAATGATGTCAACAAAATTTAAAAAAATCGAGTTCAATCGAACAAAAAAGCCAAAAAATGAGTAAATGACGCGAAGTGCCGAAAATTTGGCACTTTTGAGCCAAAAGTTACTTAAATAGGCGTAAAACAGCACACTTCCTACAATTTTTTTAGAGTATTGCTCGCAGTCATTTTGCGGAAATCAGTAGGTATTATGGGGTCTATCCCCAAACTCCTAAGAACACGTACATATGTTAGTGACCCGCTCCAGCGACTATAATTATGAGTGCAACCGGCAGACCTCCTAGGTGATACCTGACTGAATCTGGTTCAACCTTTTGCCCAGGTGTGGACATAACTAGTAAATCATATAACAGATTCATATCAGTCTATGGGCTTGATGAAACAAACGAAATTTTTGTACTTTCACAAATTTTAAATATTAAGACAATATCGGCTGATACCTTGAGTAGTCGAAATATAAATCGGCGAACTCCAAGGACCCCAAGCATCGCGACTCTTGCCCTGAATTTCTAAGTCGTATGTTGTCTTGGGAGTGAGGCCAGTCAGGGTATAACACAAGCTGTCTTGCACAATTAGTTGACTGACGTATCTAAAATCATTTAGATATTAGCCAAAGCGAATATTGCTTCTTCTGAATGGACAATGCGCAATTGCGAAAAAATAGCATTCCTCGTTCGCGCTTTTAAAAATAACAGTCCGATGCAGATAGAAACTAGACCAAAATTAAAAAAAGGGTCAGCGAAGATCAAGCAGACCGCTTGCATTTCTGTAGATAGCAGAATCTGACCATTTTCGCTGTTTCAAGATAATACGGACGAGTAATTCAGCACTGTTGTCCAATTTTTTACATCAAATTTCTTCTAGAATCAGATACATTCAATTGTGGCCCATTATTTCGAAGATAAAAAAAGATCAATATCTGTACGCGAAAAAACGACATCCGTAAATCAAGGGCAACATTCGACTCCTTTCACTTATTAATACCTAGTACTTTACAAGAGCCAAGTTTCAGCAATGCTGAATGGTATCTTGAATTTTTTGTCAGAAGCTTCGCTGTTATTTGATTTTTACATACAGGGTGGCCCATAACAAAAGGCTACATTTTTTAATACGTCATAACCTCGGCTGTATGAAAATAAAATTTTAAGACCAGCTGCATTAGATAGGTGAACATGTCTTTATTTGATCAAGGTTAAAAATTTTAACCAGTTTATAGCGGTACCTGCAATACGGCAATTTGTTTACACCTCACTGTTTAAACCCCAGGGTTTCTGCATTGCATTACATAACAGTGTATGTTGTTATCCTTTTTTTACATTTTTGACAAGATGTCCACTCACAAAAATTGATTAACACATTTTCAAATCTCCAAAATAGATACGCGTCCTACCGAGTGCAAAAATTTCACGATATCGTTAAAAGAGGGTGCAAATTGATGGCAGACCAATGACGCTATCGGCGTTTAAACAGTATTAGAGTGGGGTGTAAACAAATTAACTTAGCGCCCGAAGCGCTGTAACTTGGCCAAAATTTATTACACATTTGGAAAGAAGAGACTTTTATCTATCGAATGCAGCCAGTTTGAAAGTTTGAAGTTTACATGACTTGAAGTTATGACCTGTCAAATCGGAATGTAGCCATTTCTTATGGGCCACGCTGTATAACTCAAGTAAAGCCAGACATTTGAAACCAGAAAAGAACGTGAATAAGAAGGTACTTCATATTTGCTGAAATGAGAGATTTTAAATTCAACGCAGGAAATCGCCTTACGTTACTCTATTTGAATTAAAAGTCATTAAAAAAATCAGTCATGCTAGAGCCCCCAACGTCATTGTTTAAGTGGCTTAACCGACTCGCGAATGTCTTCGAGTCCAGAATAAGCGAAGTTGACTTGAAAAACTGGATTAAAGTAAAAGAGCAGTTGCTAAAAATCCTATTAAAGCCGAAAATTTCCAAGTACAAGAATTAAAAAGTTATGTGAAATATGCATTAGCCGTTTTTATAATCACACTGTGCAATAATTTTAGAGTGTTACTTGTTTCACTCTTACGCGGTTTGTGTAAAACTCCTTCTAGTATACTAAATTAAATGCGAATAGTTCGAGCACAGTTAAAAATTCTAAATTCACTCAAAAAATTTAAGAGTTTTTATGATTTTATCCGAAAATCTTACCAAAGGTATAATAAATTTTTGAGATTGACTTTAAAACATTTTCGTTCAGTTTTAAAGGAGACGAGGAATTAGCCGACTTTTACTTAAGCTTGTTTAAAATATGCAATTTAAGTTATAAAGGTAAAAATTTAGCGCACTATCTACTTGATCACATGAGCACAAAACGAAGCATTAGTAATATTTTCTTAGTAATCACATTCACCTATTGCACGGTAACTCGTCTAATCGAACGTCGACTGATCTTTGACCTCCGCCATATCTTATTCTATAAGAATCAACTGGCGTCCTTACATTTTGAGGCGGCCTCCAAGTCAAGGTTATTTGTCGACTTCCTATTTTGATGGCGTGAATTTCATGTGGGGCACCAAGTCCTAAATAAAAAATTTGAGTAACCTGACTGATGCAAATCAGACTTATTAATTTCTTAAAATAGCAAAGTACTTTTGTTCTAATATATATGCTCGTATGCATAAGGAGCTTACAGTCTTATTCTGAACTCGCGATTTCTGCTTAAGAATTAACGCCCCATTAGAAATTCTCAAAAAATCGCAAGGTTTTGAGAAATTGATTACAGAAGTGAAGTCAAATATAGTTATGTAAGTTGATGACACGGGCCGTTTGCAGAAATTACATGATTACAAAACTTTGACAGCGAAAGATAATTTTCCAGCGAAGGCTTTTGTCAGCATACATCGATACGCAGCTTTCAGTTTACAAAATTGTTGCCAAGATGATATTTATCACCATAATTATAATAAGCACGCAATTTTTTATACTATATCACTGATAAAAAGTTTATCATTAAAGATTAAGCCATATTTTCAAGTGACATTAAAGCACACCACTGCAGAAATTTTGAATTCAAAATTAATGTACGTAAACTTGTTCAAAGTATGACATTCGAAAAAGAAATGTATAAAATACTGAAAAATTCCAATTCATGTCCAAACAATGGATTTTTTGGTTCGTTCCACGCATTTTTATGAGAAATTGAATAGCAATATTATTAACAAACTTCAGAATTAATGCAATGAAACATTAGCGCGAATGAAAAACTTTTAAACGGAAGAATCATTATTGTTATTACTATTTCTTGCACAAATTCAAACGAAGACCTGCAAAATAAAAAATTCTCATCTAGCATGATCTGTTTATCTCTACAATACACAAAAGAATTACCACTTCCGGTTGTGCGGACGTCAACAGGCTCCGAGTACGGACCGGGGCCAGCAGAAGTATGCGCTCTAACTTGGAATCTGTATAAAGTGCCAGGTTGCAAATCCTTTATCGTCATGCGACGTCGTTGAGTCTTAGCCTGCCTGATCTCATCCTACGGTCAAAACTCAGAAATTAAAATTTATTGCTTTATTGGATTTTATGTAAATCGAAGAAGTTTAAAGATTTAAAAACTTTTGCTCATGGCCAAATTTGAAAAATTGAATGATTTGTGGCAAGATAAACACGTACAAAAATAAATCGTTTGCATTAGCTATATCTTATAGCGTAAATAAAGCAAGTAATATCGGTCCTGATTAAAACTTAAGAATGGAGAATAAAAAGTAAAATCCAGCAAATGAATCGACAATTTTTAAAGAAACGAGCAAAAGAAAATGAATTAATTTCACACAAAAAAGTTATTTCAATTTTAGAAAAATTCATGCTCCCTTTAACGATTATTTTAATTTCGAAGGACACGAATAAGAGCCGTGCAGATCTAAGGATGATTATTATGAATAAGTTATATTTTTCATTTTCGAAGTATTCTTTCCCGCTTAGTTACATCTTTCACTTTCTGGATTTGAGTGCTTCTAAATATTGCTAAACTTTCATCTTATCCCTTAACAAATCCCACTTGTAAAGTTTTGAATTTATAATTTTCTTGAATCTCCGGTAAACTGTGGGCAGTAGAATAATCAGTACAGATGTTTACTCATACGAACTAGCAGCGATCAGAATTTTGAAATGGTTTAAGCATTCTTGTATATTTCTCGAACTCCTTACTGTCGACTAGAGAACGTGTGATTGGCTGTCGAAAAAAAGATTTAAGTTCCGATGAGGGGCATTCAAAGTCACAGGAATGGATCTACTTGTGTAATCTCAAATAGGTCATTATAGAATAAGTATAATGCCTATGTTGTGCAATAACCTTAAAGCAATTTGCATAAACATGTAAGAAAATAAGAGACTCGCGATAAAATTATTAAGGTCAGGATCATAGGTGGGCATCAAGGAAAATTCTGGGGAGTGCAAGATTTTTCAAAGGTCAGAAAATGGCTTTAAAAATGGTGGTATGGCGAGAAAAACACCAGTTTTCGACGTTTCTCGTCGAGCACTATCCATTGGCATCAAAGAATTGCGAAAAAACGAAAAAAATTTCAAAAATTGAATTCTAGGGGGTTATTTTGATTTGGGGGGGTATTTCGGTTTCTCGGGAGGGGAGTGCATACCCCCAACCCCCACGCCCAGGTGTGGTCAGGATGATTAAGTCATCAATTAAATTACCTTAGCCCATTCGTCCAATCCAGTAACGAGATATTCATAAGAGCTGAGGTCTCCGTTTTGCTTTTCGCAGTCGGGCGCCTCCCATAATAAGCTGACTGTTCGGTCCGTAATATCTTCAGCTCGCACATTTTTGGGAGGACCACTGGGCGCCTTCTCGTTGGTTCGAAGGTCAACGCTAGTCGACGGTGGCCTTACTCCCGGTCTCACCAAATGCACGGGTACACGAGGTGTTACAGTAATCGTATACAGCGAGTAAGGTTCAAGATTCTATGACAGAAAGTAATGAAGGTAAAAATAATTAAAAAATGAAAAATAAAAAATTAATAAAATAGTAAAAAATTAAAAAAGGAAATAAATTGAATAAATAAAAAAACATCAAAACGGCAGACTTTAAAGGAGCATAGCGTCGCTATTTGGAAGCGATTTAAAGTTGCCTACCTTCAACTCGCAATTTTATGCTATTTAATGCACGTCTGCGAAAAGCTTCGATTTTCTCATATTTTGGCATTAATGCTGGCTTATTCCCTTAATAAATTTCATTGTTTATCTTTTGGAATCTGAAATCCAAAATACACAACGCTAATGTGATTTTTACGAAAAATTATCTATTCTTAAATTTATATATTGATGAATTAGGAACCGACCTCAATATTCCAAATTTAAGCCCACCGGCTTACACAGTGTGTTATGTAAGCTTGCGAATGTAAGAGATAGAACAAGTAAATAAAAATGTATACTTGTAGGAGATACTGCTTATTTTGGACATTATAGTCCGTGACTGGGGAGTAATATTTCTGAGGACAATTGCCAACTTGCTTCAGCTGGTACGTTACATCAACGCCATGTGACCAGTCCTCGTCTTTTGGCAATTCCCACGTGCATTTCGCTTGATCAAAGTTAACTCCAACGCAGTCCAGATCAATCTGATCTGAAGATAATACGTGGAAAAATGACTGATATGCAAGTTTTCGCAGTTTACTTATATCAAATGATGATTTTTGGAATTATAACTCATACACCTTATTGCGTATTGCAGCCTGCCATGCGTGTAAAGGGAATCGTGATGAAGACCTTCAGACGGGAAAAAGAAAAAATTTCACGAGAAAGCTAGGGCAAAATCAAAGTTCAATTCTTTTTATGTAAAAAACTCGGAATCATTTCAGCAGTTTCTGAGCTACTTTATTATTTGAGTCCATTTTTTGAGGCCATTCTAGCTCGTCAAAGATAGAAATTTTACATTTAGACTCCAACCGCTCCCTTTTAAAGGGTTTATCATTAATAAAATGGAATAAAGAGGGCGAGACTACGAATTTTCCTCTAAGTGGGACAATTCTTTCAATTCATTTTCAGTCTCAATTCATTTCAAATTCACTTTTTATTCTCAATTCCAAATTTCGCTAAAGGAATTCTGTTATATTTTTCGAAAAAGGGCTTCACAAATGATTGTTATAAAACGAAGGTTGACCGTTAAAAACGTAAAAAATTGAAAATTGAACCGCCTTTTTCAAGGAATTTTTCTGAAACTCCAAAGAATTTGAATTACCGCCATCTGTACTGGAAGCTTAAATGCGGCACTAATTAATCGAGATACTGAATCTTCTCATTCGTTTAACATTTGGAAGAAAAAATTGGAATCTGGTGTCAAATCTATACCGGGGAATGCTTTCGGAGTCGTTAAGGTCTGAGGCGGAGACCAGTCGCTGTATTCGCCCTTTTCCTGATTTTCATTCACGCTGTGCGTCCTCATTTCGACCGTCCACTTTGTTCCCGGTTGAGAGTACAGTTCGTAAACGGGATTAGAGTCATAGTCCAAAGGATCCAAGTCAACGTAGCTTGTTCCGGTATCATTTTGATACTTCAACACGTAGATGACGTGCTGACATTTCCAAGTATCTTTCTTCGGCGGCTGATAATACAAATAGATCATAAAGGTACACATGCATACAAAACATGCAAGAAGAGGATAGGGATCCCCTACCCAAAGTTGGTCGTCCCCATCTTCCAGAAGCCGAAAAATTTTTGACTCCCATCTTTTGAAGAACATTGCATCTTTTGGCCGTTTGTAGTTGTTTTTTGGCCGTTTTTAGCCAAAATTGGGAGTCATTTACCCCCTGAAAGTAGCTGGGACCCCACTCTAATTTCGAGCCCTTATATGTACGATACATATGTATGTACATGCAGGCACCAAAAAAGGATTAACAAACAGTGCAACTCATTCAACCCGGTTTCCATGGGGGCCGGGTCGGTATTGATGGGAAGACCTGCCAGTATCTAGTGAAAATTTTGCAAAATGCTAAGTTGATTCGAAGAAAAATGAAGGAAATACACAAAAATGACTATAAAACCAACTAGTCAGTCAATCAACTAGAAAATGTAAAATAAATAGAGGAAAATACATAGAAATGATTCGAAAATTCCCTAATCAATTCAACAGTTTAACAATATTTTACCCGTCAATAATCTATTGACCAATCAAACAACCAACAATAAAACAATCAACCACTAAGCAACCAATCAACCAATCCAACAACAACTTTGTAAAAGGACAACCAACGAGAAAAATTGGGCAGCTGGTATCCAAAGAGAGACTGGTCTTTGGCCATGTATAACAGGCACAAAAAGCTGAAATTGCATGTAACTCTTAAGACCAAACATATGATTGGGGGTCTCTTAAAAAATCGGTTGACCACAGAATTGAATTTTTGGTGTTATTTTTGGCGCTTTTGCTCCATAAGATCTCCCAGAACTTTTTTGCTGCCCATGTATGCTAAAGACCAGTCAAATGAAAAATTTCGCATTTCTTCAAATATTAATCTATTTCGCAAGTGCGCGAATTAAGCACAGCTAATTTGAGACTTTGATCATAGTATTTCTTGCAGTTGTGTATTTAGACAAAATGAAGCAGTCATATTTTTCTTCGAAGCAGCTATTACTAGCTACGATTCTATTGTTGAGGTTTCACTTTTGTGTCTTCCATGATGACAAATTTATTTAAATTAGCCAGCATACCTGCCACGAGATCTTCACCGAATTAAATGTCGGGGCTACAATCTTCACGTCTCTCGGTGGTTCTGTTGGCTCTAAGGTTAATGACAGATTGATTAAATCAAGGATACTTCTCCATACATGCACAGCATGGGAATGTAAGAAGTCATAAAAAATTTGTCGAAAGTGTCTTTTTAGGCTTTAAAACCGACGGGATCACTTCAGTGTTTTTTTTGTATTCGGCAAAGATTTTCCCCGATGCACAAAGACTTTTCGGGACCGTCTTTGTACATGTACAAAGATTTTTGGGGAGACAAAAACTGTAAAAGAGGTCGAAAATTCGCAAAATTTTTCGGCGCTTCGCGCTAAAATGAGTAATTGCGTAATGTATATATCTTTATATTGGCAGAAATTGCATTTCAAAAAGAAAAATGTTAAATTTTTCGGCGCATCGCGCCATTTTAAGACGATTCTTAGTGATTTTTGCCCTTAGAGACCTAGAAATTAGCTAAAATACACTACTAAAAGTCGAACAACTCTGTTTTTACCACACTAAAATCACTACTGTACCATATTATAGTACCCAAAAATTTCTGGGTACAAAATGTACAAAGCCTCTTAGGGACCATCTTTGTACATGTACACACGGACCTTGTATAAAAAATGGAATACTTCAAACGTTCCTGACAATGCTATTTCTTTCTGGAAGTTGAAAACGTATAAAAATTTCCAGAAAAATCATATATTCATCGAGAAAATGGATACTTTCGAGTCTAATCTCAAAAAAATGTTTAAAACATCACATTTGTAAGGTTTCTCTGGAAAGTCGAAGATTCTGTGCATCAGCAGCATTTGGCGGACAACAATTCTAGAGTAAGGTAATTGACTAGCGTCAACAAAGTGATAGTGCAGGAATCAAAAATTCACAATTAGGGAACCAGAAACAAATAATAATAAAGCGAATTATAAACGTGAAAGCTAATGCCCAGATCAGCAAAAAAGCTGCGAATTTTTGACGCCATTTATATCAGAATAATTTTGGTAGATCAGGGCAAATTGAATGAAATGTATCGAATGAAATCAAGTCAAGTTTGTACAATAAAATGAAAGATTATATAAAGTTTTAGCATTTATGATATTTTTTAATTTTTCAAATCTATATTAAAATAAAATTTGCAATTAAAGATGCTTCAGTAAACAATTTAAAAACTTTAGTTGCACATTTTTATCACTCACTTCCACATAAAGTTCTAGCTTTCTCGTCGGGACCTGGTTTACCAATACGATCTCGCTTATCCACGACTTTCAATCGGAAAAAGTACACCGTATCTGATATCAAATTTTTCACCTGTGAAAAAGAAGTCAGATCGAAAAAGGCGAGAAATCTAACAAAACAAAAATAATCGACATTTCACACTTGCTCATCCAAATTTTCGAAAAATTAATTACTGATATTCTACTGAAATTTGTCGCTTCAATGATTTTTGCCCTAAAGTATTAATAGCCATTTCTATTAAACTTTTATTTAGTTTTTGAGAACTGCTAATCTGCAGGCACGTAGCTCTGAGGGGAATGGCGGGAGGAGGGTCCGGACCCCCCAATTCAGGAAAAACCGGAAAATGGGACTTTTTAAACGTAATTTTGTGCTATTTTTGGCCTTTTTGGACCCTGTACCCCCCAAAATTGGTGTTGGTACCCCCAAAATAGGACGGCCAGCTACGTGCCTGCTAATCTGAATGAATGATTGATATGGAATTATGGTACCTATTGCACACAATTGCGTTAGTTATTGCGATGTGAAATGTATAGGTACCGTTTCGGTGAAAACTTGACCGCTATGCAAGCCTTTAATTGGGATGACTTCGTTGTGTTTAATCCATTCGCTATGACCGCCTTGATTATACTCCAAGATGTAGCCTTTGACATTTTTCAATAGCGACGACGGCAGGCCGTCCCAAATAGCCGTTACGCTGTCCGACTTAATATCCCGGATAAACAAATTCCTTTCAAGTACCGGTATGTCTAGAAAAGAGGACATTTAAGCATAGAAAAATTAGGCAAGATTCGTAGTAGCGGAAAATTCCAAATTTATTAAGAATTTGTGCAGAAATGAGTAGAAGATATTGTTTTTTTAAACTGCCTTTGAATAATTTTTTCTAAATTTAATTGACAGCCTGTCGAAAGCTTGTGATAACTATGGATCGAGTGATCAATGCAGTTATCGTTATTCATCAGATTAGAGCCGGTCGAAATTTGCTCAAAATATTTTAAACAAATCATACTTACTATTATTATACATCATTGAGAAAAATTTAACGCGGTTTGTTGGCTAAGGAAAGCCCTATAGCTATCGTAGCTTTAGCAGTCACTGGCGGATTTAGAGGGGGAAGGGTGGGGGCGACCGCCCCTCCCCTGTCGTCAAAAATATTTGGGCGCAATGACGAATATATGTGTATTTTTTAATGATTAATGACATTTACTACCTCTTTTGGTGCTCTAAAAACTAAAATTTACGTCAGAGACTGAGACGAGTAGTTTTTGTTCAGAACAAATATTTTGTGGCTCTTACAATGATTTCTCGAGTGTTTTTCAGCGATTTGTGTCGATTTCTGCAGTAATTTTGCTAGTTTTCCATAAAGCAACGTTGGAACATTTCGAAACTTTTTTTGCTTTTTTTGCATCAGAAATAATTCTGCCTATCAAAATACAACAAAAACCCGGTATTTTAAGCATAATATAAGAATTTTTGGACAGGGGGGCGGGGGACCAACACCAATTTTGGGGCAGTCTTAGACACAAAATAGCACAAAACAATGTGTGAACAAACCTATTTTTCAGTTTTTTCTGAATTTGGGTGGGGGTCCGACCCCCATTCCCCCCACAGCTACGTGCCTGATTTTTGGGCGCTTCGTGTCGATTTGTGCATTGATTTTAAAATGAATTTTTACGATGGAAAATTTGTGTAAACTTTAAAAATTTCAACTTTTTTGCATCGAAAACGATTTTGCCTACCAAACGACGGCAAAATAAGCGCTCCTTTAAGCGCAATGGACAAATTTGTTGGACAATTTTTGAGTTCATTAGCGAAATCCGGGCATCCGCCCCATCTGTCAGAAAATTCTGAATCCGCCACTCCACGTGCGATACACGCCCAGGCACGTATCTGTGGGGGAATAGTGAGGGGGTTCGGACCCCTCCCAAATTCAGAAAATCGGGAGAATAGGACTTTTTAAATGTTATTTTGTGCTATTTTTGGCCTTTTTGGGCTTAGTCCCCCAAAATAGGACGGCCAGCTACGTGCTTGTACACGCCCACGAAATATCGGGCGTGCGTAGCATACCCGGATCAGCCGTGCGAATCAATTTGGACGAACTGTACTCGCCCCACTCGCCATCTCGTACGTGAGCGCCCACTTGAACAATGTACTCTTTGATGGGCTCGAGGTCGAGCGCCCGGTAGCAAAGGCGTTCGGCGCGGGCGCCCGAGCAGGCCAACTCGTCGGGCGATTTTCGCACCTCTTGCCAGTTGATTCGGTCGGAGGGGGTGTAACGGATGCGGTACTCGTCCAGCAGGCCGTGAGTCGGATGCGGCGGCAAGAAGGAGATGGACGCCGACGTCGGCGTCAATTCGTCCGCCTGCACGTCTTGCGGCGACGGAGGAGCTACGCATGATTAAAAGAACCGATGTACTTACTTACACTGGCGGATTTAGAGGGGACAGGGGTACGCGGCCCCCCTGTCGTCAAAACATATTTGGGCGCAATGAAGAATATATGCGTATTTTTTTGATGATTTTTTAGCCATTTCATCATGACTTTTCTATTTTTTCTGGCGCTTCCCGCCGAGAAAGTACTTATTAATGACATTTACCGACTATCATAGCTCCCTAAAAAACTTAAATTTATGTCAGAAGAGTAGTTTTTGTATAGAACAAAGATTTAGTAGCTCTTACAATTTCTCAAGTGTTTTTTCGGCGATTTGTTTTGATTTCTGCATTAATTTTGCGAGTTTTTCGAAAGAAACTTGGGAAAATTTGGAATCTTTTCAAACTTTTTTGGCCTCAGAAATAATACTGCCTATCAAAAGACTAGGGATGCAACGGATCCGGGTTTTCCAATAATATCGGATCCGGATCCAGATCCGGATCCGTAAAATTTAAAATAACGGATCCGGATCCGGATCTTTAATTATTAAAATAACGGATAATAACGGATCCGGATCCGGATCCATGAAGATGCATTATGAACGCTTTTTTAATACTTAAATTTTTGTTCGCAAGTACGGTGCTCATGAGTTTCAGAAGCAGAATTACTGTAGGATGATGAAATAAGCAAAGCTACATGAGCTTGGTTCAGTGGTCAGGATTGATCTCAATTCGGTTGTAGCTTGAAAAACTGCGAATCTAGCGTCTCTCATTAATTGGAAATGCCGGAAAGCATTTCTAGTCCTATCTTAAACTATTTTACGCTAGCTGATAACGAAACTAAATCGCAATGTAATCTCCGTGCAGCAAAGCTTTCCAGAAGCGGTGGAGGGGTACCACCCAGTGTTTTTTTTGTACAAGGTCCGTTTGTACATGTACAAAGATGGTCCCCAAAAGTCTTTGTACATTTAGTACATGCAAATTTTTGTGTACTACAGTACAATAGCGATTTTAGTGTGGTTAAACAGGGTTTTCGATCTTTGGTAGCGTATCTCATCTAATTTCTGAGTTTCTGACGCCAAAAATTATTAAAAATTGTCTCAAAACGGCGCGAAGCGCCGAAAATTTTGACATTTTTCCTTTTGAAATCCAATTTCTGCCATTATAAAGATATATACAACACACAGTTACTCATTTCGGCGCAAAGCCGCCGAAAATTTTTGCGAATTTCAGACCTTTTTTGCAATTTTCGTCTTCCCAAAAATCTTTGTACATGTACAAAGACGGTCCCAAAAAGTTTTTGTACATCGGGTAAAATCTTTTCCGCGTACAAAAAAACGACTGGTACCACCTGTATGAAAAAGTGTCTGCAAACTAAGCATGCGGCGGATTATAAAAAGTTCAAAGCAGAGGAGTCTCAGCAGATCGAAGAAAAGGAAAGAGGTATTCTTGTTAAGCACAGATTGTAGAAGATTCGCGTCAGGCATATCTACTTTCCTTTGCAGAAAAACGCGCAGATTGCGAAAAGACTGCTTTGAAAAATGAAAAGCAAAAAGTGCACATGACAATGGAAGCATGCATACTTGTTGTATGAAATATTTTATTTTTATGATAGGATTCCTAATTAACTTATGTACGATTTAAGGGTAAAAAATGGAATAACGATGATGCAAGAACAATTGATATAGATGAGCGGTTAGTTGAGCTTATGACTTTGAGCAATCTACCATTTTCTTCGGTTGCAGAAAAGCCGCTGTTTCTTAAATACAATTTGCCTGTCATTGAATTTGAGTATATTAAGTCAATCAGAGTGACGCTTTTGTCTCATAATGATATTGTTTCTTCAATACAATTCAAGGTTTAATGACCTTTTATCATAATCTTTTGGATCCGTTTAGGATCAGTTTTAAACTGTAAAAATAACGGATCCGGATCCGGATCTTATTTTTTAAAATACCGGATCCGGATCCGGATCTTAATTTTTCAAAATATCGGATCCGGATCCGGATCCAAAATAATACCGGATAATAACGGATCCGGATCCGGATCCGGATCCAGATATCCGTTGCATCCCTACAAATGACAGCAAAAAGCGGTACTTTAGACATAATATACAAAATTTTGAACATTTGTTTGACACTTTGGAAAATTTAGGGTTCCGTCCTCCCTGTCAGAAAATCCTGGATCCGCCACTGTTTACTTACGTATAGCAGCATGGGGGAATTGGAGATAACCAGTGGCAGATCTAAGATTTCCGTAAGGAAGGGGGCGGTGCCCCGGCTTTTCCGAAAATAATCGAAAATAGGTATAAGAAATTGTCCTTCACGTGCGAAATAATGTTTTTTTGGCGTTTTACGTTGTCTAATTTAATTTAGAATCGCTTTTGGCGCAGTTTTTTTCGAAAAGTTTTAAATTTTCAAGAGTTTTATGCAAGAAAATCAGTAAATTTCTTTGGCTTTAGTAAAACCTGCAAATTTGTGAACTTTAGGTGGACGAACGTTTAGAAACTTGAATTACTGTCGATTTCCTGTTATTTATAGCATTTGACGCCCAGCGTCAAATTTTTAAAATTCATGCTTCAAAATAGAAGAAAAATATGCCGAAATTGCTGTTTCTGCTCTTGAAAAAGTTTTTAAACCTATTCCACGAGTAAAAACATGACTTTCGAGCCGCCAAGAAAGTAAATAAATATCGCGCAGGAAAATTTTGAGGAATTCTGATCACTGACGGCCAAGATTTATTGCAAACTACATATCCATTCTTTATCTCGTTAACTATATTGGGCCAATGGGAGTGGCCACCCCTACGCTCTTTCTCCTTAAATTTGCCCGCCCCATTGATTTGCCCTTGGAGAAAATGTCAACTACTGTCGTCCGCCCGCCCCATTCCTCAACATTTTAGATTCATTTACTATTCGACATTCAAAGGAAGTTCGTGGAATTTTGACTGCCAGAAGAGCGGCTGATCATGCGTGTTGTTGGAGAGAGGGTTCGGAGGTTTTAGACCATCTATCAAAAATGGCCCCTGAACCCCGCAAATTAGCTGCAACCCCCGAAATTGTTAATTTTCAGAAAAAATCGTAGAAAGTGTGCTTTTCTGAGCGATTTTAACTAACATTTGGCTTTGACGTGCCAAATCAATATACTCATTTTTTGACTAGGTATATTTTGTTCGATATACTTGATTTTTTCAAATTTATGCAAAAACTGATAATTTTACTCTGAATTTCTCTGAACAAAATCATACTCTTCAAGACATATCCCCCATTCACCCAAAGCGTTGATGCAATAACTATTTGTATGCGGTAATGTAACCTTCCTGAACAAAAATTGGCATCAATTAATTAAACGACAGATTGTTTCGGTAGGAAAATTTTTGAGTAAAATAATGACTTGCAGATATAGTCAAGGAAAAGCCTGATTAAGAAAACACTTCACATCAAAACATTATTATTCAAAATCTATAAAATCTGTCGCAAACAAGATGGCTAGTCAAATTAAGCAACTTGAGTAAAACCTAAAAATTTGAATAATGACATCACAACAATAGTAATAATAAAATAACAATAATAACAGAACAACAACAACAACAACAACAACAACAACAATGATAATAGCAATAATAGATTTTGCAGCTCACCTCCAGGTTTTGTAGTTATGACAATTGGTTTAGCGTACGGTCCGAATCCTTTAGCATTGACAGCTCGCACTTGAAACTGGTATTTTGTGAACGGTACTAAATTTAGCGCCTCAAAGCGTTCTCCGGAAACTGATCCTTTTATGGACTGAGTTTGGACCCACGGGTCCACACCATCAAGCGAATATTCGTATTTCACGATAACACCATTTTGATGTTCGCAAATCGGTTCGTCCCACGTAAAAATAGCCGATGATTTCGTAATACCAGAGGCTTCCACTTTGGTCGGGGGTCCGCTTGGAACTATAAACAATAGGGCGAAAATAACCACACAAAAAAAACTCATCAGTGGTTAGCTGACAAAAATTATGGATACTCACTGTTTTCTTTTTTTTGTACAGAAAACTTCGATTTTTTTTGTACCATCGAAAATCGGCCGAAAACTGCCTATACTTTGTGTACAAAGATGTACAAAGATCGCTCAAAAATCTTTGTACGAGCCTCAAAATCTTTGTCCCGTACAAAAATAAAAAACAGTGTGGATACTGCTATTCAAGAAATTCATAGGCAATTTATTTGAGGAACCAGACATTGATTCCAGTATCAAATACAAGATGAGCCAGATTGCACGCTTATTTGGACAACGCTTATTGCCAGCTTCGCAACTAAATCAGGAAAATGCTGTATTCAGTGTAGAGCACAAAACAACTTTCCTGCTGTTTTGCGAAGGACTCATTGGTCAGTTGTTTATAAGACACGGTCGAATAAAATATATTACGCAACTTCCGCATATTTCTAATAATATGAAAAAATAAAATGCTTCCAAAGTGCTTTTTTTCTCGGTCGAGTATAATAACAGAATGATAGCATATCAGGAGGAATTCGCTCTAAAACAAAAATTGGAGCTTCATCAAGTTGCAGCTTTTCAGAGGCGATGTATTTCTTCAAACCACTTTAAGCGGCTACAAATTACATGTAGGAATATGTGCTCATTAAAAATATATTTCTGGTACAAATAGCGCATTAAAGTTTTTTGATAGAAGATAAGGCTTTCTTACAAGTTTTAATTAGCAATTCGACTGCGCAAATACTCAACATATTCCATGCAGACTTATTTAGAGCCAGTTCTGCGCTTCCTACTTAATTAATAATTTCCGGAATTTTACTGAGGTGTTGCACTACTGTGTCTACAAATAATTCCGCAAATTCATGCCCTAGTCAGTTTCAATCAGAACAGACGATAGTTTGTAGCTAGGACAAACAATTTAAATGTAAAATAAATACACAAACACATTAAACAACAAGCTGTGAACTGCACCTTTTAGTCATGGCAAGAACGAAAAAAATTTGCTGCTTTATTGCGATTAGTATTTAAGGCATAGCGATTTGCGAAACACAGTTTTTCTTACATTTTGTGGTCAGGTCCGCAAGGGTTAAGGGTTTTTAGCGATTTTCTAAGCTAAAAACATCAACGTGTCTCCAATAAGTCATTTTTGACCATATTTCATCCAAATTAATTAGATTTTTGGGAAATAATTTATGTTTTACATTATCTAGACAGAAAGCACCTCGTTGGGAATGTTGAGATTCCTGGCTCGAGCACCTGATAACAATGGCTAGCCACCGTCGATAGTGGCACCTCATCACGAATGACGTAGTCCAAGCTCATTCTTGGTGAAAAACTTTTAAGCGAAGTAAGCAGAAAGGTCGAAAAATGGGTTTTTGACGTGTATTAATCGTTTACAGTTTGAAAAGGAAATATAGAATAACATTTCGGAGCTGACCCGCGGAATCTTTTTGCTGTTTATGTCTGGACACAAACATTTGTCCTCATTTGCTCTCACCGTCATACTTGATCCTGGGGGATAAAGAGGTTTCACTCGAGAAAGCTTTACACCCCTACAATTTTTCACCCTTCTCAGAATTCACGATTTTCCAGAAAATTTGCAGTAAAAAGTGCCGCTTCAAGCGTTTTTAGCTATCTGTTCGCTCAAAGTGTCTAATTTTCGGCACTTCGCACCAAATGCTCATTTTTTTGATTACATTTCGCAGAGTTTATTCGAATTTTTCGGACATTTTTTCGGAATTTTTCACGTTTTTGCGTTCTAAAAGGATAGATTATCGTCAGAAATGCCGGAAAATGATGTTTTTTGACGCGTATCCACCGTATTTGAGCCTCCAAAGAAGGCACTTCAGAAAAATGTGTCGGTTGTTACATCCCCCGGAATTCCCATGCTGCGTACGCGTGCTTACCGTCATCTTCCGTCTGGACCAAAATAGGACCCGCCATCTCGCCATCCACAGTCGTTCTGGCTCTGACCGATATTTCGTAGACCGTGGCTGCCTCCAGTTCCTTCAACGCTAGTTTTTCGCTTTGCACTAGCAGCGTAGCGGGCGGCATGCGGCCCGAAACCGCCGAAGCCGCCGTCGTACAATGCGGTTTCGTTTTTGGGGCGTAGGTGAGCGCGTAGCCCGTCAAAACGCCGTTAGGGCGCTCAGGTCGACTCCATTCGACTTTGGCGCTGTGCGGTCCAGTTGGCTCGCCGCGCAGTCTCATCACAGCACTGGAAACCCCATCGGCTGTCCTCACCTGTTAGATGAAACGGTGATTATTTGTTTCCTTGCATAAACTATTGGACCTAAAAAAGGATAGTGAGTCTCATGACGACCTTGGAGTGTGGTTTTCCGGAATGGGACGTTTTGCGCCGCCGTTTTGGCGCCACACTCTTTGTAATATTATTGATTATTTACATTTCATTTATGATTAAAGTATAATACAGATTCTAAAAGCCCATTCAATTCTCTACGTGATGGTACAAATTACTTTTAGAATATCTTCGAATTTAGTGAGATAATTAAATGCATCTAAAAATACACTGGATTTTCTACAGTTTTTTAGTCGAACACAAATGAATATTAATCGAATCGAAAAGTACAATATGCTGTTTTGTAGCTTGTAGAACCTGCTTTCTGAATATATAATTTATTTTAAAATTGCTTCAAAATTGACTTCAATTGAAATAATTTATAAGTTGCTGGCGCCAAAACAGCGGCGTCAAAACGTCGTGGACCCGTGGTTTTCGACCCTGCAGTCGCAAGTTTACAGTACAACCGAAAATTTTTGTTCAGCCGAATTAATCCTAAATTAGTAAAAATGTCAAAACAATGTAAAAACTGCCGTAATTGACACTTCCAAGTCGATCTAAAGTATTTGTGAGAAAGTTGCGTACCTTAATTTTGCCTTATTTCGCACTAAAAATTTTCTCGTTCGTTCTTCTGGAGCACGTCTGGCCGCAAGATACCAAAAAATACTTAAGTACGCGAAGGAGTCGTTTTTGCAACGAGATCCGTATGCACCGAATCGAAAAAAGTAAACGAAATTACGAAAAATTTGATGTTAAGTAGAATTCCCTCAGCGATTTACATATGAGCTACAGTAACCAAACTCATGATCCATGACTCATTTTATATCTACTTGATGTCTTACGCAAAAATGTGATTATGAACAATGTATATGTAAAGTTTGGCTACTCTAGCTCATATGGAACGGTCTACGACGTTTCGGCGCCAGCAACTTATAAATTACTTAAATTAAATTAATTTTGAAGCAATTTCAAAATAAATTATATATCCAGAAAGCAGGTTCTACAAGCTACAAAATAGCATATTGTTCTTTTCGATTTGATAAATATTCATTTAGGTACGACTGAAAAACTGTAGAAAATCCAGTGTATTTTTAGATGCATTGAATTATCTCACTAAGATATGCTAAAAGTAATTTATACCATCACGTAGAGAATTGAAAGGGCTTTCAGAATCTGTATTATACCTAAATAATAAATGAAATGTAAATAATAAATAATATTACAAAGAGTGTGGCGCCAAAATGTCCCATTCCGTATGAAAAGTGCTGAGGGGTGGGAATTCTACATAAGATCCGGAAAACGCATGAAATAATATAAATTTTCTACGGAAATTTCGTCGCTCCACGGTGATTCGCCAGCTCGATTGCGCGTGCGAATTCGAACGCGCCACTGGGTGAAAGGTTGCGAATAGAATGTGTGCTCAGTGGACGAAGGGGGACTCGGATCGATGAGCCGAGCCGCCATAAGCTGCACGTCAGCGGCGACACTCGAGTTTCGGAATTCCAGCTGGTAAGTGACGTCTGAGCAGCGCCAAGTTGATTGGGGCGGCGGACGCCAAGTAGCCCGCACCTCCTGCGGTTGCGAAGCTGCTACTTCGAAATTTGATGGGGCGGCCGTTGGAGCTAAAAACTCTTTTTTTTCAATAATAATAATAATAGGATCAATACGAAAAAGACAAACAATGGAAAAACTGAAAACGAAAAATAATAATAATAACAATAATAATAATAATAATAATAATAATAATAATAATAATAATAATAATAATAATAAATGCAAAGGAGAAGCATGGTTGGTACATATATGTAAAATAAATAAAACAATGCGAGGAATGTACCTAAAAAGAATTATACTATGAAAAGTAGTCATTCTAACTCAAAGCTTTCTAATTTGATTTTTAAGCTAAAATTGTCTGTTAGCATGACCCACGAGCTTTACAATGGAACCGATGTCGTAAAGAAATTCATGCCAAGGTTTCAGGACTGAATCTCGGTTGTGAGTTTGCTACACTTGACCTAAAAATTGTCACTGCTTAAGTTCAGTAAGTCGTCAAAAGTTAAATACCTGCATAAATTATGGGGATAACATACAGTTCTAAGACAAGAAGAATCTTTGGAAAAACAAAATATAGAAGAAGAAACACGTCGATAAATAATCTCACGAATAAATATTCGCTTACATCTTTCGTTCATTACATGACGGAGTAATTAAGCAAGATCTTATAAGCAATAAACGAGGACCGGCATATTTTGCTCAAAAGTTTATATCTTTTAACATTTATA
Source organism: Mermis nigrescens (assembly GCA_036768485.1). Taxonomy (NCBI): domain Eukaryota; kingdom Metazoa; phylum Nematoda; class Enoplea; order Mermithida; family Mermithidae; genus Mermis; species Mermis nigrescens. The sequence goes on from JAVLUZ010000056.1 coordinate 5,050,586, forward strand.
ATTTTTTATATTGAGAAATCTTCAACGTTAGCTGTTTGCTACATAAAAGCATCAGCTAATGTAATCAAAAGATCACTTACATTAAAAAACTTCCTATTCATATGTGTCTAAATTACGTGAAATATCGCCAAAATGAAGAACTTAGAATACAATGCTGACTATTCACCAAACCTGGGCGTGGCAAGTTTGGTAGGTATGCACCCTCGAGGAACCAAAATACCCCTCAGAATTCAATTTTTGAATTTTTGTTCTTTTCGCAATTCTTTGATGCCAATGGATAGTGCTCGATGAGACATACCACCATTTTTAAGGCCATTATTTGACCTTTAAAAAATCTTCCACAATCCCCCCAGAATTTTGGTGCCGCCCACCAATGATTCTCACCCATGCAGTCTGTTCGACCCTCAGCTTGCGGGCTTGGTTCGCTCAATTTATTTCCAGCGTACACGACTTTGATACGAACTAAGTAAGAAGTATCTGGATCAAGGTTTCTCAGGCGTTCTTGCAAAAATTTTTTGTAAGGATCGTGGCGGGTCATCGAATTAAATTCGAGCCACGTAGGCTGCTCGAGTTTTCTATACTCCAATATGTAACCATCAACGGGAGATTTTGGCGATATTATGGTCGGCCATTCCACTATGAAATGGCTAGGGCCTTTATCCTTTATCAAAGGAGCAGTGGTCAGAGGCAGTGGAGCTGTAAAAAGAAGAAAATATAGAGATTGTGTTGCGCTTAAGCAAGAGCATTGTCTTGCTGAACTTTGAAATATACGCTTGACTGGCGCAAGATTCGAAAATGGGTTCGTATCATGAATAAAAATGACGTCAGTCGACTTAAAATTGAACTTCTTTCGAAAAAAGTGAACAAAAACACCCGCATGCAGCTTTAAATTGAATTCTCGTTGAAACCGAGATTTGCTATCACGAGAGACAACACAACTAGAATAAGGCAGATATTTAAATCAGCAAATTGATTTAGCTATGCATGTTCAATCGATGCATATGCTTTTAATTAATTTAAACGCATTAACAATTTGAAATTAAGAGCTACATTTTCGTGTGACTTCTGCGAATTTCCAGTTTTCATCGTCAATTCCTATGAACATGCAAATGTGTAAAAAAGGTAGTCTGTTTCACACAAGTTCAAGCATAAGTTTTAAAAACTATGACAAAATCTACGCCCAAAGTTATGGCAACAGACTATAGTTGCAAATGTGCTCGTAGTAATCGGTAGAAGAATCAGCTTTCGGTTTCAAAATCCTATGACTTAAGCCAAGCTTAAAATTGTACATGACAAGTATAGACAGCATCGGGCCCGTATCCAGGATTCGCCTGACGAAAGGGGAGGACCCAAGATAAAGTGGGTTAAATCTCGTTAATGTCGTTGGGAAAGCTAGTAAAAATGATATTTTACGACATTTTTCAACATACTCTCCATCAAAATCATACAATTTTAACTATTCGAAAGAAAATTATTTTCCTCTCAATAGGTAGTAAAAAGTGACTTTTTTAATCAGGCATTAGACAAAATTATAGAAAATATTTATTATATGGCGCAAAGCAACGAAAATCTAAAGGATTCCCAACAAGAAGATGCAGTTTTTTTATCTTTCCGTGCATTATCTTAAGCATCGGAGATTTTCTTCTGATCAAGAAGATGGCGGCCGCCCCTTTCCACCCACCCTACCCCTAAATACGACCGTTATTGTCGTATGTTTCAACATTGGAGTTGAGTTTATGCCAGTCCAGCCTCAACATATAAGGGCCTCTGAAAAAGAAGTTGTCTTCTCAAAAGATTTCTCACTTTTTTCCTGAAGAGCTTAGAATTTTGACCTAGTTTAGGCTCAAACGTATTAAAATCAGATTGACAGAAACACTGGCGGATTTATAAGGGGCAGCCCCCTTGTTGTCAAAAAGCTTTGGGTGCAATGAAGAATAGATGTATACTTTATTGATATTTTAGCAATTTTAATTATAATTTTTCAAATTTTTTCGGCGCTTCGCGCCGGGATAGTACTCATTAATGACATTTACTGACTCTCTTTGTGCTTTGAAAAGTTAAATTTACGTCAGAAGAGTTCTGTATAGACAAAGATAGCTCTTACACTGATTTCCTGAGTGTTTTTCGGCGATTTGTGTCGATTTCTGCATTAATTTTGTAAGTTTTTCTGGAAAATTTTGAAAATTTTTTAACTTGTTTTGCATTAGAATTAATTCTACCTATCAAACGACATAAAAAACCGGTACTTTAAGCGTAATATACGAAGTTTTAGACAATCTTTGACTCTTTTAGGAAAATTTTAGGTTCCTCCCCCTGTCAGAAAATCCTGGATTCGCCACTGGACAGAAACCGAATTGACTCACCAGAAGCGTCCGTTGTATAAGTTGTAGATGCTCCCTGACCGTAGGTATCTTTGACCCCCACATAAACTGTGATAACGTATGGTGTTTCGGCACTAAGACCCTCAATCCTGTAGTCCATTTTCGGATGATCAACAGTGAAAGTTCGCAAAGGCTCTTTCTTAGATTCCGGCTCAACGGTTACCTGTAGATATATTTTTTGAATATAGGTTTTAAGCGGGAAGTAGCAATTTTTCAGTATCGCTAAATTCTTAGCTATATTCACAAATTTGAGTGGAAGAGAATTACTTGATGACAATGACTAGACGTGCATTTTGTGTACCTACTTTTTAGTGAATTCCTCAATTGTCATAACGATAAAGCTTGAATTTGATAAACATGATAAAATAAAAACATAATCTGAAACTTCAAGTGCACAAGTAGAGTAGATAAAAAATAAAATAGACGGATAAGATAAGAGTAGATAAAAATAAAGTAGATAAATTAGATGAAGTAGATTTTTGAAGTAGATAAAAATAAGGCCGATCATATTCGTTGAGTTAAGAAAGTTGTGCCATCTAAATAAACTTTAAAGCATAATACAAAGAAAGCGTAACAAACTTAATGAGCTGAAAATTAACCACTCAATGGCGTATAAAAATGACGGATTGCTTAAATAAATGGTAAACCTTGTATTGTGTTATGCGCTTGAATGGATCATCCGGAGGGATCCAGGCAATAGTCAAACTGTTGATTGTTTTTGATATCAATCTAATGGATTTGACCGTATCAGGTAGCGGCAGCAAAGTGTTTGCAGTAACCGACTGACTCCAAGGACCATAACTTCCACCTTCAATCTTAGCAGCAACCTGTGAGATTTGCAAAAAGTTAAAACTTTCGTATCTCAAACGTTTTGGAACATATACTGAGTACATCACAAGTAGAAGGAAATGAAAAATATAAGGAAAAATGAGGTAATTTTCAGACGTTTAATCAGACGGAAGGTTTTTGAATTTTTCTTTCATGACATTTCCACTATAGGCGAGAAATTTTGACAAATGTCAAGCAGAATAAACAATATGAAACATGTTGCTATTGGAAGCGTAAAGCCTGACTTCACGCGGCGAGCGAAGCGGCGAGAAATTGCCGCCACGGCCGCCGCAGAAATTTCGACAGCTGGCTAATTATTCACCGCCGCAATTTGATTTATACTCCACGCGGCCGCCGCGCCGCGGACTTTTTCGCAAAAGTCTAGATGTTTTCACCGCTTTCCAATTTATACTTCTGCCGCGCCGCAAGGAGTCAAAATTGTTATTTTTAGCTTTTTCGGCCATTTTTTCGCCGCGCCGCAAAAGTCAAAACGCCCATTGCTCTTGCGACTGCTAATGAGGTTTCGAGCCGAGTGTCGAGGTAACGTCCCGGGTGACCGACAGTCCCGGGTCACCGACCAGTCCCGGGTCACCGACAAATAGTATAAAAATAGATCTGTCAATCAAAAAATTCCCGACTGACCGACAGTACCTACTGGCCGACTGTTCCGAGTGGCCGACAGTCCCGGGTGGCCGACTGTACTGGTGGCCGACAGTTCCGGTGGCCGACTGTACCGGTTGGCCGACAGTCCCGAGTGGCCAACTGTACCGGGTGGCCGAAAGTCCCGGGTGGCCGACACTGTACCGGGTGATCGATTGATGGCATAAAAATTCCCAGATGACCCGGTTGCACTATTATTATGAATATATGTACATACGTACGTATGTATGTATGCACGTACATTTTTTCAAAATCGGAATACGTAATTTTTTCATTTTCTATGAATAACAATAAAGTTTTCACTGGCTTAAATGTGAATATAAACTTATTACATGTACGTATTGGATATAAACTCATTAAATGTACATATTTAATATAAAAGTAAAAATTTTGTATCAAAGATTCATTTCTGTCACAATAACTTTAAGTAGGATAGCACTAAACAATAAGTTTAAATACATAGGATAGCACTAATTAAGTTTAAGTAGGATAGCAATAAATAAGTTTAAGTAGGATTGCACTAAACAATAAGTTTAAGTAGGATAGCACTAAAATATTACGCGTTATAAATAATAGGCCTTTTTTACAAAATCCTGCATGTTTTAAATTTGCTATGAATTCGTATGAGCAATGTTATCGCATTGGTAAAACTATTTATGTACATAAATAGCTACCTACTTGAAAAAACATCAATTCCGAAATCATTAGTCAGTTAGGAATTTTTATGACAAACCTATTATTATACCACTTGTCGGTCACCCGGGACTGTCGGCCAGACGGGAATTTTTTGACTGACAGATCTATTTTAAAAAAGCATTATTTTGAAAATAACGAACTAATGAGCTCTCTGGAATTTTCGAACAAAAAAAACATTGACAGCGTTTATAACTCAGCGTCCCGGTTTTGCGGCAGTTCGTAGGAAGTATAAACGCATTGCGCGAAGCGGCTGTGAAGCGGCGGTGAGGTGCCACCTTGTCACTGTTTTTTTTGTCCACGCGGCGAGAATGCACGACGCAGCGCGGCAAGCGGATTTCGCCGCAGAATATTCGCGCAGGGTCGACTAATTTTTGGGCATACTGTGGCCGCAAAATTCCTTTGCGGCGCGGTTCGCGTGAAGTATAAATCAGGCAAACGGTACCTATTGAGAATTTCGCGTAAGTCTCGCACAAAGTAATAGAATATCGATGATTATTAATATTTTACTTAGTCATCAGTACTCAATGCTTTAGGAATCTCGAAGTGCCCGTTAGCATAAAATTCTAAAAAGCTGTTATATTTGTACAACGATATCTGATTTACTTGCGCTAAACAGTTATTGACAAAAAATTGAAAATAATTCCTGAAGTGAAAGGCTAAAATTTGCACACCTGAATACGATACGGTTGCCCCGACTCCAATCCGGTGATATTATAGCAAAATCGAGGGCTATTTCCATTGCTTATTGCACATTTAACCAGATAACTGGTTTTGTGCAAATCGTCCGTACTTGTCCACTGCAGGTGGTCCGTGCTCAACATTTTACCGTCTTTCGCGTACCGGACTTTGAATGAATCAATCGGTCCGTGAGGTGGATAAGGGGGCAACCACGAAACAGCAACTGAAGTGACCCCTTCGGCCATTACAGTAAGATCTTGAGGTGGTAACGGCGCGGCTGCAATAAAAGATAAATGTTCCATCATTAAGCGATTGGAAGGATTTCTTATAACATCACAAAAAATTGAAAAAATTTAGAATGCGAACCCAGGCACGTAGCTGGCCGTCCTATTTTAGTGGGACCAACACCAATTTTGGGGGGGCTAAACCCAAAAAGGCCAGGAATAGCACAAAATAACGTTTAAAAAAGTCCTATTTTTCCGACCCCTTTCCCACAGAGATGCGTGCCTGTGTGAATCACGCAAAATGCGTTGCACTTAAAATATTTGACATCATGAATTACAAGACAATGTTAATTGTAAATAGAAGAAATTACGACGAGTGTAAATTTTTTTGTTACCATTCTTATCTCTAACGGAAAAAAACTAATCACCAGCTTTTGCTGTCGCGATTTCCAGATTAGCCGTAGATGGGCCAGCTCCAACACTATTATACGCCTTAACACGCATAATATATTTTGTATACGGTGTCAGGCCATCGATGTCGACCTGGAAAAGCGTTATTTCTCAATCATGGTGTTTTCTACAATAGCTCTCGCATTAGTATTATTTAATTTATTATTATATTATAAATAGTCTCAAAAATCAGAAAAAGTCTCAAAATGAAATAACCCTAACTTTTAATGCATTTTTAGAAATCACAGCATTCCCTGCATTTAAACTGTATTAGTGTAAACATCTGCCAGATACTCCTAATTTATTTTAATATATTTTTCCAACTTCTGCCACATGGAAAAAGTTAGTTTTCAACCATAGCTCTTCTTGACACCGAAAGTGAGTCAAAAAAGGCATTACCTTTCTTTGCGTAGTGTTGGCAATACGAACTTCCAGTTTTGCCCAGTCATCCTGACCTAATAGTTCGTATTCGTAATTATTTATGTAACCGTGACGTTGACTGCATTCAATAGGTTCCCACGTAAATCCCAATGATTTTTCTAGCACGTATGCGGGTTTAAGGTCCAACGGAGGAGCACCAGGAACTAAAAATAATAAATAAATAACTTCTAGTAGGTAAAGACTACCAGACTGACTGTAATTAGCCTTCTACAGAAGAAATCTTACTTTATTTCAATTAATATTTGGTTCGACATAACAAACCCAATCGTGCTTTAGTTTAATATACTGGGAAAGTATCGGAAAAATTTTAAATTTTAGAAAAAAATTGAAAAGTAACATAACAACATCCAGCACAGGCTCTCTGCAGTGCACGCATTTATTGATACTAGTTGACTAACACAATCTGCTTTCTGTTCATCAATGTAACCTGCAACTTTGTGGAGGTGAAATTAAGTTTCTTTAGGAAAAATATTAAAAGCGAAAAAGTTTCTACTCTTAACTAAAGAAATGGGTCTTAAAAAACTGGAAAATAATTCGATGGCTAATCGTAAAAGGACCCAAAAATTTTTCACATCCGTAATGTACAGTGACGGATCTAGGATTTCCCTAAGGGCGGGCGGTACCCCTATGGGGGCGGAACCCTGACTTGGGCGGAAAAATTAGCCGTTTAACCTGAAAATCGCTAAAAATCGCCTCAAAAATGCTTAATTTGCGCACTATTTTGGGCCACAAGGGCCGCCCCCCCGCCCCCAAATCCGCCCCTGGTAATGTACGGTTAATTAAACTTAAAATTCTTAGAAGATTGAAGGGTGACCGATGTCCGGGGCCCATAGGTCGCAGCATATAAGGCCTGAGGATTCGGTCAGAGAGTTTTATTGAGCTAATAATGATTCAGAAAATTAGTGATAGTGCAAAAACTACCTTGATTCACTATTTGTTGATGACTTTATAAGAAAATTATAATTTTATTTGTAATTTGTGGCTCGACTTTGCCTTACTTTACTTATATGTAGAAGATTTACTTAATTTCTCTAAACCCGAACCCTCCACTTTCATCTCTGGTAGGTTGTCAAGCAACTTCCTAAGATAGTTGCTCATGACTAGAAATAAACTTCGCGGTGCTAGAGATTAGAGACCCCCAGAAGGCAAAAAGGCTAAATTTAGTGAGGAAAAATAAAGGCAAAATAGGAAATAAATGCATAGTAATCAAATATTTTCTACCAAATCGCTAAAAATTGATCACAAATCATGATTGGCAGATATTTTGCACTATTATAGCACTTACAGTCATTCCTACACCATTTGTTCAATACGGCCGTTTATCCTAGATAGGACTAACCCCCCAGACCGCAAGCTATTCACCTCTGCTTATCACCATAGATGCTCAGCATAGCCGATCTGGGGGGTCGCCTGTCTTAAGCGGTCAAAATTGAGTTTTTAAGCCATAATGACCTCAGAAATTGACAAATACTAAAATAGCGTCAAAATTTAGTTATCCCACAATTTCAAGGACTGTTACCCTTGGAGAAATTTTTTGATTTTCATCCATTTTGACCTTCATTTTACCTTATTCTTCCATTCTGGTGCCTTTAACTAGATTCCTAAACCCTCACGCGTGTACGTCTGCTCATATTATTTTTTTCCCATATTATTTTCCCGCATTTCCTCACCTTGTTGATGGGTCTGAGCCACTCGCGATTCCTCAGGTCCAACGGTGGCGCCTCTGGCCCTAACCTTGACTTCGTACTCCGAATAAGGCAACAGACCCGTCAGTGTATATTTCAAATCCTTGACGTTGTATACCGTGAACCACGCCTTACTGACGTCACGCGGTTCTTGGTCAGGACAAGCCAATCGAGCTTCATAGAAACGTCGTAGCCCAAAATTTGGCCCGTTTTTTCGATCGGCGGCTTCCAGCTGACGTGGATTTCGTTAGGAGAAATGGGCGTCGCTGTCAAATCGCGTACGGCGCCAGGAACTAGAAAAACGAGTATGAGAAATGTTCAAGTAAAAGGTGTTACGGAGTATGCATTTAATCCACTATCGCTTCTGGTTAAGCAAACAAATCTCTAATCGTTTCACGTTAAACTGAAATTCTGAAAATAATAAAAGAAAAAGAAAATAAAATAAAAGCTAGGACGGCTTAGAAATGCGCGTTTAAGACAAAAAAGTCAAAAAGTGTGCTGTTGAACAGCTTCAGTTGTAAAAGTAAATACCCTGCGTGACATTGCGGAATAATCATTAGATTTTTGTTATCATTTACTTCGGTCTTTTTTTGTTTCGACAAAGCTTTCACGTCATCTAAGTAACAGTAAAGCTCGAAAATATTATCAGTTTTTTCTGATGTTTCACCTTTTCTTAATAATTAGTCTTTTCAGACTTACTCACACATCATAAGCGTAGCCAGAGGGGGAACTTGGGGCACATGCCCCCCCCGAAATTTTTCAGAAATATTGTTGATTTTACTGTTGCAATAAAGTGTGCCCAGAAAACTGAGCTCAAGAAGGCAAAAACGTCAAAATTTTCTCGACGCTTGGCGCCGAGTCATTATTATTTATTGTTATATCGATCAAATGAATTTAAAAGCTAATTTAATACACTATTTGTTCAATTGAATGAAACTGTGCATGCTTGTTGAGCATAATAATAAAAGTGCGAAAATGATTGTGTACCAGTTTTCAAAAAAATTGTGCAATGTAGGACTTCATCAATTTCAAGTGTTTCTGGGCTTGATTCCGAACCGAGATTTGGCCAATTTCGCAAAAATTTTATCCTTACTATTTAACATTAAGATGCTTTTTTTGCAAAATTTTCCGGGACTTGCCCCTGACCCCACTGGGAACGCTTGAGGGTGCTACTCCAGAACTCCCGCAGCCGTAAAATCTCCATGTAACATGTGCAACAAGATTTTAGGGAGAACAAGCCAGGTGAAAGGGTTAGAAATTTCTAAAAATTTCCGGCGTTTCGATACCGGCATTAATTTGTCTGTTTTGTATGATATGAGCGGTATAAATTGAAATTAAAGTGCAAAAACGTCAAAATTTTCCGGCGCATAGCGCCGCCAGCATTTTAAAGCATGAATCATTCAAAATATCTTCAGACAAAGTTAGTAATTGGCAGTTTTCTTGTTAGAAGCGTGAACTGTCTAAATTGTTTTGTACAAATTTGATAATTTTCTGCTCTGTCAGACTATTAGTATTAGCAGAGCTACAAAATGTTTAGGACGGTTAAAATGACTAAATTTCTTGGCACTTTGCGCCTCTTATGATTTCCGAACTGTTTGTCAATAGAAAGGCCATAAATTCTACATGAAAACGATAGAAATTCCAAAAATTTTCGGCACTTCGCGCCGCTCTACACTTTTGCATTTTTGATCGTCAGAAACCCATAAATTAGTTAGGCCACACTACTAAAGGTCGAAAAACTCAGTTTTATTATGCTTAACATTACTGGCATTCAATGCAAAAGTAGTCTTATAAAATTTTTGTTTATGCCCCCCCCGAACCGAAATCCTGGCTACGCCTCTGTCACACATGGACTTGATGGTTGGGGTTTTTGACCCCTGAGAATCTGAAAAATCGTCGCTGATTACGGCAGACTCTTAGAACTGAATTTTTTCGCGATTTAGAGACCCCGGCATTTATTCGGGCGCGTAGCTGGCCGTCCTATTTTGGGGGGACCAACACCAATTTTTGGGGGACTAAGCCCAAAAAGGCCAAATATACCGCAAAATAACGTTTAAAAAGTCCTATTTTTCCGATTTTTCTGAATTTTGGGGGGTCCGAACCCCCCATTCCCCCGGAGATACGTGCCTGCATTTATTTGCTGCCCATGTATAGGGTCACTTCCTTTATTTCACTTAACGTTTACCTCCTTCACATGTAACAACGTCCGTTGTTGTTGAAAATTGGCTGACACCGGCTCGGTTGACAGATCTGATTTTAACTGTATATCTAGTGAACGGCGTCGATGTCAAAGTGTATTCGCTTTGATCCCCGGAAACCTTGTCGATTTGTTCGACGGGCTGTTTTTCTGATGTGTACGAAATTTCGTAGTTTATATTATCGCAGCGCCAGGATGCATGAGGCGGCTTCTGAAAATAAAAAATGGATTAGGAGGTGCCTACACAAATGTACATACTTAATATGAAGTAAAGCATTTTTTAACGGTCGTAGTTCGTCAGACAATTATTACCAACTTTTACTGCAAGATGTGGCCAAAAACCAAAAAATATTAAATCAGTAGGGATATGGAAGATAAGATATAAAAAATAGGTGATAAACTGATTAGCCCTCAAATAAGTGGCAGATGCAGTATTTTCCTAAGGCGTCGGCTTCCAAAATTTCACAAAACAATCGGTTAGTCTTAAAAGCCTCTTATTTTTTCGCGAAATAGCGTTCTACACCGTTTTATGGCTTTTAATTTTGGTTCCAATCACGTACAATTAAAGAAGTTTCACGATTTTTGTAAAATTTGGGCTTAAAATTGAGTGACATTTAAGCGCCAAATTTCGTTATGAAGCCCTAGAAAATCTGGAAAATCGGGAACGATTGAGTTGACAAAGACTAAGCGTTATATTCCTTGTACATTGAGCTCGCACGAAGTTATTAAAGTAGCATTCGAAATCTTCTAGAATTTTCGCCGAAAGCCTGTGTAACCAGTATTAAAGTATTCTTATGCCAGAAATATTTTTAAGAGCCATACAATTTTAGTCGCATGCAAAAGCGATTTTTCCGGGAGAAAAATATAGCTTCAGGGATGCCCAAATAATCAAGAATGAAAATTTTAATAAAGCATGCTTAAATAAGGGCAAAAAATATTAAAAATATATACATTCGCTATCTCGCCAACCGTGCTGGGGATATCAGGGCCGCCATAGATGCACAGCATGGCCGGTCTGGGAGCTGCAGCTACAGGGGCGGGCGAAAAATTAAGCATTTTTTGAGCGATTTTTTGCAATTCTTCGGGTTAAAACGGCTAATTTTTTCCGCCCAAGTCAGGGTTCCGCCCCCCCCTCCCCCCCTTAGGGGTACCGCCCCCCCTTAGGAAAATCCTAGATCCGCCACTGGTCAGCTAGAGAGCTTTTTGTGATTAAAATGACCTCTAAAGTTGGCAGGGATGCTAAACTAAAGTTAAATCCACAATTTCTAATCAACTTCGAACATTTTTGCAAAAAAATTGATTGCCATCAAAATCTTTTTTATTTTTCTATTCTGGGTCTAGATACACTCAGATTCCTCACGTGCAATGTCTAGGCGCCAATCGTTCGCTCCTTAGAATCCGCCTTGCTTCAAACAAAACCATATTAGCACAGATAGTCATTGTTAGCATAAAGGAATATAATCTGGAGATAAGTGCCTTACTTTTAGAGATTAGGTAATCTTACCTGCCAGCTAATAATAAGCGATGGCGTAACTGACTGAGCCGTTGCACAGACTGCTTCAACTTTGAGCATTTGAGGAGGAGACACCGGAGCTAAAAATCGGTGGTTTAGGTTTAGCTTTCTACAACTTAGCTTTATTGTATACTCTTTGACATGTTTTATAAAATGGACTTTGAAAGCTGACAAAGACTAAATGTTCTTTTGCCATAAGCGCAATCACCTCACTACGTGCAAAATTTAGAAATGCATTAATTATCCTCTGATAAAACATACATTCAGAATGCAAGCATTTTTAATTATTATATGAAAATTTGATTATTCTATTTTTAATTATTATAAAAAATTATTATTTTTAATTATTATATAAAAAAGAATTATAACGAACAAGATAGATGGAAAAATATAGCGCGTCAAGCCATTCAGCCGAAACACAATATGTATCTAAATATTTTAGACTGACATTTCATGATTAGAAACTGAGTAAATTGTAACCCATGAACATTGAGGAAAACATAATAGTCAACATTTAGTGATATTTTGCAAGGATTATTTTATAAATCAGGTTATAATAATCGCTATTCGGTTTTGTTGAGCAAATGTCAGTGCGTTTAAACTGTAAGTAATGAATTTACCTCGCAACTCATCAGGTTAGAAAATGAACTAGATTTAGTTACTTTTATTAAAATAAAATGATTAGCCTCCATAAGAAATCATGTGCCCTTATTCTTCCTATAAAAATTCGATTCGTTTCTTAAATCCAAACATATTTGCTTACCACCGGCGGATTTAGAGGGAGGAGGGGGGCCGCCGATCCTTCCCCTGTCGTCAAAAAATATTTGGGCGCAATGAAGAGTAGTATGTATTTTTTTGATGATTTTAGCTATTTTTATCATGATTTTTCAAATTTTTTCGGCGCTTCGCGCCGGGATAGTACTCATTAATGACATTTACTGACTCTCTTGGCGCTCTAAAAACGTCAAATTTACGTCAGAAGAGTCAGGTTTTGTACAGATCAAAGATTTTGTAGCTCTTACAATGATTTCTCGAGTGTTTTTTTCGGCGATTTGTGTCGATTTCTGCTTTAATTTTGCGAGTTTTTCATTATAAAAACTTTAAAACATTCCGAAGTTTTTACTTTTTTGCATCAGAAATAATTCTGCCTATCAAAAGACAGCGAAAAATCGATATTTTCAGCATAACATACGAACTTTTGGACGAAGTTTTAGAAAATTTTCGGGTTCCACAACCCCTCCCCTGTCAGAAGATCCTGGATCCGCCACTATCAGCTTACCACTGCATTCTGTTCTCGCCGATGCTTCTGGACTAGGATCTCCTTTGATATTATTTCTCCCTATCAAACGTATCCTCAAACGAACATCAGTATTGGGAGGTAGACCATCGACGGTATATCTAAAACAATAGCTGACTATTTCCAAGAAAATGATGGAAATAGATAAATTATTATTACTCTTCAAATATTATTGAGTTTTGCGCTTCTCATAGACAATAAAAAAGCCTCTAACTTTTGTGATGTCTTATTGCTCCTTGAATTTTAATCTTATGTTTCCGAAATCGGGTAAAACATGGCAAATCACAATTAATTAGACAGTATAGCATCATAAATTATAAATGTGCAGAATGTACGTTGAATTATGGGGACCGTATTTATGCTAGTGCGAACAGACCATGCACACAAACAACAACCACAATTTCCTAGATGATCATTTTTCTGGGCGAACTCTACTGTGCCCATGTATGTTAGACAACTACTTCGACCCGAACGGACACAGATGAACAAAAACATAGAAGAAACTGAAAAAGAGAAAACATTCAATACAACTCGGGTAAAGACTCAAGATTTTGCGAAAAATGTAATTGGATTTTCCAAATAATGTGATAAAAAATAAATTTGTTCTAGCTTTCATCATTGTCGATAAGATAAGATGATGCACGTAGGGGGTTTGGAACCTAGACCTCGGATGGAAAAAGAGGACCAAAATTGGATGGAAATCAAAGATTTTCACAATAGTGCTTGAAATTGACTAGAAACCGTGGATTAACATCGTTTCGAGCTATTATAGCATTTATTCTAGTTTTATAGGTCAGGAAATTTTTAAAAAATCGCGAATTCCGGGGGGAGGTAAAAATTTTGCTGTATGGGTTAAACCCCAAACGCTACATGATCATAAGTGGTAAACACAAGTTCGCTGACCTGTACAATAATTGATCTTGTCTGTGAGGAACCATTGAACCATGTTGACTCCAATCGCCAAGCGGAGTTCTTGAATTCAACTAAATAGCCAGCCAAGTTATTCTGATCCCGAATAGCTTGCCACTCGATAGTAATTGAATCAAATTTTCTACCAATGACATTAGGAGCGCGGAGCAGAGCTGGTAATTCTTCAAAAACAATAATTCAAGAATTAAAGTGATTTTCAAATGAGAAGTATCGTCGATTAATATAGTAATAAATACAGGTTTCATAAAAATTTAAAAATGAAAATCCTAAAATACAAAAGTATAAAAAAATAAAAATAACAAATAAACCATGCAAGTGGGACAAAAGGATAAAAAATTGACATAAAAAACATGCCTAAATCAATGTGGGCCGGCGATATACTATGCTTCAAAGAAAAGAATCAGACATCTATAAAAAACATCGACGAAAGTATATCAATTGATCAGTGCCTTATTTTGATGATTGATATGACGAATAGAAGCTATTTCAGTATTCATCTAGATGCTTCTGTTATGAGTTCGATCGACTTCATCAACAAAAAATATGCGTTACCGAGCAACATACAAAAATAAGGCAAAAATATATGACAATTAAAAATTCATCGAAAGAGAAAAGCAATTGATACAAAGAGCCCAGACTATTATAAAATATTAGATGAACTCACTAGAATCCTTCGTACTGATGGGTCTGGAAGTGCCCTGATGAAATCCCGAATCTGTCCTCGCCTGCACAGTAATGTTGTATTCCGTTTTAGGCATCAAGTCATCTATGCGATACGTCTTAACTGAACCATCCACAGTATACTGTTGCACTCTGTCCGGATGACCCATCGGGTGAACAATGACCCGGTAAGCTCTGACGCGAGGACGATCGGCATCCTTGACCGTCCATTGAATTTCTATGCTCGAATCGGTGACGTGAACAGGATCGACATTTAGGACTCGAACGGGTCCTGAAAGGTATAAGTTCAGACAGCAAAACAGGCCCGTATCTCTGGGGAAATGGGGGTTCGGATCCCCCCAAAAATTCAGAAATGTCTGAAAAATAGAACTTTTTAAACGTTATTTTGTGCTATTTTTGTCCTCTTTGGGCTTAGTCCCCCCAAAATTGGTGTTGCCCCCCCAAAATGGGACGACCAGCTACGTGCCTGCAAAAAGGTTTGCATAAGGGTACGTGATTATACATGCAGCAGGGGGATTGGGATCCCCACTCCGAAGTTGGTCCGTCCCCGTACCTAAAATTCAGGAAATTTCGACCCCTCGAAATTCGGCCAAAACTCACGTTTATTAGCCATTTTTATGTTTTTTTGCCATTTTTAGCGAAAAATAAAGATCATAACCCCATAAATGGTCGGGGTCCTTTTCCCGATAAATTCAATGTAATACAGCACATCAAGGGCGGACTCAAAGGAGGGGAGGCAACTCGTTTCCGTTTATAATAAAATAGATGACGAGATAAAAAATGGACAGGATATGCATTTTTTATGATTTTTTCGGCTGGCTAATAGCCTTTTCAAAGATTTCTTGAGCAGAAACGTATAATTTTCATCAGTTTTTCAACAAAAAATTCCTTAATATTTAGGAATCTTCAATAAGTTTTTACTACTCTAAATGCATGAATACAAGAAAAGAGAAAATTCATTTATATCTAGTCCCTTCTTCACCCTAAACTTCTCAAATTTTCACCTTACTTCCGCTGAGAAACGTATATATATATATATATATATATATATATATATATATATATATATATATATATATATATATATATATATATATATATATATATATATATATATATATATATATATATATATATATGTATATATATTATAATTTGAAATCATAAGCACTTTTTCAAGTAAAATTCCAAAACTTCTTAACTTTTGAACAAATCGTCTGCAACAAAGCGAATTCGAGCTACAATTAGACGGATCGCGAATAAAACTTCATACTAAATGAATGAGAAAGCATAGATTTGATGCATCAGAATGATTAACATAATTCCTGGGCTCGCTTGCTCGACTTCACGTTAATAAAGGCTAACCATTAAAAATTAACTTTTAATGGTCGGCCGGTTGCTCGACTTCACCTTAACGCCAACGACCATTAAGATTCCCTTAACGGAATCATTAACGTTAAGGTAAAACCTTAACTAATAGTTTCGTTAAGGTTCGTAAAAATCGGGTCTGCTCCGACTTGACCCTTAATTAATGGTCGGAGCATTTGATAAGGTGAAGTTTAAGGGTGCCAGTAAAGAAACCATTAACACAAAGCTTTAATGGCTGCGTCAAGGGAAATCTAATGGTAGCGTTAAGGTAAGCTTAATGGTTGCGTTAGGGAAGTTCAATGGTTGTGTTAAGTTCACACGCATTTCATGAGAATTTTAATGTTTTGGTTAAAATAGATATAAAACTTTTAGAACCATAGTCATTGAAAATTCTGATTTTCTTTTATTTTACTCTTTACCGCTTTACTTTTGGTGTTGGTTCGAATTCGCCTGACAATGGATTGCAGCGACAGCGAATGAGGAAAATAAATGAAAACGCTCGTTAGTCTGGGAAAACATAGTTGGCTGCTTGCGATGATATGAAAATTGAGAAAATAGAGAGATAAAAATAGGTAAATACAATTTTGATTTTAGAGCATGTTTCGGCATCAGCTAAAGAAAATGAAGAAGCCAACTGAAAAAACTCGTTCTCGAATAAAATCTTTATTAAAATCTATTGTCATCAAAATGAACCAATGGATTTCATTTGACAGTGGATCGACGAGCATGTATCATATTATTGAATAAAAGAAGCTTTACTCTTTAAGTGTGAAATGTAATCATTCAGTTCGTCGAGGTATATCCCGATCTACCTCAAGAAATTTACCTTAACAAAACCATAAACTGAGCCTTAATTAATGGCTTGCACCAAGGTAGAGTCCAGCAATCGAAATTAAAATCGACCATTAGACTTCACTTAAAGTCGAGCTTAATAGTTGAGTCGAGCAACCCGATTTTTTTTAATGGTTCCCTTAAGCAGTGGAAATCGGACTTAACGCGACCATTAATTAATGGTCGGTTGTAAGAAAAGACCGCTAACGTTAAGGTAAACATTAGTTAATGGTCGAGTCGAGCAACCGGGACCTGAACACTCTACTTTGAGCGCAATATTCTTTCTAGCTCCTATCAAGTTCTGAGAGCAAGAAAAGAAAATAAGAATACATAAACAAAGTAGAATGATATAGAATAAATGAAATAAAATAAAATACAATCCATAGACAAATAAAATGAATATTACGAAAGAATAGAATAATTCAAATAGCATTCTGTGTAGAATAGAAATGCATTTTAGAAGCAAAACAAAGCTTCTAGTAGATTTTATGTAGGTAAAAGTGTGAAATTCAATTAAGATTCATAAATTTTACCTCCGCCTGTTCGAGCCGATTCGACGTTGCTCCATGGGCCATATTTTTGACCGTCAATCGCATGAGCCGCCACTTGAAAATCGTATTGTTTCTCTTGTTCTAAATCGCCTATCGAAGTACAATGAATGTTCACTGAGTGTTTGCTCGATAGTTGCAACCTTTGTTGGTTGCGTAGAACTTCAACTGGACAGTGCAACTGATCAATAGAATATTCCCTTTCCTGACATCTTCCAGTACCACCAACGCAATATCGCACCTGAAAACGACTGCTTAATCAATGCTGTTTTAATCAGTACTTAATTATTAGATCTAGAGAAATTGAATAGAATATTTTTAGACAGAAATCTATCCATTGACTATTTTTTAAATCTTTAACCAATGATAATAGTGCACGAGCTTGCTGAAAAATAAATATGGATAGAAAATTTGACAGATCTTTGTATATTGCTGCCAGACGTGCACCTGGGGGGTAGTTAAGGTCTAGACTCAAAGAGGAAACAATTGGAAATTTTCAGGGAAAATAAGGCAAAATGAAGGACATAGATAAAATTCAATAATTTTTTACAAACGTACACGAAATTAATCATACCCTGTGCATTAAAATGTGTTTAGGCTATTTTAGAATTTATTTATACCCGTTTTCAAGGCTATTTTGGCTCAAAAAAGCTCTAAAGAATAAGAATTATAATCAAAGAACTTTCGACAAAAACTTTCCCTCAGACCGATCATGCGATGTAATTGGGCTTAATTTGCTACTCTTTCACTAATGTTAGGAGCAGGGGCGTAACCAGCCGAGGGGCGGGGGGCGCCCCTTAACTGAAAAAATATTATTACTTTTTCGCAAGGGTCCCTCAAGGGAAAAAATTAAAAATTCTCGAAGTCGACTAAAGGGATAGCCAAAATGCTTTTTAACACACTTTGAGCTACTAAACTCAAAATTTTCCGGCGCTTCGAGCAGGATTTCTTATTTTCTATCATTTTTTACCTTAGAAGCCCAGATTTGATTTTAAAATAGCGAATATGTCAAAATTTCTGCGCTTCGCGCCGATTTATTACTTGCATTTTCTGCATTAGTTTTCTGCGAAACCATAAAGATAAATGCAAAGACAAGAATTTTGAAATGTTTTTGGAGTCAAGCTTTAACTTGATGTTAAAAAATTAGTCATACAGAGAGGCAGGGGCGGATTTAGGTAAGGGGGCGGCCGCCCCCCCCATTGGCCCAAAATAGCGCGCAAAATTAAGCATTTTTGAGCGATTTTTAGCGATTTTTGGGTTAAAACGGCCAATTTTTCCGCCCAAGTCAGGGTTCCGCCCCCCCTTAGGGGTACCGCCCCCCCCTTAGGAAAATCCTAGATCCGCCACTGCAGAGAGGTTAAACGATAGATTTTTTATATCCAAGTTTGAAATTGACAAAAATAAATTTTAAATTTTTTTCTCAACCATTGCATAGATCTCGTCGGGAAACGCTAAAAATTGTCATTATTTTTGCGTATCTCCTAACGGTCCTCGAAATAAAGGACTTCGCAAAATTTTGCCCCCCCCCCGAAATAAAATCCCGGTTAGCGCCCCTTACGCCCCTGGTTTAGAAGCGTCCATAAAAGTATGTTGTTTACGCTTTAAACCGTAAATTTTTCAATTACTATTCACACTTTACGTGATTTTCTAAAAAATTCTAGATTGTTTCGGTAATTTTCGAAATTTTTGTGAAGAATGTTTGACTATTAAAAATACATTACATATCGTTATGGTGTTCTCGTCGAATGCGTGAACCAATGAACAGGCGTGGATTTAAGAGAGGCGAGGGGGGCAAGAGGGCGGGGAGGGCGGCCGCCCCTCCCATTGGCCCAAAATATTTGGCAAAATAAAGAATGGGTACATAATTTGCAATGACTTTTGGCCGTCAGTGATAGCAATTTCTCTATTTTTCCAACGCTTCGCGCCGGATAATACCTATTAATGAGATTTATGTACTTTCTTGGCGGCTTGGAAGCAATATCCTGCTAAAGGAATAGGTTTTTAAACGATTTCGACAGCAAAAACAGCTATTTCTTTATAGATTTCTTTCTATTTTCAAGCTTAATTCACATAAAATTTTCGACACTCTGCGCACAGGAATCGAGTAACAATTCAAGCTTCTAAGCGTCCTTCCGCCTGAATTTCTCTATTTTCTGGCACTTCGCGTCCGATTATCGCTAAAGTCAAAGAAATTTAATGATTTTGCGCACAAAATTGTCGAAAATTTTAAAATTTTTCAAAAAAAGTTTTCGCCAAAAGCGATTTTAAATAAAAGTAAACAACGTAAAACGCCAAAAACGCTATTTTGCACGTGGTGGCAAATTTTTAGACCTATTTTTAACTTCTTTTAAAAAGTTGGGTACCATCCCCTTAGGAAATTCCTAGATTCACCACTGACGATGAATAGATGAAGCAGTGGCGTAGCCATGATTTTGGTTCGGGAGCACAAACAAAATTTTTAAGACTACTTTGCATTGGATGCTCTGGATATGGTACTGTAACGCGTTATTTAAAATGAAAATGGGTTTTTCGACCTTTAGTAGTGCAGCCTGCCAACTTACGAATTTCTGACAATCAAAAATACGAAAAAAATTTAATGCTGCGCAAAGCGCCAAAGAATTTTTGATATTTATACCGATTTCGAGTGGAATTTACGGTCTTTTTATTGACAAGTGCCAAAAAATTTAGTCATTTTTTTTGCCGCCCTAAAAACAATTTTGTAGCTTTGTGAATACTGACAGAAGAAAAAATTATCAAATTTGTACAAAATAATTGTGATATAACTTTAGGTTTCTAACAGGAAAACAGTGCGAATATCTAGCTTAGCATAAAAAAGTGATTCAAGCTTTTAAACTTAATGCTGGAGCTTCATAGAGAGAAATAAGACAATTAATGGTGCTAAGCGTCGGAATTGTTGACGTTTTTACCCTTTTAACTCAATTTGACACCGTTTTCAAATCATACAGAACTGACATTTTTTAAGAATTCTTATAAGTTTTACCATTTTTTTCTCCGAAAATCCATTTTTATCTACAAAGATATTTTATGGCTAGGGGGTTTAGGTGGCGCGATCAAGCGAACACCAGCAGGATTCAGAGCAGAGCCGCGGAAATTTTTTGTTAAAAAACACTTTAATGTTAAATCATAACGTTAAAATTTTCGCAAAATCGGCCAAATCTTGATTCTAAAATAAGTTAAATACCTTCGCGTGCCCCCTTGAGATGAAGAAACACACGATGATGAATGACGAAAATAATTAAGAGGCACAGTAGATAACAGTTTGCAAAAGACGATGTGCTCAAAGCAGAGCTCTTTTCGTTCTCTTATAACCTTATTTAAGCAAATAAGCCCTTTATCTGAGCTTCTTCTGTTTTAATTTTCTTTTTGAAAAGCATCAAATATACCTTCTGCTTGCACCTGACTCAAAGATGATTAGAAGGCGACATTCTAATTTATCTAACAAGCGTAGTTTGTGGATGCTTTCGATGTTACACTTTTCGAATTCCCTATGATTTATTTGTGTTTTTCGCTTTTGTTTCTTATTTTGACCAGTTTCTCTTTGTTTCAGTAAAACAACCTTGTTATTAAAATCCCAGCAGCCAAGTTATCGTTATGCAGAATATGCTTTACTTACCTTGTATTTTGATATTTCTGCCTGGATAGGATATGGTGGATGCCAATATAGCTTCACCGTCTGTTCAACAGTTTCTAGAATCCGCAACGTAGGCGCAAATTTCAATTCCTAGAATAAACAAGTGCATGTCATTTGTTTTTTTAATTAGTTCAAAGGAGTTAAAAATCACAAATGCGCAGGCACGTATCTCTGGGGAGATGGGGGGTCCGACCCCGAAATTCAGAAAAAAATCGGAGAAATAAGGACTTTTTAAACGTTATCTTGTGCTATTTTTGGCCTTTTTCGGCTTAGTCCCCCAAAATTGGTTTTGGTAAACACCAAAATAGGACGGCCAGCTACGTGCCTGCAAATGTGATCGAAAACACTTATTTTTGCGGCGATCACACAACACGAAATATTAAACAACTATCTCAGAAGTTCAAACTGAATAATACTCATAATCTATGGAATCTGATACATTGGTTAGAATTTCATATTACGCTGAAGTGCTCAACGACAGATATT
This sequence comes from Mermis nigrescens, assembly GCA_036768485.1. Lineage (NCBI taxonomy): Eukaryota > Metazoa > Nematoda > Enoplea > Mermithida > Mermithidae > Mermis > Mermis nigrescens. The sequence goes on from JAVLUZ010000056.1 coordinate 5,072,132, forward strand.
ATTCAAGTACGATGATGTACGAGTAAAGTCAAAGTAAAAAAGGTAAAACAGTTTTAAAAAAAGTTTTAAAGTTGGGCTAAGTCAGCAAACCAGTCTTTCTGTGCGTAAAATTACGTTCGAGAAAATACGAATTAAAAAATTCAGGAATTATATTAAACTGCTTTACGAAAAAGTTACAATGGTAAAGTGTATACAAAGGCAATATATTTACATATCGGGTTTCACTTATACTTGCATAGCTACAATAAGGCCGTGTTATGGTTGTAGAATATCGCTGTGTTATCTTTTGATTTGCGAAATATCGTACATACTTATTTTAATTACTTTTGCCATTAATTCATATTCTTTAAAGATAAGCGACATAAAAAAGGAGAATCTTTGTGAGTGTAACATACTAAAAAAAGTAGAATGTACAAACCGCCTTCAATTTATCCCAGGCGCGGATTTAAAAGGGGCGGGGTGCGGCCGACCCCCCCCCCCCCCATTGGCCAAAATGTTTGGCGAGATAAAGAATGGATATGCCATTTGCAATGATTTTTGGCCGTCAGTGACCATAATTTCTCAAATTTTTCCGCGCTACGCGCCGAATGATATCTCTTAATGACATTTATTAACTTCTTGGCGACCTAAAAAGCCATTTTCTGTTCTATTTTTTGCATAGTTTTCTTCTATTTTCAATTGGAATATCGATTTTTCAAAGTTTGCATCAAATGCTATAAAAACGGCAAAATCGAGCAGTAAATCATGCTTCTAGACGTCTATCCGCCTTAATTTCACGAATTTTCGGAGCTGCGCGCCAGATTTTTTGTAAAAGTCAAAGAAATTCAATGATTTTTTCGACTGAAATGGTCGAAAATTTTTAAAATTTTTCGAAAAAATATTGCGTCAAAAAGTGATTTTATGTAAAAAAGTATAGAATGTAAAACACCGAAAAACGCTTATATATTTTCGCGCGTGTTGAGCGCAAATTTTCGGACCTATTTTTGACTGTTTTTGGAAAAGTTGGGATGCCGCCCCCCCCCTTAGGAAAATCCTAGATCCTGCCACTTGATTTATCCTCTTAATCGAAGATCTGCACGTGTAAAGATTCCTGTCACCTCCATTTATTTGTATCACTATTTCCGTTTTCAGTGAAAAATATAATTAAGATATTGCTTGATTAAAAGGAATTGAAAACCGTACTTCCTTTTGATAGTAAGATTTCTCGCTTTTTTGTTATCCTTTAGACATTGAGAATTAATGTCTGATTTGAAAGACGCGTAACTCTTCACCAGGCACGTATCTCTGGGGGAATGAGTGGGTTCGGATCCCCCAAGATTCGAAAAAATCAGAAAAATATGACTTTTTAAACGTTATTTTGTGTTATTTTTGGCCTTTTTGGGCTTAGTCCCCCAAAAATTGGTGTTGGTCTCCCAAAATAGGACGGCCAGCTACGTGCCTGCTCATCACGCTAAGATTTCTCACCCGATGACGTCCTGACTATGATTTCAGGCGACCAAGGCCCAGGACCCACTCGATTTATGGCGCGAACTCGAAGCACGTATTTCGTGTAAGGATTTAAGCCATCAACCAGAGAAGTGGTATCCGGCACTTTACTACTCTTCAAGTCTTTATCAAGTGGATTAGAAACCTCGTACTCGTATTCTTGAATATCGCCATTAGTCTGCTCGCAGACTGGTGCTTGCCAAGTGAGAGTCAATTGACGCGAACCCACGTCGTGTGCCTGTAGATGCCTCGGTGGTCCAGTAGGCACTAAAACAATGCGTATTAGAAACAAGATGATTCTAAAGCACTGTTTTCTAAGCACGTGACACCTTTTTTACACCTATGAAGATCCCGGAAAAGTCTTCATACAGGCAAAATATTTTTGCACAAATTAAATGGTTAAACACATATAAGCCTTGTCTGAACGGAAATATATACTGAATACTGCCATAAGCAAGTTGAACCAAGTTTTCTGTCCACAAAAAATATACTACATCCTAAATTCATTTTTTCGCAGAATTTTACAATATTTTACTTGATTATTAATTAAAATTGTGGTTAGAAGCCTAGCTCTGCGCGCTATACAGAATAAAAAGTGCTAGTAAGATTTCCCATTTTACGCAAATGACTTCAATCGCCAATATGCCTATGAACAAGTTGCATCGAGAATTTAAAGAAAAGGTTTCATACAGTCTGGAGCAGCGCTAAATTATCATGCTAAAAATCTTTGTCTCGTTCAACGAAACTACGTCGTCAAGTTTTACACGTGAAACGTTTGTGGATCAAAACAAAAACTTACTATTAAAAAATCAAAAATATATTATTTTGCCTAATCGCGTAAAACAAGGTTCTTCCCAACGTTCAATAATGGAGCGCGCTACATAAGAGTAGGTACTAACATAGGCGGATTTAGGGGGGGGCTGGGGGCGGGGGGCGGCCGCCACCCCCCATTGGCCCAAAATAGTTCGCAAAATTAAAGATTTTTGAGCAATTTTTAGCGATTTTCGGGTTAAAACGGTTAATTTTTCCGCCCAAGGCAGGGTTCCCCCCTTAGGGGTACCGCCCCTCCTTAGGAAAATCCTGGATCCGCCACTGGGTACTACTTCAAAAGTGTAACTAATTATTCAGTCAAATAAGAGTCAGAGCACTAGGTACCTCAAAAATTAAAGACAGAGGCAAATAAACAAGTGAAATTTTTTCAAGTACGAGTATTTTGTTTATCTAAGAGCTGAGGCCGAGAGTTACCAATGTAGTCAAAGCAGCTAATCATAAAATATACAAAAATAAATCACAGACTCAACTTAGAAGAGCATTAGAGGATATATGGCATGATACTAACCGGCATCTGACGTCATCACTTCTTGTGTGACAGTCTCGCCAGGAACGTTGGTTCTAGCGCGGATGGATATGCTGTACTTCGAGTGAGGATACAAGCCCTGCAAGGTGAATGTTGGCTCTGCTGAAACGACAGTTACGTCCCGTTCTGGTCTATCGCTGCACATACCCCTGCAATTTTTAGATAATATATATCTCTGATATTTTAAAATCCATGCAAAATCCGAAAAACCAAGCTTGAACGAGCGGCATTGGGGAAAAAATTCAAAAAGAAGCATTATTAGATGATTTCTCATATACCTAAACGTTGGACAGGCATTCAACGGTTGGTAAGGAATAAGTGCATTACTTCATTCAAACAATGAAAAACTCAATATGTTATCAGTGACATGTTAACGTTACGTTAATACGCAAAAGCCTTTGTGAATTTTACATATTTTTCAACGAACACCTTGTTGAGGTAGAAAAAAGACCTCAGAATTAAACTGTTTCATGCGCACTCTAGTAACAAAAATATAGCTAATATACACTTTGCTTTGATCATACAAATACCGTTAGCTGCTATGCATATAAGCGACAATCTTTGCTAATCAAATAAGATATGATGCGACTAAAAATGACATTGGAAAAACAAAAAAATCCTTGCAATTCTCTTACCGACTTAATAAAAAAAGAATTGTCGAATATTTAATCACAATATCACATCTTATGCGAAATATCGAAAACTCATGACCATTTCAAGCTTTTGCACGCCCAAATTCTTACTCATAATTGTTGCTACGATTTGGATTGTCATCTTGAACGGGTTGAAACTTGACGTCAGCTCAAAGAATTATGCCGTGTTGAAATTTTCAACAAGTAAAAAGAATAAAGATTTCAGTTTCAGTCGTATCTCGTAAAACTTTTTCGCTTGCTATCAATATACAATAAATTAGATTCTATCCTATAGCACAAAACATTCATTTCAGTTTAAAAATGCTTTTATTTGACTACGATAATTAGCATTGATAACCATCATAGTTCAAAGTAGTAGATAATGTATTCGTAACAACATACATGTAGAGGCTCAAAATTTTAAGTGGAGATCCCCGGTTAGTTTTAGAATGGGGTGGGGGAGGGTAAGTGACCTCCTATTCTTGGTAAAAAACGCCAAAAAAACCACGCAAAAATGGCTATAAATGCAACTTTTTTCCAAAAATCGGGGGGGGGGGGGTAGAAAATTTTCTGACATTGGGGGAGGGGGTGGGGGACGTCCAAGTTTGGGTGGGGGGAGGTCCCCCAACCCCCTATTACATATATACATAACAACCTTGAAAGCAATCTGTATGTTATGTCATAGGCGCTAATCCGATCGCCGGCATGTGCGGGTGGTTGCCAAGTCAACAACAATGCCGAAGAACTAAGTGGACTTATCTTCAAGTCCCTTATTGGCCCAGGTGCTAAAAAGGAAAACAGTTTTAACGCAAGAATATGGGTAACAACTAATCTGAAAAACACGGGTAGCACGATAGAGATAGCAAGCATTAGAAACGACAGATTAAATACGTAATAAAAAGCATGTAAGAAAGTAAATTCAGGAAGCTAATATTAGAGGTGCAACACAAAGAATTTTTTTTCAATGTCAGAGATTACAACCTTACTCGGTTTCTGTCAAACAATGAAATCCTTATTATAGTAGGTATGACCTACAAATTTTAGCCTGGAATTTCTAGTGTACTCAAATTTGTAAAAATTCTGTAAAAATAATGCCAGAAAGTAAAAACAAAAATTTTTCAACAAAATAAAAAATTCGATAACCCCCAGTTTCCGTTTGACCGCTTTCTTCGCTAGACCACGCCGAGCTGCCGGCTGGGTTGACAGCTTGAATGCGAAAAGTCCATTTGGTGTAAGGCTCGGATTCAAAAGAGGCCATTGTATCGAAGCTTGTGAAATTTCTGAAGCCCTGAGTTTGAGTTCGGTCGGCCGAGTATTTTACAATGTACCATACTCGATCACAATTCCATTCGTTTCGAGATAGTGGCTAGAAAAAATAAGTTTTCTCCAACTAATAAAGGTAACACTATGAGTGAACTAAACATGCGTTCTATTTACGCTAAATCTGAAACTTAAGAAAATTTTTCGAAAGCTTTTAACAATCGCATTTCAAAAAACTCTCTATAAACATACATGCGTAATGTGAATAATTACGAGATGGGTCAAGAAATTGTGCTCAATCTTTGTGTGCCACATTTCACATTCTATATCCCGTCTTTCGCGTTTCATTTGCCATTTTCCTTCCTTTTGATAGAGCTATAAGATCTATGAGAAGATTCTAAAAGGAGTGCGATCGACGGACAAGGATCAATTTGAGAGCATGCAGCTCAAATTTCGAACCGCAATCGATAATGGAAAAGAATTCGCAATTCGGGCAATATATTAAGCACCACCTCACGAATCTAGTATATTGCCATTGCTGACAATTCAAAGTCGGCTAAAGAGTAGATTGCTGTGGCCAATTATCTAACACGAATGTTGACTGTTAAAACCAAAAGGAATAATTTTTTCTATGTAAACAAAACCTTTTGACTCACCTGCATACCTGGGAAAGAGCCAAAGCTTCAACCAGTCCAACTATGGGCTGTAAAATTTGGCTGGTGCCGTAGCTGGGTTAAAAATGGAATAAAAAGCCTATTTTGTTTGATTTTTAACTGTTTTCTCCCATTTTTTTAAACGGCCAATCCAAATGGACTCTTCAGCCCGTCTAGCTTTTGTGTCAGACAGTCCATGGACAGACCGGGAAGGGCTATTGCTCAGGTGTGAAGGTACCTATATTAAGTAGAATCGAAGTTGTATGACAGTTTTTTGCGTTTTTCTTATTCAGGGCATTAAAATTTAGGTTAGTCAAAGTGTAAAACAATTTAGCTGCGTACTGTCCATGAGATTCTGATCTCCCGAGTTCCAACAGGCTGCACTCTTAAATGCGACGGTGGCCTGGACGGCGGTCGGCATCGGACTGGAGGAGTAACGGCGATACCAGGACTAGTGTAAGCAATATCATTATTGTGGTCTACGACCACTACATGAACTTGCACAGTACGACCCTCTGGCAAATCGGGCATTTGCACACTGTAGGGCCTTTGAGAACCAACGAAGGGAATCTGAAAGCAAAGGTAGGTGGAAATAGAAAAAGAAAGAAAAAACATAAACATTGAACTATAATTGACGTGAAATAAGAAACGATCAGACGCGTTTCTGAACTTAAATTAAGTTTGATAATTAGTTTTGTGTCACTATTAGTGTTTGCATGGTTCAATCCATTGCGCGTTCTGTTCTTCAATGTTTTTTTCAATATTTTGCTGAGGAAAAGCAGCATTACACGTTCGATTTTTCTGTTAATCCAGATTATTCATGCACAGCATGGGAATTCTGGGGAAATGAAATTTTAAAGTGCCTTTTTGGGACCAAAAAACTGTGGGTACATGTCATAAACATCATTTTTGGCGATTCTGATGATGCTCTATCTTTCTAGAGCACAAAAAGTAGGAAAATTTCCAAAAATAAAAAAGTCGAATAAATTGAACAAAACATAGTCAAAACATGAGTATATAGCACGAAGCGACAAAAATTTGACAATTTTGAGCAAATAGATAGCTAAAACGCTTTAAAAAGCACTTTTTCTACGAATTTTCAAGAAATTTTTCCATTTTGAACGTTGATTCCCCGACAGAGTGTAAGTTATTAAGAAAATAACAGTTTTCTGAATCATGTGAATATTTTCTTTAAAGAATTGCTTTCCCGTTTAATTCATATAAATTACGTCAGTCAGATGCGGTATTCGTATTTCTGCATATCTTTAGAGTAGAAAATACTTAAAGTATTTATCTAACATACTTCAATACAAAACGTAGCTTTAAGCTTCTAAGCAAACATAGCCTTGCAAAGTAATTTGAATAAAGGTGGCGCGAATTGGCTCATATTCATTGTTCGTAGATGATTAAAACCACTGTGGTGGAAAAAATTTGATCTTTCTCTGTATTAGTCATAATTTAACTCACTTTCCTCATAAAACTTTCCTATATATTTTTTGAGATGTTGAACCCCTAAGCCCCATGCGTACGCGTGAATTCGACCTCGACCCCTTTTTTTATATAAAAAAACAAAATTAATAATTTTTGCATAATATAAATTGACAAAAGTAATAGTAAAAAAGATTACTGATCCGCTTGCGTGCGGTCGCCATCCGGAAGTAGAGTCGAATTGCACTTCAACTCGATAGAAAGCGACCAACTCGTCTACGCCATCTACACTGCGCCAGGACAACACAGGCACGTGTTCTGCATAATGCACGCCTAATCCAGAGATGAGATCGCCGGCTGGCGATGTCATAGTGGACACGGGCGCTGACCATCGACCGGCACCAGCTGCATTGAAATTAATACATTAATTATTAAAAAATCAATTAATCAAAAAATTCCAGCATTTTTACATATAAATTTAAATAATATTGAAGTCAAATAAAATAATAATAATAAACTGATAAATAACAAAAAAATTTAACAATTTACATGAAATTTTATATTTGAGTGCCCGGGAACAAAAACAGCCTAGCTCGTACCCATACGGACAATTAAGTGTTACAATTGAACATAAGCAGATTCAGACACGCACAGAATGGGAATTAATGGGGAGTGAAATTTCGAGTACCACTTTTCGACCAAAAATGGTTCATACGCGTCAATGAGATAGTTTTTCAACATTTCTGACGATGGTCTATCTTTGTAGTGAATAAAAAATTACAAATTTCGAAAAAATTGAACAAATTGAGCACAATATTTTCAAAAAATAAGTAAATGTCGCGAAGCGCCGAAAATATGACACTTTGAGCAATGGATAGCTAAAAACGCTTGAAAAACCACACGATTTTTTCTAAATCTCGAATTAAAAATTTTGTGGGGGTTAAAGTCTCAAACCCCTAGATTATGTATTAACAGATTGCAGAAGGAACATCGAACAAAACGAATGATTGAGAGGTATAGCCTATTTCATGAAATCTTGTGCATGGATCACAATTTCTGAGTCAATGCAAATCGATTGCAAAAGCGGTTAAAATGAAGCAAAAATCACAGTACCGCGCACAGCAAGTGATAAGCATTCGATGTATTGCTATGCAAAGTTGTATTACAGTACACTTCCTAGAAGCCACTTTTGTAGCTACTCATTTGTGTGCCGTTCCACGCACAAGCTTCCGTGAAATAGACTATAGTTGCTTTCCTCATAGGCAAAAATGATAACTGCAGACTTACAACAGGTCATGCAATTTCCATTTTTTATCATAGCATCAGCATGCAAGTGAACTTTTTTAAATTTCGAAGCAAGTATTTATGCCAAAAAAATTGTATTTTTCAAAGAATCATTTATAATAAAATGATCAACGATTGTCAAAGAGAAAGACTAACCTTTTGAGGTCACCCGTATTTGAACAGTCCAACGTTGATTAGGAGCAGCATCAAATACATGCTGCTGGTGGTGGCCCGCAGGTTCCAAGCGAACCAATTGCTGACCTCGTGGATCCAGGACTTGAATTTCGTAAGCAAGATCCGTACAAAGAGTAGGATCGCGTGATAGCGGCTCCCAAGTAAGAACACAGTGAATACTAATTTAATTCGTGTACCAGAGCATCCAGACATGCACAGCGTGAGAGTTCTGAGGAGGGGTGAAATGCTAAAGTGCTTTTTTGGGCTCAGAAATCGAGGACACGCGTCAAAAACATCGTTGTTCGGTGTTTCTGACGATGCTCTATCTTTTTAGAGTAGCGATAAGTGCTTCAAATAGCATTTTATCTTACAACTTTTTTGGAAGTTCTTGGAAAATCGCGAATTCTGGGGAATAAAAAATTTCTGGGGGTTGAAGAAATTTCTAGGGGCGGGAATCCCCCAACCCCCAGGATCATGTACGAGAGTACAAAACTGGAATAATCCAACGATTATAAAATATCGTAAATTTTAGAAGAATAACGAATGTCATAGATTTTCTTTTTGGTAATTTAGTAATTTACAACAACACTTTTCGGCTGCAGCTAAAACTAATTTGGACGACTTGAAAATACTTGATTTGCCAGCAAAACTAGTGACAAAGGTTATCCATAAATTTTATCAACGAATATTAAATCTGTAGTTTTTCATGCCAGTTCACTAACACGAATTTTCGCGTCATTAATATATTGCAATATTTATTGCATACCTCCCAAGTAAGGCGAACGTGTCGAGCATCGGGGGCACTAATTTGCACATTCGATGGCGGTAAAACAGGTGCTGAGAAAATCAAAGCGAAATTATGATTTTAAATGGCGCGCATTATTTTTGGCCGGTACACACATAACGTAAACTTGCATAGTGTAAAAATTTGCATGCAACTAGGCAACGTCCGAGAATAGGATAAAACACAGCGAATAAACTGGTTTTTTAAATACACATATTTTCGTAGGTCCTGTTTTTGCTTGTTATATATTCGATTTGTTTTCCACGTTTCCGTGAAGGTCTGCTTCAGTCAAGTACAAAATAGATCAACATATCAAAAATGCGGCTAGTTGGCTAAAGTTTTGGTTTCGCTCAAGTTTAAACAATGCTTAGAAGTTCATATTGGAATCGATTAAAATCACCATGATCCTGCTGATTTAAAAAACTTATTCCGAAAAATCTCTTACGCAGGCAAGTGATTTCGATCGTTGACTCTGGACTTGTGTAAATAATGCGTTGGTGGGCATCAACGACCTCAATTTTTACGCCTACTCTTGTACCAGCCGACGGACTGGGTATGAATCCTTGGTGAGGCATATTATCGCCTCGATATAATACAATTGTGCTAAAAGAAACAAGAAAGTTTTAAAAGTATGTTTTTAATGAAATTATGAAGAATCTCAAATCAATGAATTCTTCAAACCGTTTTTATTTAGATGCGTTGTTTAAAAATGAATATGAGAGACATATCGGATATGTGATTAGAACAGTTAAGCGACTGCGAATTAAAAAGTACATACCTATGCCGTTGCCATCTAGGGTCCTGGCTACTCCTGTAGCTAATGTAGTAACCGAAAACAATGCCCTCGCCTTTGCCCTGTGACGTCCAATCGACGGAAATTCGTGTGCCATCAAGTCTAAGGCGTGGCGCCGAGCAGTAAGCTGAAACATGATAGGATAAAAGCTTTTCTGCATTTATAATACGACGTACATGTACATGGCCTGTTTTACTCACAAAAGCAATAGAGTCGGCAGGATAAAAATTAAAAACCTCAGTCTGCAGATTTCGCCTAATTATTTATCTCGTATTACAAAACGATATTTCAAACTAATTTGAGCATTATCAGTTCAAATACTCATAAATTAAGTTTTTACGCTTTGGATTCATTTATCACCTAAACCGTCTCCCAGATCATTGTAATAAATTGATTAAGATTTTCCTATTTCCAATGCTGGACAAGCATCGAAGCAAGTGAAGTGAAAAATTTTCAATACGGTCAAAAATAATCATTTGGTAAGATTGCATATGCGAAGCATAATTTTGCTGAAATTTTTTCTTTGTGGAAGAGGAATAGCGAAGTCATATGCCGGTGTACGCGCGCAAGTATGAGGCGAATTATTTTTTGCGACTAATTGACAAGAACAAGTAATTATTATAGGAAAATTCTCCCACAGTTTTTCGGTAACTATGCAACAATCTAGTAACGCCAAGAAGTAAAGAATTGCTAAATTATTAACTTTTCCGTATATTTTAGATCAGGATATGTACTTGTGACGAACATAACGAAATTGATCATTTTAATCAATACCATCGGCTTCAGTTTTAACTCGGATTTCCCGCGACCAAGGCGAAACGCCGCCACTATTGACCGTTTGTATTCTGAATTTCCATTCGGTACCCGGCTCGGTTTGAATACGATATTCGACCTTATAGCCTCGTGGATCTGATCTAACCTGGTACATCTGAGTTCGGCCATTGGACATGCCTTCTACATTATACCAAATTTCAGGGCAGCCCCACGTCGACTGATCGGGATGCTGTTGAAAAAACACAAGTATGAGGTGATAGACAGACATGCACGTGGGGGGTTTGAGGGTCGGCTAGACCCCCAGAATGGAAAAATGGTAAAATTTTTTGGAAAATGAGACAAAATAAAGTCAAAAAACGGATGAAAATTGAAAATTTTCTTCAAAAGTGCTTTTAATTGACCAGAAATCAGGTAATAACGTAAATTTAACGCTATTTTAGCGTTTATATCATTTTTTGAGGTCAATTAGGCCCCAAAACACTTCAATTATTGACACCCAAGAGCGCTTGACCCCTCCAGATTGACCATGCTGTGCATCTATGGCGATAGACACAGTGGGAACAAAAGGTATGGATTAGAATGATGCAATGCAGCGAAAATAGTACTAACAGATGTCATTTTTAAATACCCTATTTTTAATATCCTTGTTCTCTATTCAGCAAATGATTCATCAGTCGATCAGTTGTACAGGAGGTTATTTAATTCGTAGCTATGTACATGCATAATCCTTTGTAACAAATTCTGAGATTTTGTAAATTTCTGTTAAATCGAGCCTCATAAAAAGGTACAAGTGAAACATCCGCAAAAATGAAGTCATCTCTTTCTTCTATTCAATCACCGCAAGTGATTACGGAGCCAGCATCTCAACCGGTGAAACTGAAGTCGAAAAAATGACCAAATTTGTAGTTATTTTAGCCAAAAGACAAAAATATGTTAAAATTAAAAACTGATAAAATTTGCATCGTTACTAGATGTTATTGACACACTATGACACTTTCTACGAATACTTCATTGCAGTAAAATATAAAAAGATCTGGGCCACTTTGCTCCAGTTGAGACACAGAACAATCACACGCACATTAACGATCAGCTTGGGGTCAAAGTTAACAAAATATAATAAAATTATGAAAAATAAGCTAAGTTAACACTTAATTTTTATCCAACTTCCAACTTCTACCCCTTCAATCAATCCTACCCCTATTAACATGTATATTTTGGCTTACGCTCCAAGTAAGAATGACGTTGCGCGAATCCAACACCCTGCCGTCGATATTATTTGGCGGTATTCGAGGGGCAGCACACTGGGTTGTGAAACTGGCAGTGGGACTAATGCATAAATTTGACCGATCGGTGGCCAAGGCACGCACTCGGACAAAATAACGAGTATTTCCAAGAATGTTTCTCAAATCGACGCTGTAGACGCGTTGTGGATCGCGATGCGGTGTCTCCATACCATGCGGGCGCCAATCGGGATCTCGCTCAGAACGAATGTCCACCTGCGATTTAGAGGAATTCGTTTAGGTCATACAGGGTATGGGGTTCCCATCCAAAATTTATTGTCCACTTATTCCCCCTCTAAGCCAGAAAATTTCTGACCCCACATGTTCGTACCAAAAATTGAATTTTTTGGCCGTTTAGGTGTTTTTTTTGGTCGTTTTTTGGCCGAAAATTGGAGGTCGTTTGCCCCCCTACTTAAAAAGGCCGGAGACCCCCACCCAAAATATCGACCCGTTACATGTATGGTTTAGGTCAATTCAACTCAACTAAATATTGTTCAATTGCGTACAACCCAAAAACTGACTCGAAAAAATCGCTTCAACCTTCCATGCTATAGATTTTTTACCAGGTAAAATGACACTTTCTTACCTCATTTTATAATTTTCCGGAAAATCTTATTTGTTACAGCGACTGAAAATTCAAATAAATCAATTTGTAAATTAAAGGTCGATTCAATTTATATTCATTTTTAAAGATTATAATCTAACATGCAATCAAGCGTCAGTGACTACCAATCAATAAGAAATTCATTTGAATACCTGATAACAACACAGACGAGAAGTCGGTCCGGAAACTTCCCAAGTAACAGTCGTAACATCTCCTCTTTGATGAATTCGAGGTTCCTTTAATTCAGGTGCACCTTGCGGTACTGAATACAAAACAAAATTTATGAAAACAAAAAATAAATAAAACTAAAGTGTGAGTACAACAAGAGCAATAATAAAATGGACTATTTGACGGAATCCGAATAAAAACCCAAAAACATGCTGCAAATGACTGTCTCGCTTACTGAAATTTCGACAATATTAGCAGAGACAACATGATAACATACGAGAATATCAGTCATCATTTGCTTTTTTAAACGTTTATGTTTACAAAAGTAGTTAAAAGGGTGCACACTTCTACGGGATTATGCATATCCGAACTACTACCTCCTGATTAAATATTATCAAACATTTTTTGTGATTTCTCTCTCATCCTCCATTATTTTCATAAAGTTATTTCTATTCGTTGTGATCTGCTTTTTATTAGAAATTAGCTAATAATGATCGATTTTGACTTTTTTAATCTTTAATATTTTTCGTTCTGTAATACATATTATAAGTTCACTATGTCACACTGTGAGTCATTAATCAATTAAATTTTTGAATTTTACTAATTGATATTCCTTTTTCGCAATGATTAATTAAAGAAAATATTCCTTTGAAATAAATGAGCTCAATTATCTAAACATTAAGTTCAAAGTAATATTTTAGAAATACTGATTCAGCTTATTAAGTCCGTAATTTCAGGATTAGATTCATTGCACGCGTGTTCACAATATACATGCATATGTATTCGAAGCAAAATGTTGAAATCGAGCAAAAAAACATCGATTCCAAAAGTATCTTTATGACTTCATCAATTCAAGATATCTTAATTTAAAACTGGAACAATCAAATTTCATAGATTCCGTATGCTTTAGCGGAAAAGTAGTGAATTTCTTCTTTGAGCAAAAGTTATTTCTTATAATGTACAGCTAATTTTTAAACATAATCAAATTGATGTTTGAAAAATTCATTTTTAAATGAAGTTCTATTGCTGATGTTCAGAGGTGATGCGTAGCCGTATTTTACCTGCACTGACCAGCTCCCAAACAGCTGGACCAAAGATGCCCTGGCACCCCGCTTCCACTGATATGTTATACACTGTATCGGGATATAAATTTTCCAACATAAACTTAAATACGGTGCCGGGTACACGGTGCGTATCAGCAGTACCCTGAGCAACCCGAGGATTTTGCGAGCTAAGCACACGTGCAGTAATCTACAAGCACAGGGAAAGAAATAAGCAGATGCTATAAAAAGCTAATTACAGGACAGTACGAATTAGCAAGCAAAGAAAATAGTACGAAATAAACTGCATGACAGAAGAAGCTAGGACTATAAAATTAATTAAACGGATTAAGACATGACGAAGGAAGAAAACTACGAGCATATATCTTCGACCTTAAACAATTTAAAAAGATTTTCTCGTGCGCAATACTAGACTTTAGGATTATACATGTACAGCATGGGAATTCTATGGGGTCAGGCCCAAAACTTTTAAAAAGTGCTTTTTTCGGGCTAAAAACGATGAGTACACGTCAAAAACACTGTTTTTTGACGTTTCGACCAATGGTAGTTCTTTCTAGAACATAAAAACATTAGAAAATATTTGAAAAATTTGATAAAAAAATCGACTAATTTGAAGAAATTATAGTCAACAAATGCGTATATGGCGGTCAGATGCCATTCAGGAGTTACACCCAACCCCCAAGCCACGAACGCGTATGTTTAGGATGATTATAAATTCACGGCAAGTAAATACCAGACGTCCATTAAATATACTCAATTTGAATGGGATAGTTCTCAAAATTAGCATAGATCGATCGATCGAAATTCGGGATTATGCACCTGTAGTAAATTTGATGAAATTAGCAATATTATCGAATAGCGTAGTTCATGACACAAGAAAAATTTATCGGCCAACTAATAGCAATTTTTTGTTTGAAATCTCACATATTCTAAGAAAAAATGGAATAAAATCGGATAATTTTACATTTAAAGAGAGAGAGGGAACTAATGTATGATTGAAAATGGCTGGAAAAAATTGTAGAATTAGAGTCTTAGAATTCGAGTACGAAAAAGGGTAAGCTTTCTGGCAAATAAAGCACCTTATATTCGTCAATCTTCAGTTCAGACAGCGGTGGCAGCCAAGAAACTTCGGCGGTTGTTTCTGTTTTGAACACAATGTTCATCATGTTCGGGGCATCGGGCACTTTGGAAGGACCTGTTGAGGGCACAAAACCTGTTCGGCGTGGGGAAAGAGAAAATCGAATAGGAGGTCGGTTAGTGGACATGCAACAAAAGATTCTGTCACTGCTTACAAAAGAGACTATGCATGCTTTCAAGGTACCTTTGTAAAACCACTTCCAGAACAGAACATACAGTACGACAAAGTCATGCCAAAAGGACCATGCATTTCAAATTTACTTTTTGGCACACATTCCCATAGAGCTGGGGGTATTACCCGTACCCAAGGCCGCACTTAGGGGGGGCGGTGGGGGCGGCCGCTTTCCCTTGGCCGGTAAAAAATTTTAGAAAGGTAGGATAATGCACGGGAAGATGGAAAAATTGCGTGTCTTTGACGTAGGAGCTTAAAATGTTCGGCTCTTCGCGCCATACATGACGTACTTTCCATAATTTTGGCTCAAGCGCGACCGAATCACAAGACTTTTGAGCACAAGAAAATTTTTTTTTGAAAAGTTTGAATATTATGATCTTAATGAATAGAGCATGTCAAAAAACGTCGAAAATGCGGTTTTTGCGAGCTATACCGACAAATTTACCGAGATACAAGCAAATTTATGTTGGGTCGGTCCCCCCCCTTGGCCGGATCCTGGATACGAGCCTTCTCATGGTCCAAGGCTCGAATCACTGTCAGACGATTTTGAGCTGCCAAATATTTTCTGCATAATTTTTGGGTACTAAAAAAGCAAATATTTTAAATTTTTTTGGCACTTGGCGCCGACCAGTACATTTCTCTCTTGTCTACCCATAAAATACCTAGGATAAAGTTGAAATGATCCGAAGTCAAACATATCGATAAATTTTACATTTTGTACTTATAAAAGTGACGAGACTAGTCAGAATGGGACAAAAACATTAAAAAATGCAGTTTTCCACTTTAAAACATGTTAAACCATTTTTCATATTTAACCTGCAAAACATCTAGAGTGGTCCCAAACACAGGGATTCAAACCCCTGGACTTTCGACCCTGAGAAACTATGCTTTTATTAATCAGTTTTCGTTTCTTCTACTTATTCGACACCAAAACACCAACCAGGATAGGATAACAGCTTCATTTTGCAATTTGACTGATTACTAGCCTACCGAAACCTTGATAAATTCTATTCACAGAAAAATTATGTTATAGAAACAATTATGCATAAATCCAGGAGTAGGTCTAATGAAAAAATAATAAATGTCGCACTCGATAAAATTCACAACAACAGTAGTTCTTGGGAAAAGAGGAGACCAGAATTTAATCTTTGGATTCAGCGATGGCACTGGCAAATTCATGCAAGTGTATTAGTATAACGCCTTGTCCCTTATAAATTTTCCAATTAAAATGTTACACTGAGAACTTTAACTTTTCGTTTGGTCGAATGCTAGTTTCGTGTTGTCGTAAGTACATTTAATTAAAGCGTTCTTTTAAGGAATCAGTAAGGTTTCCAGAAAAAGTAATGGGAAAAAATTTACAGAGCCTGCAGAAAAATTACAGGGAGAAAATTTGATTCAATCGACATAAGAATTCGTCTAAGATTCAGTATTAAATGTGCCATTGGTTAATTTAAGATAGTCTAAATATGACTGGAATGTGTGGAATGAAGTGCTGCGTATAATAGACGAAGTTGGATGCATTGAATGGAATAAACTTGCTTTCATGCATGAGATTCATCCCTTTTAAATACATGAAGCATGCAATAAAGAGAAGTCGGAATTTTTGTGTTTTACAACAAGGCAAAGAAAAAGCTAGTTTAGTTATAAAAATATAAATAGATCTAAGCAAACAAAGAAGAATAAAGCTCGAATATTGTATTCAAATCTTGTGATGTAATTCAATATTGGACTCCTAAATTAATGACAGACTGAATATGACACGTATAAGCAGGTTAAAGAAACAAACAGCCCTTTGGAATCATGCAAACAAAAGATTAATGTTACTATGCAAACCATGCGGAAAATTTGCAGTAGGCAGCGTTCTAAATTCTAGCACTTCTACGTTGATAAAAATTGGTATCGTTATTAGCTTAACTTGTGGTGATCTTATGAATCATGTATATCATGCATATACTATCGTGATCTGTCATGGAGATTTATATACAACAATTTTTTCTTTTTTTGCAAAATAAAAGTCGGAGAAAAAATTTTTCCATTAAGGGCAAACAACATCATAGGGAATTCCATTCAGAGCAGGGAATAGCAGTCAGAATTATAGAATCATTATATAGTCTGTATCTAGTAAATTTAGACACGACTTTTCAGAATTTATACCAATAATAAACTTGCGAATTTCATTCACCATAATCTATTAGTCTATTGTCAGTAAAAAATTTGAAAATAAGGACGAGTGAAAATAATTTTGAGAAACATGAAATAAAAATGAAATTAAATCACTAAAATAGAGAGCGCCCAAACCTGTTTAAATCGCTCTCAAGACACTATAGGATAGAGCAAGCAAATTCGATAGATAAAAATCCCGCTTACCTCCTTCAACGAGAATGAAGAACAAGGGATTGCCCTTGCGACAATATTCGCCATTATTCAGCAAATAAACGACCTAAACGAAAAAGTATATATTGATCACACTATGTTATGTACGCAAATAATTTTAACGTGAAATTTCGAACAAAAATCTTATTAGACTCAGAATCGAACCACTACTTTAACCAACATCTATGAGCGAACAGTTTTTAGCTAAAGTTCATAGCAAAGTACGCAAGTGTAAAAGATGATATGGTGATATACACATAATGGTGATTATCTTAAACATAAGTGAAGTAGCCACAGTCACTTTTAACGTCGTTTTATATCCACTTCAGTTCTGGAAGGTTCATATACACATACTAAGCAGAACAAGCTTTACTTAAGCAAGAATAATTGACAGCAATTTCACACTATTAATAGCAAATCAAGTACCTGCCTATAAAACTTTTTAATTCCTGATTTAAAATAAATTATAGACAAATTAATTATAAAGAAAGCACCGATTCACTTTGTCCTAACAGTTCAAGCAGATTATGTTTTATATTTCAAGAATTTACCTTTTCATTAATAATTAATTAATTGATAAAGTTATGAAAAGTACCGGATCAAAGAAGTTTTTCATATTTTAACAAGCACAAAATAAGCTTACATCAGCTGTGTATTGTATATTAAGCTGTAAACCGGATAAGTCGTAGCAATAATCTGTTCGATCGCCAACTCCGTGCGGACAAGCAAAATGTTCGGGAGTATCTTCAACCTGTTCCCATCGATCCATAACGCTTATTTTATAAGATAATTTAAATTTAGTCACGCGGCCTTGGTGTTCTTTCAGTGGAGTCCACCGCAGGTACGACTTCCCGAGCGCCAAAACGATTTTCAAGTCGTATAAATTGCCCTCTTCATCAACTGAATTTAATCAGAAGAAAAATTTTACGAATTTGGTCTCGGATTGTAACGAGGGAATAGAGGAAAGTTTTTTGGTTTATTCAACGGTGGTGCATCATTCAAGCATACATGTAACGGTTCCGAATTTCGGATGGGTTTCCAGCCATTTTTTGGCGGCGGTGGTAAATTACCTCCAATTTTTGGTTAAAAATAGCAACAAAGTACCTAAAAATAGCCCAAAAACGCAAGTGTATTCCGAAAAATTCAAAATTTTTTTTGAATTTGGCAGGACCACCGAAATTGGTTGAGGGATCCTCCTATCCCCCAGTTACATGTCAGCATTCGAGTAATACTTACGAAAGTTCAGGGTTCAATTCAGCTATACTATAGAACGAAGTGACGAACGAAGCTCCAACAGGAAGTCAGAAATACCATAAAAACTTTTTTACTTTTGCCTGAAACAATGGTATACAATCGTCCATTCAAACGTTTTTTGCTCAAATATTGAAATGATTCCAAAACTCAATTTAATATACAAAAATTATTCGGTCATCCGACCTGGCTATCCTACCTCCGTAGACGCACGCCTAGAAAACTAGATATTTTTCCTCAAATTACCTAAATCGACCATTGTTTGAACTATTGTTCATTTCTTTTTTATTTATTTAAATGGACGGTGATAAGATACAGTTTCTCTATTTTATTTAAATATTCGTCGAGTAAAAATAATTGATAAAAATTGAAATGAATAAAATAATTTTTTTACCTTTTCCATACGTAGGCGACTTAGTCGTGGCGGTCAATAGTTCTGACCAAGGACTATGTCCTGCTCTCGACCTAGATCTGACTTTCAAAAAGTATTGTTCACTGGGTATAAGACGCTCGATCGTTATCTTGTTTTGCGTAACGTACACCGGATTTTCTGGTTCTCGCTGGCGAGCCGGGGCCCAGAACAAATATTTTAGTCAAAGTTGAAACAAGTGTTTGAAAGAATCAATAAATAAAATAAAATAAATTCTAAACAAACGCGTAGCATATCACATTTAATCTGCCGGTTAGCGCAGTCTGCAGATCACCGAGAGAAAAATGCTAAAAATATTTTGTAATAGGCTTAAGAGATGACATAATGGTTAATATTACATTAAAATACATAAAATGACTATTTTAAGCACTGTAATTAAGATACTCGATTTTGTTATTCAACTTTGGCCCCTTATTTTGCCTGATTTCACGCTTTCTTAACTGGTAATTTAGAGAATCGTTATATTCCCTCGATTCCGTCTGGTGAGATGGTAATATACAACAACCTTACGTTTTCAAGACGAGCTGTGAGTTGAGGCAAAAAAATGTTCTAAAAATAATAATTGGTAATTTGATAACCCTTATCGAAAATTATAAATGCACATTATCAGCTAATTATAATAATGTGAACTGTAAGCATAAGCACTGACGAAGAACAATATTAAGAAAAAACCGCTAGATTGCAATAAACAGATTGTAGATAATCAGTATAATAGACTTCAGTCGCTTTTCGTCATAACATCCGAAATCAATAATGTAAAAGTCACAATTGATAATCTAATCACAAATGCAAAACTGGGAACGACTCGAAATAGTGCCCTGTAGTGGCTCTTTTTGCGTCTAAATACTTGCTAGCGATCACATTCAAATTCATGCTTTGATCCTTTTCTTTATGTTCATGCGCTTACGATAGCATACGAGCTTGAAACGACTAGCAAAAACCATAAGCATCGCCAAAATAGCTTCAAAAAGCGGTATGGTTGAATGCTAAATAACATAAAAACTAAACAAACTTTTGAAGAAAATTTTTAATATTCACAGTATTGACTACACATTGTCGATCGATTGCTATTTGGCAAAAATTGATATATTAGGGTCAAAAGATCGCTAAAAAAACGTTAAAAACTGTACGTTTTTAAATTATTTGAAAAACCGTAAATTTTGTTCAAGTCAAGAGCCATTCCCGTAACTCTTTCCCCTATGAATACGTATAGGTTTGTTTAACCAAACGTGCACGGCATTAAAATCCTAGTGTGATACTAAAAAATTTTACTTATTGCCTTCTTTTGTCAAAAACATCGTTTTGGCATTTCTCAAGATGCTCTCTTTTTAAAACGTAGAAACATTGAAAAATTTCGAAAAACTTCTGATAAATCGAATAGAATATAGCCAAAAATGAGTACGTGGTGCGAAGTGCTGAAAATTTGACACGTTTGGGCAGCGAGCAGATATGTAAAAATGCTTAAAACAGTACTTTTTGTACGAATTTTCTGGAAAATCGAGAATTCTAGGGAAGGATGAAAAAGTTTCTGGAGGGGGTGAAACCCCTGCTAACCCTCAATGGGCTCAAAGTTGCCGTTACCAAATATTCAAAGCCTTCAACGGGTCCAGCTGCTTCGTCGCACCGCGGCCTGTCCCACGAAACGGACAGCGTGTCGGCCTGGGCGTATATCAAATGCACATTGACCGGAGCCCCTGCTGGTCCCAAACAAGACGACGGCGTAAGCTGAGCAGCGCCGACGTTGAGCTCCTTGGCGACGCCGACAACTTCGCCCCGGTTGTTCACTATGTACACGCGCACAACGTAAACCGCTTTGTCGTGTAGCCCACTCAATTCAGCGTCGTAGCGCTGCTGCTCCGGTCGATACGCGATCAAATTACCGCTAGGGCGCCATCTATAATTCAAAAACAACTGAGATTGCAGAAATATTTTTTAATCGCTGTTTCGTCCCTCATTATCAGTAATTTTTCCGTGTTTTTAACGTCTTGGCCTTTAATCAACGAATGAAGTAAGAGAAAAAATTCAGCAATGCAAGACAATGGTGGATCCGGGATTTTCTGACAGGGGGCGAAACCCGAAATTTTCCCAACAGTGTCAAAATCGTCTAAAAAATCCACCATTTATCCTTAAGGTATCGGTTTTTTGTCGTTTTTTGATGGATAGAATCGTCTATCTGAGAATGCTAGAAATTTTCAGAAATTTTCACGAAAAAAGCGCACAAAATTAGTGCAAAAATCGGTGAAGCACTGGAAAAATATTCCAGAAATCATTTCAAGAACTAAAAAATCCTTTTCTTCGCACAAACAATTCTTCTGACTAAAAATAAAGTTTCTAGAGCGCCAAGAAAGTCAGGATGTCATTAATGAGTACTACTCGGCGCGAAGCGCCGGAAAAATTTGAATAATCGTCTTAAAAAATGACTGAAATCATCACAATGTTTTTTGCGCCCAAATGTTTTTCGCGACAGGGGCGGCCGTCCTCCACCTCCTCTAAATCCGCGCTTGATGCAAGACATAAGGCGCATCTAAGTACAAGTGTAAGCGCTTCTGGTCAGAATAAAAGCGGAATTAAGGGGTTGGGTGCGGGCAACCCCTTATCGACCCAATTTAACTGTGGGTCAAGGACCTCCGTTTATTTTTCAGTAATTTTCGGCTAATGTTTATAAGAATATTAGAATATTTCTGGGATATCACGCCGGATATTAGAATATTAATGGCATTAATTGACTTTCGTGGCAATTCGTAAGCCTTTTGAGCCAGAAATAATCTTTTGAAGACAGCGAAGGCCTTAAAGCTTCAACAAAGAGTTGACAAGCAAGAAATATATATCTTAACAAACTTGATTAACTTTTTGAGCGAAAATTCTGATAATTTTCAATGCTTCACCCCCAAATTCTTCGAATCGGTATGTATAACTTGTTCAAAATGCATGAAAAGAACAAACACAACAGTAACTCAAATTATCCACATACATCCTTTGATCTGAGCTGCGTTGCTTAAACATGATTTTGACAGCGAATGAACGCTATTCACTTCAAATTCCCAACATTGTAAATTTTTAGAAAAAAGTTGTTGCGCCACACACGATTCTCAATTGAAGTAGAGACCATACATGATCTTAGGGGATTTGAGGGTTTGACCCATCAGAAATACTTTCACCCCTCCAGAAATTTTTTCACCCCTCCCCTGGAATTCGCGATTTTTTGAATGTTTTCTAAAAGTTTCTTAAGGTAGAAAAGGTGCTTTTTTCAGCGTTTTCAGCTATCTATTTGCTCAAAAAAGTGTCAAATTTTCGGCGCTTCACGCCATATATTAATGTTTTGACCATATTCTGTTCAATTATTCAGTTGTCCGAAATTTTTTGTTTTTATGCTCTAAAAAGATAGAGCATCGTCAGAAACGCTGGAATTTCGACGTTTTTGACACGTAATCACTATTTTTTGGCCCAAAAAAGGCACTCAAAAATTTCAACCCCCCCCCAGAATTCCCATGCTGTGCCTGTCTGCTAGAGACCAATTCATTGCATGAAGATATATTTCACTTTGTTGCAGACTAATTGGGGAGATATTGGGGTTCGGCATCCTAACGAAAATTCTAAGTCATCGTATGTACTCATGATTTCATCTGCATAATCTAAGCAGTGTTTTGAATGCTATATCATGGAACTGAATCAATACTGTTCAGCCAAAAATCCGTTTTATTGAAGTTAAACAGTATCGATAAGGAAAATTTGTTTCATGGCAGTAATGGAAATCATCGATCGTAATGCGATCTTAGCTAATAAAAGAATCTCACGTCGTTTCGTTCGGCGCTCGAAATTCAATGATAAATCCTCCGACATCTCGTCCAGCGAATTGGTCGGGTGTGGTGTCCCAATAAACACTGAATTTGCCTGGACCCTTCCGTTGGGCGCTCGGCAACAGGGGCCACGAAGGGACCCCGGAACGACCAGTGGACACCACTAATCGATAAACCTGCCGTGGCTGGAAGTCAGAGAATGCAATAACTCCTATATGATATTGAGTTGAAGGTTGCAAGTTGCTGAAGAGGTAGCTAGTCTCGGAGGCGCCAACTTGAGCCCTGTAGACTTGCAAGCCTTCGCGTTCACTAGTCTCTTGTAGAATCATAATCTGCGTTATACAATATAACTAGATTTAACAATATATTGTATAATTTAATAATATTTTAGTATAACTTAATTTAATCAATGCAGCAAAAGCTCTAAACTTTTGCCAACCATCTTCAGATTAATTAAGGCATCGACGAACTTTAAAAAAATCAGCATCACGAAAACGTATTAAATGAAAAGTTAGAATATGCATAGACATTCAGAAAATGCAGCACTAATTCGTAGAAAACCGTTGCATTAAGAATATTTTCATAATTCATTTTAGTGCTGCAAGATATCAAAGATTGGAAAATTTTTGAACAATGAGCGAAAAATTTCGAGGTTAGACTAGCTTAAAATCAAGAATTTCCCTAATTCATTAAGCGTAAAATCAATGAATAGAACGAAGGATAATGAAATCACCTTGTTATTTTAAAAATGATTTTGAAGCTTCGTTAGCTGCTGAATCATGCATTCATCGAAAGACCAACCAAGTAGTAGAGTAAGTCGCATTTTACGCTAGAATACTTGCTTTCAATACTTCGTCTGAAATTGTAAATTTTAGAATTTTTGAATACTCCGAGTCCCCTCCGAATCATGTCTAGTTCTTCGTGTTACAAATTTTCTAATATGAACGGAATTTCAATGCAACGTCCGCCACTATCTCCATTAAGTTCATAATTAGTTATATAAATAGCGGCCAAATATTTAATTAGGAAATGTTTACTATTCACCTCGTAATGCTGAAGCGGTCCATCTCGGTAAGGCTCCCAATCGACTCTAATTTGCTTATCCGTCTTATAGACGACTCTGATATCGCGCGATATCGTCGGAGCTATAAAAATCATACCATGAACTAAGAATTTGGCCAACAAAACGTTCATCGTTAAACGTCGAACCGCAACAATAAAACGACTAGACATCTTATAAATTCGTATAAAAAGCCATACCCCCGTCAAATTGGACGGAAGAAATTTTTTGAGAGGGGACATTTTTTGCGTCAATCTACAAAGTGCGGTTTACCACATTAGTTTTGAAATCGAACTCGATCGTATATTAAAAGGAATCAAAATCTAACCTTCGCTACGATAGTTTCTCATAGACTTTCGCACTCAAAAATCTGAAATTTAATATGCATGCGACGGTACTCTTAACGCTAGAATAGAATGTCGCTCTAGCGTTCAAGAGCATGCCTTCGGGTGGTCAATAAACACTTGGAAAAAATTTCTTTGTTAAATTGGGATATGGTAAACGACCTGCCTCTAAAATTCGATATTACGCATACAAATTTATACTGGCTGCTATAAAAATGGGTCGTAATTTTAAGATAAATTTTACCTTTCATGCCTGCCTGTTTATACAGATATGTCTAATGGCTTTTTTATGATGTGTACCAAAATGAACCACGCGTGAAGTGTAAGAGTAATTTCAAAGATTTAGTACCCGTGTCCGCATTTCGAATGATTGAGAATTGGGATTATTGAATTTAATTGGATAAATATTCCCAGTAATAGAAGATAGGATTTAATAATGAAAGAGGAGATAAAAAGTAGATATACCTAATACACCACATTATTATTTTTTTAAAGTTTTGATCCATGAGTGACATTTTAGAGTAAGCGAATAGACGGAAACTGCGGGACTACCTGATTTGTTCATCATTTTAAACGTCTCTCAAATGACTTAAAAGTTTCTAAAGACTAGAAGCGCTTTTCAAAAAGCGTCATTAGAGTCAAACGTGAATGAATTGAAAAATATGATGACTTATTCGACTCAAGAAAGGGCTGAAAAATAAAAAGCTTGAGAATGATTTTTGCCAAAATCTATGTCGGGCGATTTCAAAATGAGACGTTATTTGACCGAATAAATTTCTTTACAAGAAATAAATTTTATAAAAAGTTAGCTCACCTATGATGGGAAAAAAGGAAAATTATTCAACATTTAATAAATAGATTTTTCTCCCATGCATCAGTGACGTAATATGACGGTACACACTTCTTTTTAAATTGTCCGGCACACACCACTTATCTCATCTAAACTTTTAGTTTGACTCCATGTCTTTTTTGAAATTCCCTTACCTCGTAATAACAATAAGATGATAAAAAATCGATCAAAACCAAAAAGCATAGCGTGAAAAATTCGATCGACTGAATTTGTAAAACATTATCTCAAAGGCGGCTTCTTTGCTATCAGTAGCAAAATATCGATGCACCGGAATTTACGTTCATATGCGATGAGAGGCAGGTTTGATTTTGTTTATTTTTCATCCATGTTTACCGGACATCGTGTTCGAGTTGAGTAAAAAAATGAAGTTTGAATTGACAGACGTTGATTTTTAAAGCAGCTTAGAGCACCGAACGATAATGATGTCAAAATCAGAAAATCTCATATAATACAAAAGGTAAACTTTGACTTCTTGATACAGGAAATAAAGAGGGACTAATATTTCGCCTGATCGAAACGACTATTTGAAATTATATGCAAAATATTAATATGAAAATAAAATGTCAAAGCAAGCAAGTTCTTCTCGCAATCAACGTAACTGAATTCCGAGTCAGACTTAACTAAATCTATTAACATCAAGTGATGCTCAAATTGGTCTGAAAGTTAGCTCTAGTGTAGTAACATACGAAGTCGCTAATAGTATTGATTATCCGAGCACTAAACCCGAGTAATATTGAAAACGAAGCCAGATTTCGAAGGCTCCATAGAATTTTGCAGACAATATTTCACTCACATACGTTGCAGACTTCCTCAACTTATTTGCTTAGCCAAAACTCGTCTTCTGTTAACATTTTTGTTTCTATCTTGATCTCAGAATTCTAGATTCCGATTCTACTTAACTTTAACCAATTCGTTACGCCACTGGAAAATCGGACTTTCGGTGCGGGTTTAAGGTCATTATGGAGGGGTCGCTTGAATTTCGTTCAAAAATTGTACCATTGGAAAATTAATTTATTTACAAATGCTTACTACTATTCTGCTAGTACATTTATTGTAAGCACGCCGCTTATCTATGCTGCCGAAGTTATCGGCAATTTTAAAAGTGTGCTATCCTCCTGATTCCAAGTCGCGTTATTGGATACATACAGTCGGTCGGAATCATGGATGCGCAGTGTGGTCGGTTTGAGGATCCGCTCTGTCCCGTTTCTCCGACCGTCCCGATTCTCCGACAGTCCCGATTCTCCGACTTTCCCGACTCCCCGACTGTTCCGATTCTCCGCCTAATGCTAAGAGATGTTATTTTAAGATTCGCGAAAATCTCGTTTCTCCGACCGTCCCGATTCTCCGCCCGTCCCAATTCTCCGACCATCCCGATTCTCCGACCGTCTCGATTCTCCGACCGTCCCAATTCTCCGTCCGTCCCGATTCTCCGACTTTTCCCGATTCTCCGACACTTATTTAGAGATTGAATTATTATGTAATTTTACGGATTTTTTCATAACGTATTATTTTTGTCATTCAGTAAAAAGTTTCCATGAAGACAGCTTCGCCAAAGTCTTCCTGTGCTTGAGCCATTTTAACAAAATGTGCGATTACATGCGACACAGTATCAACTAGGATTGTCTCCTTGCCTAGCTCAGACTTTTAGTATTAATGCAGTTATATACCTTTGTATGTCAAACGTCTTGAAAACGACGCTAAATATTTTTGTCTAATTTGCATTTTCCATTTTTTTGTTTCTATTTTTATAATTCAGAGCAGAAATTCATCGTATTCGTTACGCTGGTTAATCGAATAAATGGGTATCCATGTACCTATATAAGTGGTCGATTAAATAAGTATACATGTATGTACATATCTGTACGCAAAACACATATATGCATGTTATGTACATGCGTGAGATGAGTTCGTAGGTACTGCATTATAAATCGTGCAATGCAGTCGTAGTCAAAACTTGTCAAATCTTACCATGGTCGGAGAATCGGGATGGTCAAAGAATCGGGACGGGTGGAGAATCGGGACGGTCGGAGAAACGAGATTCTCGCGAATTCAAAAAAAACTCTTTTAGCATTTGGCGGAGAATCGGAACGGTCGGAGCATCGGGAAAGTCGGAGAATCGGGACGGTCGGAGAATCGGGACGGTCGGAGAATCGGGATGGTCGGACAATCGGGACGGTCGGAAAATCGGGATGGTCAGAGAATTGGGACGGTCGGAGAAGATCAGCCAGGCTGAAGGGGGTCAGTCAGAAAACTATACTAATTCACAGTTTCTGGTCAATTTAAAGCACGTTTACAGAAAATTTTTGATTTCCACTCATTTTTGGTCTTCATTTTGACTTATATTCCCCTGCAAATTTCACTTTTTTAATTCTAGGTTCTAGACCCAAATCCAACATGCATGTCCGGAAATGCCAATGACAAATGGAAAGTCTTTGCGGAAAATAATTTTTTTATTTTAATAATTAATTTTGATAAGCAATGTCAAATGGCTAGTCTAATTCGTTATAAAACGTCAAAAATAAACGGAATTATTCGTATAAATATTGCAGAAGAATTGGAATTTACGACGATCTGTTAACAACCGGTATTATGAAATACCGATTTTGAATAGATCAGTATTTATTATCTTAACGTATAATTTTTCTTACTTTTTCCTTCGGTTTCACCGCTGGTCACCGTATCAGTCCAGGGTCCTGGCTGACGTCCAGCATCTATCGCCTTCACTCTGAAAGTGTACGTCGTACCCGGCAATAAATTTCGCACTGTTGCCCGCATAATTTCGCTATAGCCCGTTTGTAAATCCATTCTGGCGTATTCGTCGAAACCTTCGAATGCAAAAAAGTTAGTATGAGACAATTTCTTTCTAAAATTATGCACATTCTCTGTGATTTGTGTAGCATAGGTGAAGGGTCATGAGGCACGTGAACATTTTGCAGCTAATCAGATTTCAATATTTATTTCCAACCGTTTTCTCAAATGATTTGATTCAACTTTTTCAATTCGCACTCCTCAATAAGTTTAGTCGATCGAAACATTTCGTAACCTTTCGAAGCAAGCTTAAACTCCATGTACGTATTGCTAATTAATTAAACGATAACATGCAAAACAAATTCACTGAAATATTTTTGACGGGAAAATTATCGCATACCTTTCCTCCGATACGGAAAATAAATTGCTTTTACCGATTAAAGAATAAAACAGCGATTTTGCAAATGAAGTCGTACACATATTCCAATTAAGAATCAGCAAAGATCGAAATTTCAGCCCACGCATGTTTTAATATCTAAAATAAATATTTTGACATCATTAATGCTGCGGTTGGGATGCCTTAGTTAAAAAATTATATAAAAACGAATGAAAATTGATCAAAAGATTAAAACAGATTAGAATAAAAACGAAAAATTGAAATAAGCAAAAGTTAAAATAAAGTTTTAAGTTAATATGTCGTATTTAGTAATAGTCAGTTTCGTGATAACATACCCGAATATATACTAAACTGATTTATGCGTGCGTACCTTCTAGAACGAACATATATCGACTGACTTCGCCACATTGAGGCGGATCCCATTCAAAAGTAAGAGTGTGCTTATCGCTAGCCAAAAGTCGTACGTTACGGGGTTCCGTTATTTGGCCTAAAATATACTTTTTAAGAATGCAATATTTTTAAATGATCGAATTGCGAGTATATTGAGGAAAGAAGGCACTTTCAAAGCTTACCAGGTGTACAAACGAATTTCACAGTTTCGGATTGAGCCTTGATTTCAGGTGTCTCAAGCAAGACTTCATTATTTCGGCCAAGCACTTTCACCCGCACGTAATAAACGAGGCCGCTCGGCAAATCTCTGATCCGAACTTTGTATATCATATTTGGACCCTGATACGGTATAATGCCCTTATGTTGTATCCATCTAAAGAGATTTCGATAGAATTATCAGTTGACAAACCAAAGTTTGTTCAAGTATACTTTATATGTATTGTAATTATTTTAGCTGAATATGAGCTATTTAAGCAGCAACTCAGTAGTTTTGGCTAAATTAAATTGACCTTCAAAAGCTTGTTTAGAATACTATTCGTGCAATAGAACGCTGAGGAAGCATAAGTTTATTCGGAAGCTTGCGTTCTTCTATTGCATAAAACATGCATATGTCAATTCGAAATTTCAAAGAAAATCGTAACTGAAGGAATGAAAACAACATTTCGTGAATTTGAGGATGTAACTTTCCAGAAACATAAAGTTCAAAACGATCGTGGCTAAATTGAGTTTGTTTTTATAGCATACTTAGAACCTTTTATTGATGTACAGAAGTCCCGGGGAGAACTGAAAGTCTCAATCATCACGACGAGTCGTTCGATAACCATATTACAGAATATCACAAACAAACCGCTCATATTTATGGGTAAATATGCTAATTTTTCCTGATTTAAAAATTTTATGTAGCAGTATCGAAAGCATGCAAACATCTGTAGTTTTGACAATGACGTTCATTTTATTTATTTACATTCTTTGTACATTATTTCGGCAAAATATTTTATTTTAAAATTATCTGCGTAGAGACTTTGATAGACAAACTCTACTCTAAATTGAATGATTAAATTAATGTTTGTGAGGCACTAAAATATTTTGGCAGATTTAAGCAGTCAAATTCAATGCTGGAGCTGTACAAAAAGAATTGACAAAATTACTGGCGGTAAAGTTTGACGTTTTTTTGCCCTTTTAAACTTAAATTTTGTCAACATTCCGGCGTGAAGCGCTGAAATTTTAGGGACTTGTATACATTTTTACTGTTTTCGTCCCATACAATTTTCTGTACGTTAGGAAGTCATCAATAAGGCAAAATTGAAAGAAAGAAAACATAAGAGGCAGAAAAAAGGAAAGGCAGACAAGCAAGAATGAAAGAATACATATATATTGTGCGTAAAGACGGTCCAGGAAAGTCTTTGTACATGCGGAAAAATAAAAATAAAATCAAATAAAAATTACACTGAAATAAACTTTTTTTGCTGAATACAAAAAAACAATTGCTCAATGAGAGTTATGTCAGAGAAACCGTTGTACTCACTTTCTTTCCGCCTCCGAACGATACTCGACCGCGAAACCGCCAATTGGCCTCTCATCAGACACCTGAGAATGAATTCCTTCCCATTCTACTGTCAGAATACTTGTCCCGGTTCCGTGGCTATTCGTCGATGTCTGTCGCTTAGCGCGAATCAAACTGCCAAAGTCTAGCTCTGAAATTATTACAGTTTACTCAAAATACGTACCGTGTTGCTTACATTGAAGTAGAATTTTAAAAATAAAATATTGAAAGATAAGTAAATGAAAAATTGAGAAAACGTTTCAGTCATCAAAAGTTAATAAATTGAAAAATACAACGATAGCTATTACCCCCATTGAAGGGTCCAAAATTTAGGCACTGTCGAGTGATATGGACCTAAAATAGTGTATTTTAAAGAATTTTTGACCTAATAAACGCGATGTACATAACTTACTGTAGCGAAAATCCCGGATTTCAATCGACCCCATATTCTCGATTTCACCCCTCCTTCGCCACCCTGTCCTTGTGCGTCTAGGGAACGTACATATGCACATTATTCTAGTTTTGCCACAACAACGGTTTAATTGGATTTAAAAAAATAATATTTGATGCTACTTGTTTTATTATTGCTGCAAATCGAAAATGCAGAAAATAAGTTTTAAACGCATGTGTAATATTCGTTTAACGTGCATCGCTAATTTAGATTATGGCTCGAAGCAATAATTCAAGATTGAAAAGCGTTTTTATCAAAACCGCCGGAACCGCAAATTTGAAAAAGTGGTGCATTAATCGCTGTTCAAAGCATATTGTGCGAATACATTGTTAATATATTCCAATGATTAATGCAGTTGGCGTGCCAAAGTATTTTGGGCTGACAAAAAGTTCTTTACGTTGAAAATATCGAATAACCGGTCCAAGAAAACCTAACGGACTAATCGACGGTATTCTGATGCGGACTAGATTTAATTAACAAATCTAATTAAGACTTGAATTTAGCGGCTACACGCTATTTATCTCGATGATGCAAGATGAGTTTTGAAGAAGTGCATGCTTAATAAGTCAAAAAATTAAAGCGAAAAAGGATATGAGTTTTGAAGAAGTGCACGCTTGATTAATTTAAAAATTAAAGCGGAAAAGACAAATTGGAAGGAGCTAAAGGATCTAGGCTGCTTCGGATTTGTTATGAACATTGACAAGCAGAATCCTGCTTAACATATCTAAGTGAAATAATTATTCTCAGATATTAGTACTGTCTAAGAGAAAATACATAGTCAATACAGGATGAATAGTAAAATGGCATGGCTTGCAGGGACAAGTAACAGACTAAGACAAAAACTATTGGACAATTTTCTGTGGATCGAAAGACTTTTTAAGAGTTCACCTGAAATGTGTGCCAACGGTTCTAAATAATTAAATAATTCCACAAGTGAGTATAAATGTTGCAAAGGCCTTCCATAAGACAACCCCAGATTTCTGAAATTCCGCGAAAAATACGTTTTGCAACATACCTATAGATATGTGAAAGAAATCTAAACAAATTTTTAAAAGGCAATCTGTTCACTTTTTCATTTCATTTTTCTAGAAGTAGTGTTGTCTTATGTTTTACAGGGAAGTTTTCGATGTTATTGAATTTTTGGTCAAAAAAGAACGTTTTCGTTAATCGACAACAAAGCGCAAAAGCAGCTCGTTTAATCTTCTAGAGATAAGATACGAGATTTCAGATGCACGGTTTAAAAACCCTCGAATTTTACCGTAAACATTCTGATTAGTAAGTGATGTACAAATATTATAAATTTCGCTGAACGACATCATATTATGGTAATTCCATCAAGTATGAAAAAGCGATGTCCGAAATCTTCAAATTAATCGCTTTCCCATTTTGTTCACTCCTTTGAAATAGTATGGCTTAACAGAAAGCTAACAAAAAAGCAATACGTCCTTTTACGTTCGTAAAACAAATATATGAATCTAGTCTAGGATCACATTTCTGTAGTTGGTTTGGTTTTCGATTTAACTCGCACCTGAGAATCAGAAAATTTTCTAAAAATAAACTTTTTAGCAGCAAATAATTTCATAACTGTACGTTGCATTGTCTGATTCGTCCTTGTCATTTTGTGAAATTATTTGACGGTAGAATTCTAATATTTGATGCAATAATATATCGATCATTGTAATTGCAGTTGGTAAAGCGCTTAGTCAATATTATTTATGAAGGTAATTTTACTGCGAAACGCAATACCTACCTACTGAATACACATAGGAAAAGCCCGAAAAACACGATAAAATTTTTTTCTGTGCATTTTCGCTCGTACTTCTCAAATGCATTGAAAACGATCGTGAAAACGAAAACGAAAAATCGTAAAAAATAATTAGCTTAGCAGTTTAAGAACAGTAGTGATATATTAGAGATATATAACAAAATCATGGCTTATACAATCGCGGATTCAGAGGAGGGGGTTGGGGAAAGCGGCCGTTCCCCGTCGTCAAAATACATTTAGGCGCAATAAACAATAGGTGTATTTTTTTGGTGATATTAGCCATTCTTACATGATTTATCAAATCTTTCCTGCTCTTCGCGCCGATAAGTACTCATGAAAGTCAATTACTGACTTTCTTGGCGCTCTCCTTATTTTTACATTACAATAGTAGTTTATACACTGAACAAGGCTTTTTTAGTTCTTACAATGATTTTTCGAGTTTTTTCGGCGCTTTTACCTGATTTTGCACTAATTTTGCGCGTTTTTCGAGAAACTTTCGAAAATTTTTGTTTTTTCTCGCATTACAAACGATTCCGTATATCAAAAGGCGGCAAAAAACAGATACTTTAAGCATAATGCACCGATTTCTCGAACAATCTTTGACACTATGAGGAGAATTTGGGGTTCCGCCCCCCTGTCAGAAAATCCTGGATCGCCACTGGGCCTATAGTGAAATAACTCGTATTTTAAAACTTTGTCAAAAGCGCAACAACTTCGGATGGCAAGCTAATGCTCAAAATCCAATGTAATAAGAAGTTAAACATTCAATAAGACATTGATTCAAAAGCGCAGCAGAGATTCAGATATGTACCTAGCGGAATATTCGAATGGCACAAGTAACCATTTTTGATTCTGTGGGATTGAATAGGACCAAATCTTGTCAAAAAATTGAACAACGTACCTACCTCTGGATCTCAGACCTCAGACCGTCAGATCCAAAAATCTCCGCGTTAATTTAGTAAGTGTCTGGATCCATGATTGTTTTGTAAACAACCCAAAATTTCATAGATTTCCATCAACTAAACCAGTATTCTTAGCTGGCAATGATATTTTTAATTAAAAACAACTTGGGAACGCCAGAGATAATATAAAAATAAATTTTTAATGAATTATAAGAAAAAGAAATTTCATATATAACACTAGAAAAACATTCAAAATAGCAACATAATTCGCTCATAAGTACAAAAGAGAACTTAATGTTTTGACTTTATCAAAAAGAATGCATTTCAAATCAAATGAATTATTTTCAAATATGTGCATCTATATCAAATAGTCAGTCTAGCAGGATATTATTAAACAAATATTAACTGCGTAATTCGAATAGTATTTGACAGTAACTGATACGCCTGTGAATCATTTTCAATGCTACTGACAGCAAAAGGGCACAAAAGAGCAAAAGTGAAGAGAGATTGCGTGCAAATAAAAGGATATGAAATGACTTCTACCGCATTGTTTACTATTCATAAATATTGTGCATTCATAAAGATTGAAAAATGCGCTTTTTAAGCAAGTAAACACGTCAGCCAAAGTATAAGCTAGTGTCTTTGGTCGAGCTTTGGATACATTTGCAAGTACTGTTTTGCCGATCATCGGGAATCAGTGAGGCTGAATATCTTCGGGTAGCTAAGCTAACGCGCCCTTCAATCATAAATAAGCGGAAAAGGCGAATTTTATAGGGGCGGAGGGAACGACGGCCTCCCTGTCGCCCAAGTGGCTTGATAAAGGATTGGTGTATATTTTTAATGCCTTTAGCCATCGCATATCTTAATTTTTGTACAAATTTTCTGACGCTTTGCACAGACTAGAACTCATTTATAACATACTGACTTTTTGGGTAGTCTTAAAGTCTTATTTTTGCGCTAAAAATATAGTTTTTGTACTTAATTTAGTAGTTTTTACACGGAGTTCTTCATTAGAAGCATAAACAGAGTTTTATGCAATTTTTAAGCGAAAATGGTAACTGCGTTTTGCTTCGCACAACTCCTTCAGCAGCACTGAACTAACTGATGAAGGTAAGGTGCAATTATTTGAGTTATATCTATGGCCATCCTTCAGCTGACTTTTCCAAATTTTTCTGCACTTTGCGTCAGACTTTAAACATTACACATAGTTTCGTGAAGTTTTATTAAGATACTTCTGCAAATTAATTGGGTACATAATTAATTAATAAGAATTAATAATTACATAATTCATTCAAAATTTTCAAGCTTTTCACATGTTTCGGAATATTTTTGCGTCAAAAATGATTCTACCTACCAGAAAAAGGTGACAATGCTTTTTGCTTAATGACTAGATTTTTGTGAGAATTTTTCAAAAGTTTTAGAAAATGTTGAGGGTATGTAGCCCCCTATCATAAAATTCTGGACTGACGCAAAATTACCCTGATTCACAATATAATTTTTTGTGCAATTTTATAAGAAAATTTGAACATCCTCAGCTGTTTTCTCTCTTATTTTGCTTTTTTCTAGCAAAATTTTAGGATTTTCTATCTGAAATGTTCACATAACAAATAAGGGAATTGTGGGCATAGATGCACAACATGGACGGTCTGAGGGGAGAGGGACAGCCGATTCGGGGTGATCAAAACTTGAGCTTGTTTGGTGCTAAAATGACCTCAAAGACTGGTATAAATGCTAAAATAGCGTTAAAACTAGTTTCTGGTCAATGTCAAACAGATTTAGAGCGAATTTTCAATTCTTATTCATTTTAAGCCTTCATTTAGCCTCTTTTTTTAAGAAAATTTCCCATTGTTACATTATTGTCTTCGACACCTCCAAAATCCTTCATATGCATGTCCTTTTGTGGGTCCCTGCTTGATCACAGCTGCGCATACAGCCTTTCTGAGTTGTCAAGTGTCAGTGGAATGTAAAAGACACACAAAACTTAAGCGTTTTCCCGCTACAGAGACATCAAAAAATATATAAGCTAAACATATTCGAGCCATCAAAAAACTGATATGAATTTTTTAGCTTAATGATGTGATTATGGTAAAAATTTATGCATATTGTCGTGTTTATAATGAGTTCGTTTTCTCTAGAATAAAAAAGGAAATTTGTCACAAAATTTATATCTATCGAATAATAAATCGCGCGGCTAAAAAGGTCGCTTATCAGTATTGTCTCATGAAATTTCTGCAAGCAGTTTCATAGAAGAAACTGCGGATGCAGTTTCATAGAAGAAACTGCGGATGATTCATATGCCTTCAGAGAAAATGCGAATTCGACAAATTTTTTTGATGCAATAAAAAGCTCGAGTTTACATGCATTCTATAAAAGCTGTCAAATTAAGAATGTTGTAAGTCAGACAGAACTAGTTTAAGTACCAGCATAAAAAATGGATGCGATTGTATAATCCTAATAATGGTTATTTTTCGTATATCTGTTGCTTGACCTTCGCAAGGTATGTTTTTTAAATAGTCAAAAACTTCGTACGATCAAAACATGCAGTAAAATGTGGTTTTGAAAGGACACTATGACGGTATAAGTTTTACTATACCAACAAATTTGTTCATCTAAATGCACACTTGCTCTCTCTTCTAGCATAACCTGTATTGCGCACTTGCTTTGCTCCTTGATCGCAAAATACAAACGCTATGCGAATTACAAAAATATTTCAGATCGGCAAGGTAGAGGTGACCGGAGGAAGTGAAATCCAGAAGCAGATGTTCACTAAATGCTTATCATAACGTAATTTTTTACGTCTGAAAATGCTATTATGTCTTTTTTCCAATAATTTGAAATGCCATTTTAAAATGCATTCTATTCAAAAAAACTGTCTCTAACTCGATGACAGACAACCATACATCGGTAGCGCCAAGATTCTAAGAGGTTCAAAAGCTTTCAAAGGAGAAAAAAGTGCCGTAAAATCGATAGTAGGGGCTGAAACGCTCTATTTTTTTACCTTTCTCTTCAGGCTCTATCCATTACATAAAAAATTGCGAAAATACCCAAGTTTTATTCTGGAGGTCATTCATATTCCGAGGAGGGGTTTGTATTATGGGAGTCCGCCTTCCCTTACGCCCATATGTGATGACAAAGTGTCTGAAAGCTGATTAACAAATCACGTATAATTTTATAGCAAATTATTATCTTTGCAGTAAACTGATTAGGTAAATTAGAAATTTGCATTGTAGTTTCATTTTTCCACACCAATCCCAAAGATTCTTCATAAAAAGCAAAAAAATATATTCTCTCCCGCTGATCAAGGAATTTAATACGACATGCCAGCACAGTGAGCTAGTCTTAGATTTTTTTTATTTTCTTTCCGGTTTTTTTCTCGTCGTGCGAATTTTTCATCGAAAAATCGCTTTTGTACCATCGTTTCACGCTTGGTCGAAAATTTGCTTTTACTCGATCTTAAGTTAGCATGAGGTTCCAATAAAAAATATATCTTTGTTTACGAGGCACAAGTAGCGCAAGAATTATATGAGGAGTATCAAAATGCGAAGCGAAAAATTATTAAGGTTTGAAAATAAGTTTCAAAAAGCTTGAGGATTGGATGAGGTTTGACTAAAAGTGGATATTGAGTTAATATACGGCGAAATCATCGACGCCCAGCTTAATGCATAAATTGGATAAAAATTAATCTTTTTACATTTGCACCTGATATAATCTAATTTTGATTTTTAATAATAAAAGGACAAGATGCAGCTTTTGCCAACGGCTTTGTGTAAGAACAATCAAATTAATCCTTGATGCAACCAAGCCATTGTTTACTTCACAACTTTTTGCATATTTGAACATCCGAGCAGAATTGCGTAACTTTACATATGCTTATAAGAGGCACATCGCAAAAACAAATATATCGGAGCACTTGCCTGCATTCCCAAATATCGATCCTATTAATAGCAATGCCAATAAACTCCGTAAACAATAATACGTCTCGGTCATGCTATGTGTTGCTTCAGATGTCAACCCACCAAAATAACGCTTCAGCTAAAACCATCAACGAATACCCGGTATCGATTTCGATTTAAAATTTCTTCAATAAAAATATGTTTGAAATTACGTGCAAAAATAAATATTTGGGAGACATGACGCTATATTAAATAAACCAGGTAATCCAAGCACTAAAAATCAGGGAAGTAGGTACGAGACGAATGAGCATTGGTAATACTCGTTGGAAAAATACGGCACAATTTCAGCTTTGCAAACTTTTTCATACAATAAATATTTCAATCCTCGTAATTAAATAAATTCTTGCAATAAGTTAAGCAGTCTTAAATGAAATAATTCAACTTTAATCTCGTTTCCCGGACAAGTATTTATAATTATTTTACAGACTCGTAAATCTGCTAAAAATTGACTGATGGACCAGCAGTCGGCCGCGCATGAAATGAGCTCATGTGGATATATAAAGATAACATAATATTTCGCATTGCCAATTCTTCAATTTTCCTTCAACTTCTCCACACATACACACATACACACCGTATCATGAGATCGTTCTCGGAACATCTTATTATGCACAGTCTTACTGTACACTTTATAATGTGCAAAATTGCTCAAAGCAACTGTGGCACGCTAAGTTGCAATAACATCGCAGAAGTGTGATATCTCAGTTTTGAGTTTGTGCTCGCACACAGATGCAAAAATGCATACACGCTATTGTGCCCTTATTACGTGCGGTTACATGGAGCAATGTGAGGAGCTGCTGTACAGTAATAATGAATTTTGACAGAAAACCGGATTTTCAAGGCGTTTCAAGTGTAAAAATTCGAAGCGCCGTCGGATTCTGAATACAGTGCGAACGGGGTGACCATGTTCTTCCATATATCATACTTACCCATTTTGAAAACGTTGCATACGATGCTAGGTGCATCATGATAAAGTGCCCCGTATTGGGAAAAGGCACTAGCGAGAAACTTTTCCAGATTCTGCGACCACATCGTCTCAATGAAACCCACAACATGCTAAGGCATAGGACGATCGAACGAAATAATTCAGAAAGTAAACATAAATAAGCGAAGAATACGGTAGACTTTTTGCGAGTTGAGCAGTTTTTTTCGGGCGGTCAGTCTTCGTTTACTTTTATAATATTGAAATTCAATATTTTCGCGCAACGAATTTTATTTATGTAAAATATTAGTTTGCAAAAATGTTTCATGCCCGCATATGTACAACTTGGACCGACTGGGCGAGGCGCATGTGCACGCACGTAACAAACATACCTATATGGGAATGGTAAGTACGATTTTAGAAAATAAGTTCAACGGGCAAGTGCGATTGAAAAGTAGAAAACCAGTCCAGGATCACGACGATATGATGAATAATTTCTTGAATATGACTAAATTACCACCAATTCGATCGACATTGTTCATTTTGGTTGATGCGGCAAAAAGAGACTTAGTAGACTGTATAATTTTGACGAATCACCTTCAAACTATGCGTGTTTTTAAATAGTAATAAGATGAACAATAATAATATATCAATTTGGCTTTCAATCCTGCGCACTTTTCACGAGGAGCAAAAGTTTGAGCATGGCAGAGCTGGGTGAACGAGGAGCAAAAGTTTGAGCATGGCAGAGTTGGGTGAATGAAACGGATTCCGTACGTAGCTATATTTCGCACTTCATCTTCATACATGTAAATAAATGAATCAAGCACACAATACGCAACAAATCAAATAATATACCTATTACGTCTGAAAGTTTTATTTTCTGAATATAATTAGGAGAAAGAAATACGTTTATGTATATCAGATAAATCAAAGGACGGAAAATTCAAGTCAGTACAGATGTTGGTCTGATTTTTGAATAATAGCCGAATTCAGTTCACGAAAAACAAACTGAAAATAAATTAATTACTTCCGCCTACCTAACGCGTTCAAAAATACTCGTGTTTTATTACACTACGAGTAATAATCATGTAGGTACCTATTCCGTTCAAGCTAGTGCCTGGCTTTAAAAAAATCCGACGACTGTACATTACGGAATATTAGTTCAAAAATAAAATCGAAACGAGAGCGCTCTGAACGATGTTAATAAAGCAGACCATCAAGTTTTCCCAAATTCCGCAAACATAAACATTTGCTCTTCAAAACAAAAAATGACCTTTTTTTAGATCAGCTGTAATGGAAACAGTGCCATACCGGAGAAGCGCTGCCGTAATAAGTGAATTTTGCTGCAAAGGCTTTACATATATGTACGTTTAAGTGATGCATTTAACTGTTAAATATTTTTATTCTATATAAGCCGTTATTATAATTTACAAATCGATCTAAATGCTAGTTACGTGAACTACCTTAGACCATTCAAACACGAGAAATGGAAAACTAATTTATAGTTCGTTTTCAGAACGTCAATTTCAAGATGCGTTACTCTACATAACATACTCGTACGGGCACCGACCAAATATTGGGGTGGGTAATGGAGCAAAATTACTAAAAATATCACAAAAATTTAATTCTGAGGGTCTTGCATATTCTCGGGAGAGGGTGGAAAGCATAGGTGGGTAGCACCTAAAATCTGTGTCGGATGCACAACCGCTACATAGTGCACGACCGCCACATACCGCTGCATTGGAAAGCACAACCGCCGCATAATACAGAACCGCCGCATACTTATAGTCTGTTTCACATAACTTCGTGCATAAATTTCAAGAATTTTTATCGACAGTAAGTCGAGGGTTACGATAATTATATATCAGATCAGTGCTATAATCAAAATCTGTCAGCTTATTGTCGGAAGTAGTTTTGAAATTTATGACCGCACTTGTGTGAAACAGACTATAATGTAGTTTACCGTCGCCGCTTAATTCATAAATCGCTAAACATTTTGTACGCACACGTGTTCCTGTGGGGTTTTGACCCCCAGAATAGCTACTGACCCCCGTAATATGGCTGCAAACCTCTCGGAATTGTTTATTCTTCTTAAAATTGTAAACCGTGTGCTTTTTTAGCTCATTTTTGACTCAAAACCGTCAAATGTTTGGTGTTTAAATTTACAACTAATAGACAAAGGCACAAATTCTGGGGGATACGGAGAATGCACAGGCTAGCCGGTTCCTAGGGGGACTACTATACCCACAGACCCATATATGACAGTGTCTGTTAAAGGACCAGAATCACCGCATACTTACTTATTGAAATAACTCAAGGACTCTAAAAAGATGCAGGCTGATGAAATAACTCAGGTACTCTAAAATAGAGCTAATTGAAGTCGGTTATCGCTAATAGCTAAAAAACGTCGGGTTCACGAATATAATCCGTTTCTTAGTCGGCCATTTATTACAAAAAAACGTCAAATTTTGTTTAATTTAAAGATAACTGTTTATAAGTTATATGTTTTACATGTATTTCCGCCTGATCTATGACTTATTTCTTGTGTAATAGCAATTGCGGCGCTTCTCTACTATGCAGCAGTTGTGAACTATGCATGCGGCGGTTCTGCATTATGCGGAAGGTGTGCTTTCCAAAGCGGCGGTTCTGTACTACGCGGCGGTTGTGAATTAAGCGACGATCGTGAATTATGCGGCGGTTGTGCATCCCAATCTAAATTCTGGGAGGGGAAGGGTACAAGATTTTTTAGAGGTCAAAAAATGACCTTAAAAATTTTGGTATGGCGAAAAACCATTTTTCAACGTTTCTCATCGAGCACTATCCATTGGCATCAAAAAATCGCGAGAAAAACCAAAAAATTTCAAAAATTGAATTCTGGGGGGTATTTTGGTTTTGGAGGGAGTATTCGGCCATCTGGGGGTGTATACCCCCACACCCACGTGTGGTGAAAAGCATACATGTGACGGTTCGAAATTTTGGGTGGGGGCTGCTGGCCATTTGGGGGGTTGGCAAATAGCTACCCATTATAAGGAATACAATCATTTGGATTACATTTTATGTGCAAGTATATTACACTTTACCAAAAGTTCGCTTGTTCCCATCTAAGTTTTTGCTTTTTTGAAAAAATCTAAAGTCAAAAAATGCTTCAACACAAACGCACAGCGGGCTTTGTGTAATGACTATTTTTGCTTACCGTTTCGGGCACTTTTATCGGCTGATCCGGCTGTAAGTTTTATAGCGAACAAATAATTTTTTCACTTTCGACATTTATTTTTGACATTATACATGTAAATGCGTGGATGTGAAGTATTGAGATTCAACACTTATTTCGTTCTATAAAGATTTTTCATTTTCACCCTTCCATTTTCGATAGCACTCATACAAATAATGCTAAAAGCAAATTAGTAAAATGGTGAAATTTGCAGACCTTCCAGAAGTTAGGTCATAATTCTCAGAATTTCCGCCTCATCACGAGCCCCACCATCTCGTCCTTTCATCCATCCCACTTCCTCGCTCGTTCCACATATCGTGTTCCATCTTATCGATTGTCCCTTTTTTCTAAAATCACTATTCTTTTGAAACGCACATTCTCGTTAATACAGTCTATAACCATTTTATATTTAGTTCTTATACCATCGATATTTTTGTGCTATTTCTCCTGATCAGACATATACATGGGGGTCTAGGGGTCTATCCCCCAAGAAGGAAAAATTGGAAACATTTGGGGAAAATAAGGCAAAATGAAGGCCAAAAATAAATGAAAAAAATTAATTTGTAAAATTGCTTGAAATTGACCATAAACTGTATATAGTTTCTGTAATACCTTAACATTTGTACCAGTTTTTGAGGCCAGTTTGAATCAAAAAAGCTCTCTGACTCATCCCCAAAACCGACTGGCCTCCATATCAGCCATAATATGAAATATGGTTCTGATAACATGCAAATTTTATTTCTTGAATATTGAACCATTTCTCGATACAGTAAATACCCACTTTTCAGGTGTATCATACAAATTGCCATTATAAAATTACTTCACAGTGCTTTCTTTTGCTATGCGTTTTCCGCCGCAACATCGATTTCGTATTTAAAAAACGATCGAAGTTATTACAAAGACGATTAGTTGGCGTTCTACATTTTTTCCTCTTAAGCGCCTACAACATTTTAGTTTCCATGGAAACTTCGGAGGACTGCTGAGAAATAATTTAACAAGCATTGGCTTAATCATATTTTCAAAAGAGATATCCCGAAGTCATTTTGATCAGCTAGTTTATATTTTTGTGTACATGCAAAACTATCACTTTTAGCAATTGGATATTTCATATTTAAATTTTCTTAGGATTTTCCATGCAAATGAATGAAGAAGTGCAGCCAGAACAAAAGTATACGAAAGAGGAATTGGAAGACTACAGACAAGTATTTGCTTTATTTGATACGGATGGATCAGGTGCAATAGGAACGGACGAGTTGGGAGAAGCCATGCGATCCATGGGCATGAATCCGACGCCTCAAGAATTGGAAGTGGGTGACGAAATTTCTTGATCAGATTAATAAATTAAAGTTTGTGCACTAAAGTTGACCGAACCAGTCATTCTAAATTGTTAACGGCTGTTCTTCATGTTGCTTCTTATGTTTTCGATCAGAAAACTTCAAGCCAAATGAAATTGAACCTTGAAGAACCCAAAACTGTTTAAGTCATGGAGATTCTTTATGCATATCAATCGTGCTAAATAGTATCAGTCGTTTCGTAGCCCAGATTAAAATATTCCAATTTTTGACATGAAAATATATCCGGAAAAGTTATTACCAGTAAGCAATCGTATTATTCAGTGATGCAGGAGAATAATTTGTCCTTAATCAATATTATTTAGACGCTTATCAAAGAGATTGATGTGGATGGCAATGGCGAGATTGACTTCGACGAATTTTGCACAGTGTTGAAAAGAATGACAGTAAAAAAAGAAACCGACGAAGAAGTTATTAGAAATTGTTTCGCCGTTTTTGATCAGGATCGAAACGGAATCATATCAGAAGTGATTGGGAAACGAATAATTTTTATATCTCTTAGGTCAAATAATTATCACCTAAAACTGTCTTTGCTGATATGCTGGAAGCAAAAAAGCAAATGAAAAAGTTATGTGAGTGGAAAAATGAAAAATTGTAAACATTCAAAGCATAAGAGGCTGAAGTACCATTTGTTCGTTTGGACTAATCGATCCGATGGCATAAGTGAGAAAAAACATTATCAAAAAGCCTTGCAAAGTTCATCTTAACGTGAGCATGTTAAAAGTGTGCTTAATCATTCGCAAAGCTAAATACATCATGTCTGCTTAGTTTATTTATCGTTTTTACTACTTTATACGAATCAGTAGCTTCTGACAGGTTCACCATATCGATTTTTAAAAAATACGTACTATATTTTTGTTACCTATTTCTAATGATCAATTTTTTGCTGACAAGCATAGTTCACAAGATCTAGATCGACTGTGGATATACAAAAAATGTGGTCTGTATCAAATTAGCAGCATTCTTTGTCAAGACAAATTGAATATATAGGCTACAATTGAAGCTGAAAAGTGACAAGCTAGATTAGCTTAATTACAGAATCAGCGAATATTTACCTCTTAGAGCGGTTTGTCTCATCGAATATCTAAACTCTTATTTCATCGCTTGTTCTATCTTATTGTCATTGCGCATATTTCCAGTCGCTTTTTCCTCTTCTTCCATGATAAGAGGCAGTGGTCTAAAAGGAGTCTATAATATACAATTCATTCTGAGTTGTCTTCTTGAAACATTAGACAACATGCAGATTTTTATCAGTTATGTACAACAAACTTTAGTTTCATCTAAATTTAGCGT
This sequence comes from Mermis nigrescens, assembly GCA_036768485.1. Taxonomy (NCBI): domain Eukaryota; kingdom Metazoa; phylum Nematoda; class Enoplea; order Mermithida; family Mermithidae; genus Mermis; species Mermis nigrescens. Next base: position 5,116,210 of record JAVLUZ010000056.1, read on the forward strand.
AAGTATGTACATTCACACCGAAATTTGTCTCAGAATATGTGATAATCTATGGTCTGTTTTACATAACTTTAGGCATAAATTTATTAATTTTTACCGACAGTAAGTTGATAGAATTTGATAATTATATATTAAATCAATACTATAATCTCAATCTGCCAGCTCAGTGAAACAAGCTTTAGGCACATAAAAAATTATTACACGGTGCAATGAAATTGCCAACTAATTTGGTTGTGCATGATACAGCACTGACTACATCATTGTTAGGAATCTGAGAGGAAGAAATTCTAATGCAAAAGGCATGAAAAAGCATTTTCATGCCCTAAGCTGCATGCAGTCGTGTATAGGATGTTTTGTATATTCACCACTGGCGAACATGTGGAACGCGCGTTGATCGGACGTTCATGGATGATGGGAGCACGGGATCATGAACAGCATGGAACTTCTGAGAGGGGCGGAGCTTTGAGGGATCAGTATTGGAAATTTTATGGAAGCGGCTTGGGCATGCTTACGCGTCAAATAATACGACTAATTTTGATTTTTTTAATCATGCTTTTTCGTTTGGAATTTTTAAAATAGAACATAGCTACTCATAGAAAAATTTAAACAAATTGTACGCTTTATAGTGAAAAATAGACTATTTTTTGAATACTTTTATGCCGAGAGACCGCTAAAATCGCCTAAAACAGAACATTTTCTAAGGCTGTTTGGAAAATCCAGGGGTCAACAGTACGCTCGCAGCCATTGGGTTACCTCTTAAGCCCCAAGAACGTGTGTGAAATGCATATGGGATAAGATGACGTCAGCATGCACACGAACCAAAGCAGAAATGTCACGAATCAAGCGGCTTTGCTTTACAGGTTGAATTCAAGACGGTATTTCGTGAAATAGGTGGTTTTACAGACGACAAAATCGATGAAGTGTTTAGAGAAGTTGACGTTGCCGGCAATGGACAGATTGATTATGAAGAATTCGCACAAATGGTTCGGAATTATCTATTTGACGATGATAACGAAAGATCGCTTAATTCGTCTTGAATAAATTTATGTTGGTGTGTAATTACATTCGACGAATATCCTTCTGGACTAAAATAAATTTTATTCCATAACTGACAGACAGACAGGAAGGGGTTTCGGGACTTAACGTTACCTACGCCTTTTGGTTACATCTCAGTTTGAGTGAGTTCATGGGAGGTTGGGTTGGGTGCACAATGAATTCGGATAATTTTTGAAAAAATCGTTCGAAACAGGCACAGTGAAAAAAGTGTCTGGATGGATTAGCTGATGGCGCTTTTGATGCGCTCAAAGTACAAGTGAGCCGCGGCGTCCTACTACAGTGCATACATATCATATGCCACAAAATTCTAAAAATTGTCATTCGAATTACAGTCTGTTACACCAAATCAGAAAGATGCGATTAATTAGGCAATGTATCTCGACAGCATTTGATTATTGGACTGTTCAAGAAGGTCTTCGTGAGTGAAGGTGGCCTAATATGTCTATGCAGCCGATTTTAGCCGCATTAGTATGACATTTTTACTCAAGCAAATATCATGTTTGATAAGAGCCGCCACAACCTATAGCCTTTTCACGAATACTTGTGATGGATCACAATTTTTCAGTCAATGTGAATCGTCAAAAGTGGTTTAAACTTAGGCAACAATCGTGATGCACAGCAATAAGCATATGAAGTTTTAGGAGTAACTTAAGAATATGGTACCTTCAAAATACTAAAAAATAAACTTCAGAAGAGCGGATTTTTTTGCTCCGTACTTAGAACATGTTGAAAGAAAGCGCGGAAAAAAATTTCATCCGTCTATGATCAATATTACAAAAGCTATGGGTTTCGTTAAGTAGCCTCTTCTCGACCTGAGCAAGCATCTTCTCGACCTAACTATTTAAAGATTCAAACAGCTGAATGCAGAATCACATGTAGATACCCAATTTACGTCGACCTAAGCATCTATACATCGATCTAAGCATCTATACATCGACCTTAGCATCTAAACATCGACCTGAGCGGGAGCGACCTCGACCTAAGCAGCTTAAAACACCTTTTCAGATATACTAAGCCTAAGCTTAAGTATAATAGAAGCAAAAACTTAGATTTTCGAATATCTTATCAAGTAAAACCGAAAAAACATGCAAAAAAATATGAAAATTTTTTAAGTTTTCAAAATTTCGAACAGGTTTCCGCGCCTTTTTTCTTTTTTCTCTTCATTGCTATGCTTCCTTCCGTAATTTCAGCCCATATTATTTATTTCTGACAAATGTGTAAGTCCTTGGATCGAGCCGTTTAAGAGTCAGTTTCTGTAAGGACCACCTTAACCTTACGTAAGTAAAAAATAATTTTTCTCAGTTTTAACATATATTACACAAATTTTTACGCTGATTCCGAATCTGAAAACTGTTTTACACAAAAATGATTTTTTGCTGACTTATAGGGGTGTAAAGTCTGAAAAATCGGAATATGTGCCGAATTTCATATGTTGATTAATATTTTCCAGAATAATTAGTATTTTTCAATGCACTTTTTTAATTACAGAAGATCGAATGGGCTTTACAAAAAGTATAAAAAGTTTGTTTACCGGGTCATCCCACGGGATACAGCAGTCAATAAAGGTCAAGAATATGAATTTTTGCGCTTGCAACATTTTTACTTTTTAGCCATAAGTCCAGAGTGGTCTATAGAATCGAATCTCATTTCACCACAATATGTGCCAGCTATGTACCCGTTTCTGTGTAAAAAATGTAGGATATTTGATGGATAGTTATTGACCACTTCTGACAAACGTGAAATTAACTCATGTGTTCAAATTTCAAAAATGATACATTTATGCTATAAAAAATTTAACGTTTCGATCAGTAACTCCAGAAGTGTAAAACATTGTGCGACTGCATTATACCACAGTTTGTACCATATATGTGCCTAAGTGCTTGCAAAAGATCATGCGTATACCTTAACTGGTTGTTGACCATTTCTGACAAACGGTAACTGAACTCAATTGGTCAAAGTCGAAAAAATCATACATGTGTGGTACAAATAACTTTCTTTTTGGAGCCGTAATTCGGAAAATAAAATTCATCTTGTGGCCACATTACACCACAATTTGCACTATCTATTTGCCTAATTATATGCAAAACTCCATCCATATATGTTTAATATTTATTGACAATTTGTGGACAACGTAAACATAGCTCCATTGGTCAAAATCAAAAAGTCACACATTGGTGCTTCAAAAAATGTTTCTTTCGGCTCTGTAACTCACGAATTAGGACACATTTCTTAACCGCATTACACCACAGTCTCTACCATATATGTCCCTAATTGTTCACAAAAAAATCATCTGCATATTCTACGTACTTATCTATCAGCCATATTTCACAAGTGTGAACTTAACCTAATTGGTCAAAGTGAAAAAATGCATGCTTTTGTTCCAAATAATTTTATTTTCTATTTCTAACGAGAAGTAAAATCTATCTGGTGACCATACTACGCCACGGCTCACACTATCTATTTGCCTAACCAGCGCTTATGCGCTGGGTTGTGCGCTTCACGCCTTACGATGGGATCACCTTGTGACTCCATGCCGTTATTCTCTTGAAGTTAAATTATAAAAAATTAATAGAATCGACAAAAATGAGAAAAACACTTTTTTAACCAATTTCAGCCTACGTACGTGCTGGGTTGTGCGCTTTGGGCCCAACAATGGGGTCACCTTGTGACAATATGCCTTAATTCTCTTAAGGTTATAGTATGAAAAATTAAAAGAAATTAACAAAAATGAGAAAACATGCTTTTAAATCAATTTTAGCCTCGGAATTTCTTTTAAATTCTTCTGATATATGTTAAAAAAGGAAAGTGCGGCCTGCGGGCCAACCCGTAAATCCTACTAGTGTTTCTCCCGGTGGGAGAAACGTTTCTCCCATCAAAATTTCCTCCGGAGGGAGAAACGTTTCTCCCGGGAGAAACGTTTCTCCCATCAAAATTTTCCCCGGTGGGAGAAACGTTTCTCCGGGTGTGGTTACCTATGCTTATCGTGATTTCGCGGTTTCTCCCGTTTCTCCCAGGCTCCGGTGTGATTACCTATACTTATCATGGTTTCGCCGTTTCTCCCGTTTCTCCCAGGCTCCCGGTGTGGCTACCTATGCTTATCATGGTTTCACCGTTTCTCCCGTTTCTCTCAGTCTCTGGGTGTGGTTAGCCATACTTATCATTGTTTCGCCGTTTCTCCCGTTTCTCCCAGGCTCCCGGTGTGGTTTGGTTACCTATACTTATCATGGTTTCGCCGTTTCTCCCGGACTCCGGGTGTGGTTACCTATGCGTATCACGGTTTCGCCGTTTCTCCCGTTTCTGCCAGTCTCCCGTTGTGGTTACCTATACTTATCATGGTTTCGCCGTTTCTCCCGGACTCCGGGTGTGGTTACCTATGCGTATCACGGTTTCGCCGTTTCTCCCGTTTCTCCCAGGCTCCGGGTGTTGTTACTTATGATTGTCATGGTCCAAGCTCCGTTTGTGGTTACCTATGCTTATCATGCTATTTCTTTTTCCCTATCTTTTTCATTAGTAGGATTTACGGGTTGGGCCAGAAAAGGAATATGTTTTATATCGTCAAAATTCAATTGTCAAAACATTCTGAATGAATCAATGTGTCGTCAACGTCATCTTCCTCATCACCTAGATTTGGGTCTGGTTGGAAAAAATCTTATAAGCAGTCATCTTCATCTGTTTCAGTTGGGTAAATTGCTTCTCTTTTTCGTGCTTCCCGCGACCAAAATCCTGCAATTTGCTGCCATGATAAAAACTCAGATTACTTGAATTAAGGAAATCTTCGCATTTCAGTTGCAGTCTCTCTTGGATCGCACTTTCTTCGAGTCTTAATCCCATCATCAAATTTTGTAAGCAAATAATGGCGCTGGTTTTCTGTGAATGCTTTACAAGATCTTTTTTGCCTTAAAGCCCAGCCAGTTGGTAATCTTTGGATTGAATCATCATCTGCATACATCTCCCAGAATCGCTGCAAAACTTCATTTAGACTTGGAAGCCGAGGCATTAGTTGACGATTTTCTATTTGTTTCTTGTACGTTGTAATAGCTGCATCACGCAATGTCAGTCGCTCAGGCTGAAACTGGTGATTTGCTAACTCCATGTGATTTTCAAGGGATCGATGTCTTTGAAATGATTTCACGCAACCAGGAGCAGTATAAGTAAACAGTTGCAAAGATCTTGCTGAGCTGTCTTCTTCTAGTAAAACTGGCACAAATGTTGCTGTTGACTGGTCTATTGTCATGGGCTCTTCTAGGATGAAGAAACAAGAAACAAATAGAAAATCGGCCGCTAATGCCTCGGCTTCAAGTCTAAATGAAATTTTTGCAGCAATTCTGTGAGATGTAAGCAGATGATGATTCAATTCAAAGATTACCAACCGGCTGGGCTTTAAGGCAAAAAAGATCTTGTAAAGCATTCACAGAAAACCAGCGCCAATATTTGCTTAAAAATTTGATGCTGGGATTGAGACTCGAAGAAAGTGCGATCCAAGGGAGACTGCAACTGAAATGCGAAGATTACCCCAATTCAAGCAATCTGAGTTTTTATCATGGCAGCAAATTGCAGGATTTTGGTCGCGGGAAGCACGAAAAAGAGAAGCGTCCCAACTGAAACTGATGAAGATGACTGCTTAGAAGATTTTTTCCAACCAGATCCAAATCTAGATGATGAGGAAGATGACGTTGAAGCAGTGATTTTTTTGTACAAGGTCCGTTTGTACATGTACAAAGATGGTCCCTAAAAGTCTTTGTACATTTCGTACACACAAATTTTTGGGTACTATAATATGGTACAGTAGCGATTTTAGTGTGGCAAAAACACAGTTGTTCGACCTTTCGTTACGTATTTTAGCAATTTCTAGGTTTCTGAGGGCAAAAATCAGTAATAATCGTCTCAAAACGGCGCGAAGCGCCAAAAATTTGGCATTTTTCCTTTCAATATGCAATTTCTGAAATTATAAAGATATATAGAACACACAATTGCTCATTTCAGGGCGGAGCGCCGAGAATTTTTGCGAATTATGAACCTTTTTTGCAGTTTTTGTCTTCCAAAAAATCTTTGTACATGTACAAAGACGGTCCCCAAAAGTCTTTGTACATCGCGAAAAATCTTTTCCGAATACAAAAACACCGTGCGTTGAAGACACATTGATTTACTCAGAATGTTTTGACAATTGAATTTTGACGATATAAAACATATTCCTTTATGTTAGGATTTTCTACAGGTAAAAATAATAAATAAATACAATCCAACATATATGTATGCATTTTTTGCATGCAATTAGGCAAATAGATAGTGCGAACCGTGGCGTACTATGGTCACCAGATAGATTTTACTACGCGTTAGAGATAGAAAATAAAATTATTCCAAACAAAAGCATGCATTTTTTCACTTTGACCAATTAGGTTAAGTTCACACTTGTGAAATATGGCTGATAGATAAGTACGTAGAATATGCAGATGATTTTATTGTGTACAATTAGAGACATATATGGTAGAGACTGTGGTGTAATGCGGTTAAAAAACGTGTCCTAATTCTTGAGTTACAGAGCCGAAAGAAAAATTTTTGAAGCACCAATGTGTGACTTTTTGATTTTGACCAATGGAGCTAAGTTTACGTTGTCCACAAATGGTCAATAAATATTAAACATATATGGATGGAGTTTTGCATATAATTAGGCAAATAGATAGTGCAAATTGTGGTGTAATGTGGCCACAAGATGAATTTTATTTTCCGAATTACAGCTCCGAAAGGAAAGTTATTTGTACCACACATGTATGATTTTTTTCGACTTTGACCAATTGAGTTCAATTACTGTTTGTCAGAAATGGTCAACAACCTTTTAAGGTATACGCATGATCTTTTGCAAGCAAATGCCGTCGCACAATGTTTTACAGTTCTGGAGTTATAGATCGAAACGTTAAATTTTTTATAGCACAAATGTATCATTTTTGAAATTTAAACACATGAGTTAATTTCACGTTTGTCAAAAGTGGTCAATAACTATCCATCACATATCCTACATTTTTCACACAGAAACGGGTACATAGGCGGCACATATTGTGGTGAAATAAGGTTCGATTCTGTGTGACCACTCTGGACTTATGGCTAAAAAAGTAAAAATGTTGCAAGTGCAAAAATTCATATTTTTGACTTTTATTGACTGCTGTATCCCGTATGATGATCCGGTAAACAAACTTTTTATACTTTTTGTAAAACTCATTTGATCTTCTGTAATTTAAAAAAACTGCATTGAAAAATGTTAATTATTCTGGAAAATATTAATCAACATATGGAATACGGCACATATTCCGATTTTTCACACTTTACACCCCTATAAGTCAGCAAAAAGTTATTTTTGCGTGAAACGGTTCTCAGATTCGGAATCAGCGTAAAAAGTTGTGTAATATATGTTGAAACAAAAAAATTATTTTCTTGCTTACGTAAGTCACTATTACAGCAAGGTGATTCTTACAGACATTGACTCTTAATCGTCCCACCCAACACTCAGATCGAGAGTTGCCTGCAACTTTGCAAGTATGGCTCAGATTTTCACCAAATTTTTCTTCCGCGCTTCAATTTATCATGTTCTACCAGTTTGGCAAAAAAATTTTGGCATGCCGTATTCGTTTTGCTCCTTTTCTAGCAAAGAAAAATGCTACGATGGAACAAAAAGGACAAATATGCTTGGAATAATGTATTATTAAAGACATGTAAAAGGAGGGGATTGTAGAAAAAGTTACCTATGCGCACAAAAAAGCAGCAAAAAAATTCTGAAAGGGAGGTGAAATCGCCAAAAATTGCCAAAAATGTTACTGAAAATAGAATTATGGGGGTCTACAGTAATCTGCGGGGGGGTTTCAACTTCTGCGAGGGGGATGCATACCACCAGACCGCCCACGCCCATGTGTGATGGCATGGAAGCGCGGTAAGGCACTAAACATGTGCGAACAGGTTTGCACCAAAAGATTTAGGACATAGCGCAAGAAAAGTGAGCGAAATAACCATGCAAAATGTAATAGGGTATAACGATAGACCGGAAATATTAGTGGTTCATCGTAGAATGTGGAAACAGGAGAAAATAAACTAGCATCATCTCATCATGCTTGGTATGCTAGCATAACAAGTGTAACTGTAGCGCCATAATACACAGCATGATGCGAATGTCATAATTCATCTATTGAGCCTTAACTGAATATTGATTACATATTGTCTTGAAAATGCGATACTGATCTACAAGTAATTAATGTTTTGAGAGGACATCTTCTGTTTTCAGAGGCCGCAGAATATACTTCGATTTTTGTGTTGCTTAAGAAATCTGATTTTTAGTAGATTCTGATGATTTTTTGCGCGCACAGGTGACATTTCTAGTCCCGTCCTTTAATATATTTAATAATACAATATTCCAAGTATATTTGTCCTTTTTGTTCCATCGGAGCATTTTTCTTTTCTAGTACCCTGCTTTTAAATAGAATGATATGAGTGAATCGATCAATTAACTTCAGAGATAACTTGCCGAATGAAATAATTGAATAACACAAGAACAGTCTTTTTAGAAAGTTACCTCCTACAACGTTTTGTAATTAAAATCAATTTTCAGTTTAATTTTACACAGCAATTGAGTCACAGACAAGGAAAGTTAGATTCGTAATCTTGATTTTCCAGAGAACAGCTGGTAATAAAACTTATGTAGCTCTTATAACGTACAATCTCACAGACATGAGGTAACCTGAAGCGTAAAGTTTACACAACTAGAGAGTGTGAAGAGAATGCAGTCAGGTACGTGTTCCTGATAGTATGGAGAATCGGAGAACGTTCTAAGAACCTTCACCTTCGGCAATGCTCTGTAGCTAAAGTTAATTTTCAGTGTTAACTTTACCCAACTGCTAAGACAAAACAGTGACCCTCCACAACACTCTGGGACAAAGTTAACCTTTAGTGTAAAGTACTTTACACCTCCATTGAGTGCAAACTAATTCGTTAAGTAGAATGTGTGACCCTTAAGCGCAAAGCAGTCTTAGAGTTGAGATCATGTCCCCACTCATGACGGTAGATCATGAACAAGACCGATGCAGAAACTTCCTTTCGCACAAGAATTAGAACTTTAAACCTCCAGAACTCACTCAATATTAAGTGTAAAGAATTTCCTCTTACTGCGATATGTAACCCTTAAGACGTTGTTCATTTTTTTATACAAGCGCTGAAGTACCGGTTCATACGCGGAGAATTTAGCAGCAGAATAATTACAATAGCGTTTTTTCACCACAGAGCTGATACTTTATACCTCCAGAAATAACAGTTTTGAGTGTAGAGAATTCTGACAAAGTGTGGTTTGTAACCGCTTACACGTACTTTATTTTTAGAATAGTCCGCACAAGCCGATTTATAACCGGAGAAGTTGGCTGACAAAAAATCAACAAAAAACGTTTTTTTACATCAGAGTTTAAACTTTTCTTTTAGCTGTACTTTATCTTCAGTATACTTTGCACGTCTTCATTTATTACGGGTGGAGTTAGCAAACTTAAAAAAAATGAAAAATGTTTTTTTTCGCGCACCGGCAGAGTGTAAACTATATAAATCTCAATCTAACTCACTATTGAGTGTTAAGAAATTCGGTTTGGGCCAGTTTGTAGCATTCGAGTTTAGGTACGTTTGTGTGTGGAAAACTTTCGCTCCACATCCTATTTGAGACATTGACTAATCAAAAACAGGAAGAAGATTGTGTTTTTTTTCACCCCGTGTTACACCCATGATTTTGAACTTTACAGCTCCAGAACTAACTCAATATAGCATTTTTTCAACGCAATTTGCGTCGCGTAGCCCCTAGAACGTATTTTATTTTCATTCTATCCAATTTATTCCGATCTATAAGCGGCGAAGTCGACGGAGAAATCTGAGACAAAACCTACTTTTCACAGTATGCACTACATTGTGAACTTTATATTCCTGGATCCAACTCCGCATTAAGGGTAAACAAATTTGCTGTTAGGACGAAAGTAGCCCTTGGGTCTAAATACATTTCTGTGCACATTTATGTCAAAAAAAATTTTTTTGGGACTCATAACTGGAGTTGTTGGCAGACAGAAAGAAGAAAAAAACGCGACCAAAATCTGTCTTTAACCCCACATTTTTTTGCACTCATTACTCTCCCCGTCGACAACTAAAGTCTGTTTCACATAACTTCATGCACAAATTGTATGAATTTTTATCGACAGTAAGCCGAGGGTTAAGATAATTATATATCAGAACAATGCTATAATCGTAATCTGTCAGCTTATTGTCGGAAATAGTTTTAAAATTTATGAATGAAGTTGTGTGAAACAGATGTAGCAGGAGTGCTACTACACGGCTAGAAATGCTCACTTTGAAGTTTAACCCGTGACGTTGATGTTCCATTGTTTCTCAATATTATTCAATACTTTGCGCAGTTGTGAGCAAGAGCCCGAGTAGTCGATTAGTACTACACACGCGAATCAGAGCGGAAGATCCGGGAAACCGGTGCGGGTAAAATTTTGCTCACGTAACGGTGGGAGGCGGCGCCCCCGTTACATATTGGAGGTCCCAGAGTTCGTTCTCTGGAGTTGTCTGCGCTTACGCTTTCTCCTAGAGGGGAGGAGTGTAGCAGGAGTGCTACTACACGGCTAGAAATGCTCACTTTGAAGTTTAACCCGTGACGTTGATGTTCCATTGTTTCTCAATATTATTCAATACTTTGCGCAGTTGTGAGCAAGAGCCCGAGTAGTCGATTAGTACTACACACGCGAATCAGAGCGGAAGATCCGGGAAACCGGTGCGGGTAAAATTTTGCTCACGTAACGGTGGGAGGCGGCGCCCCCGTTACACAGACTATAATCCTGGGGGTTCAAAAAATTTCAAAGGTCTAAATAGTGTCGAAAAATTGATGAAGGGTAAAAAACACCAGTTTTCGATGTTTCCAACCCAGATCTATTCATATAACATTAAAAAGCCGCGGAAAGAAAAAGTTTCAATAAATGGGCACAGTCGACCCTCAGGCCAATTTGCGATCTAGAGCCTCACATGCTTCTGACTTACCCCGATTTGTAAAATGCGTGAAATCGGACATTAGTACCTACATAAAAGTGATAGATACGCATAACTTGCGAACTTTTTTGAATTGTGGTCCATTTCAAGAAACCTTGCGCATGGAAATCAGTTTTCAGCGGTCAGCTACAAGAGGGGTTTCTACGCAGCTTACTGCGATATAATTTCGCTCAGTACAGCTTCATATAATTATCGATTGTTATGCACAAAATCATGATTACTGCTACAATTTAAACCGGGTTTCATGAAACAGACTATAGGTGTATCCGGTTTTTCAACTTGGGTTTGGGTTGCACTCGAACTCACTTAGATACTGATGCGTCACCGACAAAGGTATGAAGAATAATCCTCTCAACAGAAAGTTATTCGTTTAGGCCATTTATACAAAAAAGTTTGAAATAAGGATGTTTACTGTAGGTCTCACATTTTATCTATAGCCAAATGTGTAGCCCAGCCAGGGTTGCCACTTGCCATTGCCATTGCCAACACCGTTTTTTCCCAGCGATTTGGTTGATATTAAAGACCAGACCCAAAATTGTTTTCCACTTTTTCTGACCTTTTTCCACGTTTTTTGGGAGATCTAAAAAGGTTAAAAATAGAGCGCCTGTGTTGAAAAATCAGTGTTTTTTTTAAGTAGAAAATTTTATGTACACATGCAATAGCGGTGTTTGATGCACTTTTTGAATGGAAATTTCGCGCTCTACAAAGAAATATCACGATCACTATACGTTATTTATGTTGAAACTTGAATTTCCTTCCTTCAGTAAAGCATTTTATCCAATTCTGAAATCGTTTTTGACAATTAAAACAATAATTTATCAAATGGCGCGAAGCGCCAGAAAATTTTGAAATTTTAGCTCTATAAATCATTTTCACATTACAAAAACTGTGCAGAAGGTAAGGATTTTCAATCGTAGTGGAGTTCTAGACCAGATTATCGATAAAAATGTTGCAATTGGCGCCGCGCGGCTTAAACATTAATAACAAGTAAGAATTAAATGAATTCGGCGCGAAGCGCCGAAAAATTTTTTGTAGTTTCACCTCTCTAACACGTATTTTTGCATTACAAAAACTAACCGAATCCGTGCAGAAAATAAGGGTTTTCAATCGTAGTGAAGTTCTAGACCAGATTGTCGATAAAAATGCTACAATTGGCGCGTCACGGCTTAAAGATTAATAATGAGTAAGAATTAAATCGATTCGGCGCGAAGCGCAAAATTTTTTTGAAGTTTAACTCTTTAAAACGCATTTTTAACATTACAAAAATTTTCTGCAAATGCCAACCAAGTCCAAAAATTTTTTCCATTTCCCAAAATTTTGGTTTTTTTCCAAAAAGTGGAAAAAAAACGGTGATTGCCAACCGTGGGTTTTACCTCAAATTAGTGATCGACCGAGGAGACTTTTTTGGCCGGGGCCGGGACGGTACTGGGGCTGAAAAAAAATTCCCGGCCGCGGCCGGGAGCCGGCCCGGGATCAGACAAGGGAAAATATTATTGCATGACACATACTTGGGGTGGGCATAGGAAGAAAAATAATGAGCAACTGCTCCATTCAGTAGTAAATGGCAAGTGCAAACTTAGGTGCACCTTTTCAAATCAAGTCTTATTACTATTTATGTCACAAGAAACAGATTTAGTCCAGTGTTTCATTGTCTGAATCATCAACAAATTCTATGTCGCTGCTATTAGCACACTTGATATCGTTTGAATCTTAATTACTGCTGTCGCTTGTGCCGAATTCTACATGTTCATCAGCCAAAGTACTTGGGAGCTTCCACGTATCGAATCTAATTGCTCGCAAATTATGCTTTAGAAATAAGAGCTTCATCCTTCTTTTCCTGAGCTGCTTTATATTCGTGCTTATGTTTCTTCTTCAGATGATCGTGTAACTTTTTGTTGAATATGTTTTAGGCGTTTTTCCTCGACTGTATATTTTTGATATTTGATGCACTTCGCTGTCGTCTGATCTGTAGGGTCAATTTCGAAAAATTGCCAAACTACGGACTCACGAAAACGCTAGTCGTCATATAGCAAACAAAAATAAATTTGTTATAAATCCTAAAACAGTAACTGAATATAATTGCGGTTTGATGTAATCTAAATGGAAAATTTTAGTGAGAGCTCTAACTCATAGAAGCGAGCATACATGATCATGGGGGCTTGGGGGTTTTTCACCTCCTCATAAAAAAATTTTCACCCCACGCAAAAAATTTTTCACCCCTCCCAGAATTCACACTTTTTAAAAAATCATAAGAAGTGTCTCGATTTAGGTGTTTTTAGCGTTTAAATGGCTCAAAATTGTCAATTTTTGGCGAATTGTCAATAAGTAATCTCTGTCTGACTATATTTTGGTCAATTTAATGCAATTTTTCAAAATTTTTTCGTGTTTTATGTTTTAGGAAGAAAGAGCATTATCAGAAATGCTTGAAAATTGCGTTTTCAACGCATTTGAAGCGTTTTTACGGTAAAAAGGCACTTCAAAGAATTTATTTGGATTGCAACTCCCCTCTCCCTACCCAGAAATTTTTCACTGTGCATATCTGGAATCGAGTAGAAATGATGGCACACAGTCAACGCCCTAACAGAGCATAAATTTTCCAAGCAAGTTAAAATAAGAAACAAAGACTCTGAATATAAAAGAGGAAGCTCCGATGAAAAATATGAAAAATAGAAATAATAATTGTTACTAACAAAACCAGAAACAGAAGTAGTGGAATCACAAAGATGTAGCGATTGGACGGTATAGGTATTGGACGTAATAAATTAGAAATATATAGCTTATCGTATCGGTCGCAATACTGCAGTGTAGTTTACTTCCGCCTATTATTCACTTTTGCTGCAATAACTATTACGCAAGAAACGCTTAAATGAGACATACATATATAGTTTATCGGATCAAACGCAATTCTGCAGCGTAGTTTACATTTGATTACAATTAACTTCCGTCCTAATAACTATTACACAAAAAACGCGTTTTAAAGCAGGCGGTTTCCATTCAATTAAATGTAAGTGTTTTTTGTAAAAATTGTCTTTTCGAAAACGTACAATTTCCAACTAGAAATAGGACGTATTTGTCAACTCTAAATCTTTTAGCCACTAGCTACGAATAAATGAGATAAAAGTAGCATTTGGTTTAATAAGTTAAGTGAAGGAATCGAAAACATGCAGATTTTGCTGAACATTTATGCAGTAAACGCTCATTTATACACAGTAGCACAGATATAAGGACTATGTATACATATGGTCGAATCAGTTAAATTCTCAAAATTAATACTTGCCCATTGATAAATAACTGGCAGTGTCACATCCTGTACAAAATACGAATTACACTAAATTTTTCCTCGGCCCCGGCCATTTTTTTCACCTTGCCCCGGCCGGGGGGGATGCTGAAAAATGGCTGGGGGTTGCCAGGGCCCCGGTCGATCACTACCTTAAATTCGAGGTTTTCTTCTCGTTTACTTTTTTGAGCTTTGTACTTTTTGAAGTTTTTGGTAGGGATTTTCTAAAATTTTTTAGGTTATATAAGAATTTTTGAGGTCCCGGGATTTTTATTGCAAAATGCGTTCTAGAAAGCTAATTTTTCAAAATTTTCCTGGACTGATTGATCCTTAATGCTTTCTATTGATGGTCCCAAAGCGCCGCGTTAGTTACTGCAGTTTTATTGACCGCTTACTGCTTGACTGAAATAAAAAGTCGCACCGTCCCTTCATATCAAGTATTTAGGTTCAAACTTAATTTAGGTAACTATGAGTTTACTACCTATCGCCTGCGCGCTTATAAATTCTAACTAAGCTAAAGATAAGAACATGCTTGAACTTAAGATTTTTTATCTTTCGCGATAACTATGGATTAGTTATCTGAAAAGCCCGAAGTTAAGCTAAAAATCGTAGAACTATGATAATTTCTGAATCTCTAAGTATGCTTAAACCATCGCATTCACTCGGACCCAATGGATTATGCGCCTACTTTTTGAAGAAACTTAAGAGAGTTTTGCTAGTACCTTTAGAAACAATTCCAATCTTTCATACAGAACAGGACGGATACCTGATTTATGGCGCAAAGCACCGATTGTTCCCATACACAAAAAAGTGGATATGTCTTCAGTTGAAAATTATCGTCCTGTCTCTTTATGTTGCGTCGCCTGCAAACTAATGGAATTTATTGTAAATAAATCCCTCGTTATCTACTTGGATAAATATAATTTATTAACTGAGCGACAGTTCGGCTTTAGGAAAAATAAATCAGGCGCATTACAATTATTAAACTGTAAAAATAAGTGGTCAAAATATTTAGATGAAGGCTCTACTATAGATATTGCATATATTGATTTTTGTAAGGCTTTTGACACAGTTTCGCACAATAAACTACTTGTCAAGCTTGCTTCCTACGGCATTAATAAGCTATGTTATAAATGGATTCATAATTTTCTTAGCAATAGACCTCAACAAGTAAAAATTTGAAATTATTTCTCTCAATCACTTCCTGTTATCAGCGAGGTTCAACAGGGTAGTATTTTAGGTCCTATCCTCTTTTTAATTTTTGTTAATGATTTGGGTGATATCCAACAACGTAGTAATTTTGTTTCTTTTGCTGATGATGTGAAAGTCTGGAATCTTCCTCAAATTTTTTGACTCTTCAAGCAGACTTGAATGATATTCAGGAATGGGCTAATACTTGGCAACTACAAATTTCAATTAATAAATGTGCAGTCTTATATTTAGGTAAATCAGATCCTAAGCATTCTTATTACTTAAGTGATTTCATCTTTCCCCTCAATACGACCTGCGTTAAAGATTTAGGTGTCCTTCTGAAGTCTGACCTTACTTCTAGATCACACTGTGAAAATATTGTGAAAAAAGGATTGCAGTTAGGCCATTTAATCTTACGCAGTTTTGTTTCTAAAGATAAATCTTTACTTCGTAAAGCCTTTGTTACTTATGTGAGACCTGTACTTGAAAACGGATCGGTTGTTTGGAACCCTTTTCCACATTGCGACACAGACTCCGTTGAGGGTGTCCAACGTAGGTTTACAAAACGACTTTTCAATGATAAAAGTCTTTCATATGATCAGAGATTGGTACAAGTTGGATTAGAAAGACTTGAATCAAGGCGTTTATATAATGACCTCACTTAAGCTTTTTCTATTATTAGATTCAATATTCTGCCTTTTGAGGATTTCTTTACATTTAATACTAATTCGAATCGAGCAATGAATCCTTGTAAGCTCTTTGTTAATCGGGCAAACAAAAACTGCAGAAAATTTGAATATTGTAATCGAGTAATCTCTGTTTGGAATTCTCTACCTGAGGAAGTTATAAGTGCTCCACATAGACATGTTTTTCTTAATAGATTGAAAAGGGTTGATCTTAATAATTCAATTCAGGGTCGTAAATAAGCGCAGTTTATGTACTGCCTTTACAATATCCCGCTTTCCTCAAGTATTTATGTATTTTATTGACTTGTCTTTCTGTGTATGTTTATATTTCATCTTTTTTTCTCGTTACTTATCAATGTATTAATGTTACTTGGCTTGTTATCGGATCAGCGAATAAAATTTGTAATTTTTAATTTTCGGCGCTTGGGTAGTCAGGGTATATTGGGACCCGTGCCCCCTCCCTCTAAAATTGAATCTGAAAATAATTTTCCTTTATTTCTCCTTTTCGTTTTTGGCGAAAACTTGCCGAAATTTTCGGCGATTAGCGCCGAATTTTATAGGTAATCCTAATTACAATCTACTTAGTTACAAGTGCACGGTTCAAACACTCCAGGTTTAGCCTTTGAAAACCTCCATCATATTTTGCTTATGTTTATATCTTCTGTTTTTTCAGATTTTTATGCAGAAGATTATATTCTTAATGAACGATTTGATTTTTTTGTTATTTGAAAACAAGATTAGCTTTACTGTATTTATGTTTAGCCTAGTAATTAAATTTATTGATGCAATAGTATCTAATATCGAATTGAGTAAGCACTCAATGACTATACATCATTTTTAGTTCTGTAATTCAACCTAGTCCAGCTTTCTGACTCTATTTCTGGTGCCAATCAGCTGAAATAGTCGTAAAAATTTCTGGTACCGGACTGTATTACCAAGTAAATTTATGACAGAATAGCACTGGGTTAGATACATATCATATAGTCGTTAAAGCTGCACACCGGGTATACTCGGGTAGGAAAAATGATAAATTTTTTTGATGAACCCTCACTTTAATTATGATTAGGCTGAATTTAAAACAAATATTCGACTGATCTTGTAAAATGTTTATGATACGACGACTCAACGTTAAAGTGCTTTTATGGAAAACATTCCCTAGGATTCTGCCCTGGACGCCACTGGGAGGCGCTCGAACGCCCCACCAAAGTCCCTCAGCTATAAAAGAGAAGGTGTCTGTTGCATTTTCACCTTATTGAAGGTACCCTGATGGTAATATTTGCAATGTCTGAAGCTCTAGTGGCTGTAAACATATCTTATTGTATTCTTCTTTTGGACCTGACTTAACCTTCTACAAAAATTTGGTCGTGGCCATACGTGGGCGTGGGGGTTTGGGAGTATGCATCCCCATAAGGTCGGATACCCCCAAAAACAATAGAACCCCCATAATTCAATTTTTGAACTTTTTTGTTGTTCTCGCGATTTTTTAATGCCAATGAATAGTGCTCGATGAGAAACGTTGAGAAATGGTGTTCTTTCGTCATACCACCATTTTTAGGACCACTTTTTGACATTTAAAAATCTTGCACCCTCCCCCACAACCATACATGTACAGCATGGGAATTCTGGGAGAGGGGGGTCAGGCCCAAAAATTTTTTAAAAAGTGTTTTTTTGGGCTAAAAACCGATGGGTACACGTCAAATACACTGTTTTTTGACGTTTCAGACGATGCTCGCTCTTTCTAGAATATAAAAACGTAAAAGGAATCTAAAAAACATTGCAAAAATTGAGTAAATTGAACAAAATATAGTCAAAAAATGTTCATATGGCTCGAAGCGCCGAAAATTTGAGATTTTTGAGCCAAAAATGGGTTAAAAACGCCTAAAAAGGTACACTTTTTACGACTTACAGAAAACCGACAATCCTGGGGGGGGGTTTCGCAGCCACAGTGGGCGTAGGGGGGTTGGGGGTGCACCTCCATAAACCAAAATACTCTCCCCCCAGAATTCAATTTTTGAAAATTTTTCTGTTTTTTTTCGCAATTTTTTGAAGCCAGTGGATAGCGCTCGATGAGAAACGTTGAAAAATAGTGTTTGTTTGCCATACCACTATTTTAAAACACGTCTGCGCACAACCCTTCGAATTTTGGTGCTGCCTACTTATGGTCGTGACTTCCCGAACCGAAATCCTGGATTCTGGCCTAGATGCATTTCTTTTAAGCTAAAATTTTGATAAATAAAGGCGCAGGTAGCTACATACTTAAGAAATAACTAGATTTTTCGAAGCTTTGCGTCAAACTCTTTACAATACGTGTAATTTTCTTCATTGTTTTCTCCGAAATAATGGTACTCTTTTCTTCAATTGTGACAAATAATTAAGTACAAAATCAGGCATATTAAAAAGGAATCATATTAATCAAGGTAAAAATCGCACACTATAGCGATGAAGTCTCAAATCACTATTTTCCACTGGATAAAAATCATTTGTAAATTAGACCTTTGGAAAATATTGCACCCTCCTCCCAAAATTTTGGTGCTGCCCACCTAAGGTCGCAGCCATTTTGTGGGGGGTCAGTTGCCATTCTGAGGGATCAAACCCCCTCAAGAACACGTCTGCGCACAACCCTTCGAATTTTGGTGCTGCCTACTTTTGGTCGTCACTTCCCGAACCGAAATCCTGGATTCTGGCCTAGATGCATTTCTTTTAAGCTAAAATTTTGATAAATAAAGGCGCAGGTAGCTACATACTTAAGAAATAACTAGATTTTTCGAAGCTTTGCGTCAAACTCTTTACAATACGTGTAATTTTCTTCATTGTTTTCTCCGGAATAATGGTACTCTTCTCTTCAATTGTGACAAATAATTAAGTACAGAATCTGGCATATTAAAAAGGAATCATATTAATCAAGGTAAAAATCGCACACTATAGCGATGAAGTCTCAAATCACTATTTTCCACTGGATAAAACTGGATAAAAATCATTTGTAAATTTTTTGCTTTTACTTTAATTTTTGAGTATTTTTGGCCAGTGATTTGACGTTTTTGAAAATTAGGGTTGGCAACACTGCGTAGCGTAGTGCGCATCGTTTTTCAACATTTTGTAAGCCAAATGCGAGATGTGGAAAAAATTTTGGGCTTGGCTCAAATTGTGGAAAATTCTTGTAATGCAAAAATGCGTACTAAAAAACTAGAATTCCGAAATTTTCCGGCGTTTTGCGCCGGATTAATATACTTTTAATGCCTTTTATTGACGGTGCCGTCGCGCTGCACCGATAGCTGCTCTTTTATTGATAACATGTTCTAGAAAACCTGTTGATTAAGGTAAAAAATATGTATTTCCTGCACCGATTTTCTTATCGCTGGCCCAGATAGCTAAAATCTGCACAGATGAAAGTTTTGGCCTTTCGCGAATAATATGGATCAACAATTGTCTAAAAACACCCGATTTAGATGAAAAGTGTAAAAATGTGAGGAATTTCTGGTGCTTCGCGCAATTTTCGGAGTGTCGCACCGAATTCATTACCTAAGTTATGCAGATTATAAGTTAAGCTACTGAGATACCTACCTAATTTTCTTCATTGCTTTGCTTTAGAATCAAGATTTTCTGTCCTGCATGCTTGTATATTGCGCAAAATTAAGATTAAACGGCAAAAACGGCAAAAATGTAGAAATTTGTTGGCGCTTCGCGACGGTTTGTATGCTACATATTCCCTTTTTAAGGCTTCAACATTACTTGCTGAAGCAAGCCAAGTATTTTGGTACTATATATACAGCCCCGTACTTTTTCTGGTGTACGACGAACATTTGTTAAAAAAACATGAGACTAAATAGACTCGAATTATAATTGTGAAATTCGGCACGACGTGCTGGAATTTTTTTCGATTTTTGGCTAAAAAAAGCAAAAGGGGAGTAAAGGGAAAAATCAATCTCATGTTTCATTTCGGGGAGGGGGCACTTGTTTCCCTATCCCCCTGGATATATACGGGCCTGATGCTATAAACCGATTTAGGTACTAGGAACTTTAGTGTTCTGTGGAAACTCTGAACATAATTGTTTAGTGATAGTTTCGTAATTTTGTTTCCTTTGTTTAACAGTGAGATTGCGGTTTTGAATAATATTTTATAGTTCTTCGTGCCAACTGAATTCCCACAACATCAGTTACTAAAAGGGCCGCGAGTTCGACTTAAAAACGCTAACAATATTTGAATTTTTCCGGCGCTTCGCGCCTCGTTCAAAAATTATCGCATTTTTATTTTTTGAGAGACCAAAAATCGGCTAAATTACACCAGACCATACGTGGGCAGCAAGAAATTTCTGGGGGGTGCAAGAATTTTTTGAAGGTCAAAAAAAGGCCTTAAAAACGATGGTATGGTGATAAAAACACCATTTTTCGACGTTTCTCATCAAGCACTATCCATTGGCATCAAAAAATTACGAAAAAAGCGGAAAAAATTTTCAAAAATTGAATTCTGGGGGGGTATTTTGATTTCTGGGGGGTATTTTGGTTTCTGGGGGGTGCATACCCCCCAAACCCCCCACGCCCAGGTGTGCACCAGACATGGTCTGAAAACGAAGTTTTAGAAGATGAACATATTACTGTTTTTTACATTCATTACAGTACATTAAATTACATTACAAAATGTTCAAAGACTCGTTATCAGTCTTGCCATTACATGTAGGTTTGACTCTGCAAAAACATTGGTTTTTCAACATGAGCGCTCAATTTCCGGACGTTTTTTGGACCCCCGAAAATGTAAACCAAAATCTAAAATGGGGATAAATAATTTGAATACGGTTCACTTTTTGATCCAAATTGCTAGGAAAAAAACGGTATTAGCGCGTAGGTTCCCATTTGATTTCGATTTCATAGGCGTAGCCAGGATTTTCCCAGGTGGGGGATGTCCGAAAAGATTTTATTCTAAAAGTCGGTAAAACGTAATAAATGTGAAGCAATGCATTTTTTGAACTGTTCACATCGTTCTCTGACAATTTAAATGAAGAAGGAGGAAGATGAAATTTTATTTGCTGCGACGAAAACGCACATGTGAAAAAATGCGTTAAAAAATAAGCAAGACGATTTAAAAAATGTAATAAAAGACGAAATAATCGACACCACACGTGGGCGTGGGGAGAGGGGGTCGGGGGGTATGCAAGCAACCCCCAGAAGGCCGAATACCCCCCGTAAAAACCAAAACATACCCCAGAATTCAATTATTGAAATTTTTTTGTTTTATACTACTATTTTTAAGAACATTTTTTTGACCTTTAAAAAATCTTGCACCCCCAGAATTTTGTTGTTGCCCACCTATGGTCGACACCACACATGGGCGTGGGGGGTGGGTTTGGGGGTATGCATCCCCCAGAAGTTGAAATACCCCCAGAATTCAAATTTTGAATTTTTTTTGCTTTTTTAGCGATTTTTTGATGCCATTGGATAGTGCTCGATGAGAAACGTCGAAAAATGGTGTTTTTCGCCATACGACCACTTTTAAGACCATTTTTTGACCTTTGAAAATTTTTTCACCCCCTCCCCAGAATTTCGGTGCTGCCCACCTATGGTCGACACTCTAAAATGCATACCTATCAAAACTTTTTTTCAAAATTTCCTACAAGCGATAGAACCCTAGAATTGAATTTCCGGAACGTTTTTTTGAGATTTTAGCCAGATTTAAACCACCCAGACCCACCAGAATCTGGTCGCTGTCCATGTATGGTTGCTTGCACCCCATGCCGGCTTATGCTTAGGTTATGTCTCACACAAACATGAATTTTCAAACGATCTGGCGTTAGCGGTCTAGCGGAAAGCTGTTAAAACTAAGCTGCTGAAATTTTGACTATTAGATGATTTTGACATGCGCTTTTTGAGTAGAAAGCACGTCAAATTTTGTCTTCAAAAAACAAAAATCTTCCGTCTACTCGGAATCGCCGAACAGTACCTGCCTCTCTTACCCTTCAGGGGTAATCCTCCTCCTCACCCTCAAATTGCCAAAACATATTTGGTATTGGCTTGTGTGTTTTTATGAATTTGCTTAAAAGACTTATGTTGGAAATCAGTAGCTATTTTTACACCAAATTAGCCAAATATGGGTTCTTGGATATCGTCCGAGTGGAATAAATTGTCGGACAATAATTCATCAGAGCAGACGCCCAAAAAGCCATTATTATCTGAAAACACTAATAATACAACGCCAGAATACAGACAAAGACAAGATGATCGATTTCGCGTATTGGACAACGATCCTAGATCGCCCACGTCTGGAATATCTCGAACGCCAATAGAAATAGAAAAGACACCTCAAGGACAGTTTTCGAAGTTCGAAGCTAGGAAACAAAGGAAAGATGATTTGCAAAAGCTTGTGTTTCAGCGTCGTAACAAGTCTGAGTAGCTAAGTGGATAAGCGAGCACCCATCAGTTTTTTTATTTGAAATATTTATTATGCTTTTGATCTGCAATTCGCTCGATTTAATTTTATTCCATTGTGTATAATCGTCGTTTTTTTATTGTTTTGCGTCTGTAATAAAGGATCGAGTTTTAAATTTGCCGGCCTCGAGTATTGGCTGGGAAGGAGGTTGATTGGACTTGCCTTGCCACGCCACATGCACATTCTGGGATATTCCAGCAGTAGAATATAAAGAAGTCGCTCCTCTAAAGCTATAATCTTCGACCTTTATCCCAATTAATTTACTAAGTCAGTGATGCCCACACATAAGCGTGGGGGTTTGTACCCCCCGAGAATTTGAAAGACCTAATAAAATCGATGAACTCCAAGATTTTTTTAAAATTTTTTGTGATGGGCAGCGCTTTAAGGCGCCATAGGTTCCAAAAAATTCAATGGTCAAAAAGTGCCGAAAAGTTCAAAGGGTAACGCATGGCAATTGGCGATGACGACTGGTCTGGAAGGGGTCAGCTAGAGGGTTTTCTTGCACTAATATAACTATAAAGTCAGAGTTGTAAAGGTTTAAATAGCACAGAAACAGTCTCGTTCCGCGGTTTTCGTATGATGATAAAAGTAATTTTGCAAAGTTTGATTTTTCTGTCTGAAGGAGGAATGCACAATATGTGGTCTACCTATTTCGTGAAACTTTTTTACGCAGGTAGGAATGTATATCCTTATTTTCTCGCGAAAATTTTTTATGCAGGTACATAGGAACAGCTACATAGCATAGAAATTTTTATAGTGAACCTAAAGCGTACCTATACTTTTTCTGGAGCACCTACGTACATAGCGTACTTTTTAAACGTTATTTCGTGCAATTGTTTGGCTTTTTCGGGCTTATTCCCCAAAAATTGGCGTTGGTCCCCCCAAAATAGGACGGCCAGCTAAGAAGTATATACCATTTCGTACATACCACTTCAGAACTGAAACGCTGTACAGGTCCAAAATGACGTCTTTCGGCGATATGCATGGTGATGCGTTTTTTAATTGCGAAACGAACTATTTTTCTACGTTTCTCATCGAGTTTTGTCCACTGAGGTAAAAAATTTCGAAAATTTTCCTGGAAAGCGAAATCTTTTTGGTAAAGGGAGGTTCAGCCAGACGGAAACCCACGCCCATGTGCTTGCTTCACGTTGTAGTATGTACATACATATGTATAGGTAGGTACATTTCCACCAGAGTTTGAGGTAATTATCCGTCTCATTTTTTAACTGAGGTTTTTGAAAAATTTAAAGTGCCTATGAAAGTGTTTTAAATTAAGGCCATATGCACATATTTGTGGATGTGAGGTTCTGAATATCGAGTTATAAGCATAGGTGGGCGGCACCAAAGTTCTAAGGGGTGCAAGATTTTTTCAAAGGTCAAAAAATGGCCTTCAAATTGGTGTTATGGCGAAAAAACACCATTTTTAACGTTTCTCATCGAGCACTATCCATTGGCATCAAAAAATTGCGGAAAAACGAAAAAAAATTTCAAAAATTGAAATCTGGGGGAAGGGTATTTTGGTTTCTCAAGGGAGAGGGCGCATACCCCAAGCCCAGGTAATGTTATAAGTGTTTTAGAGTTCTGATGGGCAGCTGGAGTGCTGCCATTGGCCAGCGCCTGCCGGATAAGAAAAGCTCGCACCAGACCAGTGCTAATTAGAAATTGCGCCACTTTTCTAAAGATGAAACATTAAACCTACGGGTTTGAGCGCAAAAAGAGAAGCTAAAAATACATAGCTCGGAGTTCGGTGAGCATGTAAGCGTCGCCTAACTTACCAAAGGCGACCTCTGCCATAGTTCAGGTGCATCACCCTATCAAAATTTCAGACCACTTATGTTTGCAAAAAAGGTTTGTCCATATTTTTTGCTTTGTTTCCGAGAAAAATTCCCGTTTCTCCAGACCCAAAATCCACGTACATATCTTGTCGGATGCACATCAGAATACGTTAGACATGCTTGTAACCACACATAAACGTGGAGGGCACCCCAAAATTTGGCTGCTTCCACCGTCCACCTGTGCTTGTACATAGATGCGAAGCATCAACAGTTAAGCTTTTTTATGCCAAAATGACTCAAAAACCGGCACCTATAAATGCTAAAATGACGTTAAAACTACGTTTTCTGGTCAATTTCAAGCACTTTTGGAGAAAATTTAAGACTTTTTGGTCTTTATTTCGGCTCATTTTCCCCAGAAAATATTCACTTCCCTATTCTGGGGGTCAGAGACCCCACGTGCATGGCTGCCTGCAATTTCACGGCGAATTTTTCCAACATTTCTATGTAACTCTATTACGTTACGGTAGGTGAGTACAAGGCGAAATATGCTACTATGGGAAAACGCATCTTGTCTCCGTACAAAGTAAGTAAATGGTCGTCACGCCATGCGTTCAAATACCTACGTTTATCAGCCAAACGTTCCTCAATAACTTACGTACATAATAAAAGTAAGCAGCACAAATGTACCTACGTAGACTACATAGTCATCTCATGCATAAAGGAATCTTCAAATCAAAATCCAATTTAAATCAGATAAATGAATTTAATGTGAATACACAAGACGAAAGTTATTATTTAAGGATCAGCATTAATCGGCCAGGAAATAGTGCATAAGAAATCACGCTCATTTACACATAAGAAATAAATTATAATTAAACGACATATAGAAAAACATTGGATAGCTCATAAAGGCCGCATTTTTCGATTTGTTCTATCTATTAAGATCATATAAATTCGAACCTTTCGAAAGGAATTTTCTTACTAAGACATATTTCAGAGATAAACGTTTTGAACTCAGAAAATCATGTCAAATCAGTTTACAGAGGCAAATCAACCAATAGAAGATGCCACTTCTGAACTCCACCGCACACAACTCTATTGATCGTTTTCATTGTAAACTGAATCGCTTTGACTCCAGCAATCGGAAGAGTCTATCTCTGAAATATGCCTTTAAAAGGCTATAAATCTTTCAAAAATGTTCCTTTCGGTCAAGAAGAGGCGGCCACTTCCTGCCCACACGTGGGCGTGGAGGTAAGCACCCTCCAGAAGTTCGAATAATCCACACAAAATTCAATTTTTGATTTCTTTCTTTTCAATTTTTTGATGCTAAGGGATAGTACTCGATAAGAAACGTTGAACAATGTTTTTCGCAATGCCGCTCTTTTTCAGACAATTTTTTTGAGCTTTGAAAAATCTTGCACCTTCAGAATTTTGGTGCTGTCAACCTATGTTCCCGCCCCCTTAAATATGGCCGCACCTATGTACATAAATGGAATTTGGCAAGACGTACAACATGGCTAAATTATTCGACGACTTATTGTATGCAGGTATTTTTTACTTAAATAACTGAAAATCGAAATGTCGGATAAGCACACAATGTCGAAAATGATACAGAGATCAAATATTTGCTATTTTCTTGATACACACTATCAATTTTACGACAGCATCAAATAATAAACACGTCCAAAGCAGAGGCAACTGACTGCTTCTTCACAAATACATATGCGCATTGTAGAACACGTCTTATGGACATACAACAGCTCAAAATTTTGGGAGGAGTAGCCGATTATTTTCATGGGGTTTAATGACCTTCTATCTCGGGCCGAAAATGGTCCGAAAAGGCAAGTTTTTGCCAAAAATGGAAGGAAGGCAGGCACTTATCTCTGGGGGGGAAATGGATGGGGGTTCGGACTCCCCAAAATTCAGAAAAATCGGAAAAGTGAGGCTTTTTAAACGTTACTTTGTGCTATTTTTGGCCTTTTTGGGCTTAGTGCCCACAAAATTTGGTGTTGGTCCCCCCAAAATAGGACGACCAGCTACGTGCCAGAAGGAAGGGGCAGGTAAAAAATCTTTGTCTTTGAGGGGGATCCATTATTTTTGCTTCTTTCTACCCAATTTTCGTAACGGAATGGGCGGAGCTTGCCCAACCACCAATCGCCCTTCGCGGATTTCATCTGAGGTCGACGACTGACTGCCTTTCGACTCCTCCTTCGCTGTCTCTTTTAATTTAGCTTCGGCTTCTAGATGGAACATTAAGTCACGAAGTTGTTCCTTCAGATCAGCTATTTCCTAAAAAATGGTGAATCAAAAAATCAGAACGAAAATGATAATGAGGTTAACAATAAAAAAATGATAACTAAGATTTTTATTATCATTTTTATAGCTATAAAAATGATGACCATAAAAATTTTTTTAAATGCCTTTTTGGGCTCAAAAACAGTGGATACGCGATGCACTTTCTTTCTGAAACGTTAAAAACAGAAAAATTCCGGAACAATGTGAAAAAAATCGAGCAAATTGAACAAAATATAGTCCAAGATGGCTAAAAATGATGAAAAACCTTTTCTATGAACCTGTTTTTTGGAAAATCGCGATTTCCGGGGAGAAGAAATATTATTGCAGGGATAACTTTTTGGGGAATGAAATGCCCCAAATTCCTTAAGATCATGTATGGTCATCTCATCTATATAGACGCAGAGCATGGCCGATCTGGCGAAAATAAGTTGGACCAGGGAGGAATCAAAAATTGGGCTTTTTTTGTGATAAAAATGACGTCAAAAACTAGTAAAAGCGCTAAAATAGCGTCTTAACTATATCATTACACACTTTCTGATCAATTTAAACATCTTTAAAGAAAATGCACGATTTTCATCCATTTTTCGTCTTCATTTTGCCTCATTTTCCCAAAAATATTTCCAATTTCCCATTCTGGAGGTCTACTAGACCCCTAAATCCACGCGTGCATGTCTGATCACCACAAATCTGAGCAAATTAAAGCTTTTCATGTATAAATTTGTTTCATTTTTTGTGGAGCAAAATTTTCAGAATTTATGACTTGCATCGACGCTTCACCAAAAACCACGGCCATTCGAAAATGACACTATAAACGAGTCTTCTAAATTTTTTCGTACGATTCGTAGTTTTTCATTTTAATTGACAAAAAGTGAACAAAATTCTCTCCTGGAGTTTCTGATTTATAATAGCATGTCAAAAGGAATAAGTACTCTACAGTCATAAAATTGAATTTAATTTTTTCAACAAGATTTGAGCCATTATTACATTAACACAAACTCTGCACATTACAGGTGCAAAAATAAATCAAAATCAGTCCAATCTAGGGCTGAGCAGGGAATAATAGAGCTTAAATCATAGGTAGCGCGTTAGCGCGTACCTATAATATACTTGGGTACCCCCAACATATGTCCCCCCCTCACAGCTATAACGGCACACATCTGAGAGGTGCGGTTTTTTTAAAAGGTAGATAATAAAAAAACTTAGTGCCCCCATTTTTTTCTTGTTTACACTCAATACCGAGCGCGTCTTGAGTGTGTAAAGTTTACACCAAAAATTCAAATAATTTGCGGAGGGCCAATTTTTTTTAAAAATGTTTTCCCTAATTAGTAGGTTACGAATCTGGTCTTAAAATTTCTTTACACTCATTGGTTGTTGCACAGGAGTGTAAACTAGACGGTTTTTTACAGTTTTCGTGTGCAAGAGCATATCTAACTCAGTTTTACATTCTATGCAGTCTGATTGGTTTCAAAAGGTAGACGGTTAAAAAATCTAGGTGAGACTTTTTTTAATTTTTCTTAAAAAGTAAAATTTCCGAATTTAGAGGCGGTTTATTGTAAAGAGGCTGAGACAAAAAAATATTTTTTCCCTGCCATATTCTCCACTCAGTAGACAGAACGTGGTAACTACCTTTAAAATGTGCCTCGTCTTAAGCGCTACACGTCAAAATTTATTTTGTTTCTTTACAATCGATATTGCGTTATTAGTGCAAGTGTAAACTTTACACTGAAAATATTTTTTCCGCCCGTAGCGTCGTGGATGATGAATTTTTTTTAAAAATGTTTTCCCTAATTAGTAGGTTACGAATCTGGTCGTAAAAGTTCTTTACACTCATTGGTTGTTGCACAGGAGTGTAAACTAGACGGTTTTTTACAGTTTTCGTGTGGCCGTGCATATCTAACTCAGTTTTACATTCTATGCAGTCTGATTGGTTTCAAAAGGTAGACGGTTAAAAAATCTAGGGGAAACTTTTTTTATTTTTTCTTAAAAAATAATATTTTCGAATTTAGAGGCGGTTTATTGTAAAGAGTCTAAGACAAAAAATATTTTTTCCCTGCCATATTCTCCACTTAGTAGAAAGAACGTCGTAACTACCTTTCAAATCTGCCTCGTCTTAAGCGCTACAAGTCAAAATTTATTTTGTTTCTTTACAATCAATATTGCGTTATTAGTGCAGGTGTAAACTTTACACTGAAAAAATTTTTTCCACCCAGAGCGTCGCGGATGATGAATTTTTTTTAAAAATGTTCTCTGTAAGGTTAGAATAATGAATCTGACCTTCAAACATTTCTACAATCAATACACAGTAGCAGGGGTTTAAACTTTACACTCTAGTGAATGAGTAAAAAAACAGATTCTGTCAAAGATTTCTAAGCCAACTTTTTCGGTTAAGAGTTAAGATAATTTAAATGGACAAAAATAAAGTAACTTTTAAGGGCTACACGTCAAAGCAAACCGCGTTCAAAAACACGTAATATTGAGTTGTTTATGGGGGTGTAAAGTTCGAAATCTGAGGTGTAAAATGGGCGAAAAAAACGGGTTTTTCGTATTTAATTGGTAAATCATATCAAATATTTTGCGGAACATAAGTTTTGCACATACAAACGTACTACAATCAAAGGGCTACAAACTGGCCTAAACCGAATTTATTTACACTCAATGGGGCGTTCGGTTCAGATTTTTAAAGTTTACAATGTGGTGGACAGTGAAAAATACGTGTTTGTCCATATTTTTGTTCGCCACCCCTTAAAAAGTACTTTATTTTTATCCTATTCGACCTCTCCCGACTTCTTCACTTCATATTTTTGTTCGCCACCCCTTAGAAAGTACTTTATTTTTACCCTATTCGACCTCTCCCGACTTCTGCACAGAGAAAGTGGCGAACAAAAATATGCACAAACACGTATTTTTCACTGTCCACCACATTGTAAACTTTAAAAATCTGATCCCCATTGAGTGTAAATAAATTCGGTTTGGGCCAGTTTGTAGCCCTTTGATTGTAGCTCGTTTGTATGTGCCATACTTATGTTTGTAAACTTTACACTGAAAAAATTTTTTGGGAAAAAAATCAGTTTGGGTTTTTTTGAAACAGATGAAAAAAAACCGATTGATTGCCCCAGATGTACATTCTTGTGCTCAATTTCCATACGCACGTACACGACCGTTAAGCGCAACGCTTAAGTGAGTCGCCCGGGACCACCTTCCCCTAAAAAATATCATATCTTTCATTCCATTCCCACACATATTTTCAATCAAAATCCGGGATAGGAAAATGGGCACTCGGGCTTAATGCGACTTGAGTACGAATTGGTATGTGTGTTATCATATCTTACGTGTGTTAAAAGATCATATGTGTGTGTCTCATATTTGTGCCTGTCTCGTTTGTACATTCCTTTACCGTAAGCTTTTGCCCATAGGCCTATTGTCGTATTCATAGATCCTTTTCATATCTCTTGGTTCGTGTTGTTACGCCTCTTTTTTCCGCGTCAGTTAAAACTGCGTGCAAGCGCAGTTTTGACGGCACTTTAAGATTTTACATTTTACAATTTGTTTTTGAGCCTGAGAGCCTCTCCGCCAGCTTCCGCGCTGAGCGTATCTTTTTTCTTTTCGTTGCCGTACGTGAGCAGACTCCGTACGTGCCTTTTTATCTGCTTGGCTGCAGAACTCGTCTGTTAGTTTTCCTGCGTAGTGTGCACGCTTCTTTTCGCCGTACGCTTTGTTTTTAATCATTCGTGTTTGTTCCAATTGGCATCAGTTGTATGCCTTTGGTAGGGCTTTGTGCCCTTGTTTAATTACATTGTTTGATTTTACCCGATTATCATAACACGACGGTCGGCAGCATGTATCCTCCATGCTGTCGCTGTTTAATTGCTTCATAATTTTTCTGTCCAAAAAATATTGTAAAAATTAATTATTTAATTAACGATGCTGGGCTCGGTTGAATTTCCGTGCTGTTGAATTCTGTCCTTGTGCTACACTATATCTTAGGAACCCTTAATATTTTCAAGCACCGGAATTCGGTCCAAAACAAGTTAAATAATAATCTTTTTGAGCCCTCAATCAGGTTTCCGGGGAACTTACTTTAATTAGGTACTTAATCTCAAAGGGGTTAAATAAGTAAGTTTCACTAGGTGCGTGCGTAGAGGGCCGGGCTACCTTGAATAGGCCGGGCCGCTTACCCCCGAATCGCCGGCTGGTGATCGACCTCCTAAAAGGGCGAGAACCCCCGTGTGAGTGCATAAGCTTGAGATTCGGGTTAAGTAAGCGAAGTGAACGTAGCTTGAGTCTACGTATACACATCTGATATTTATTTGTCCTTGGGCCATTGTGGAGACTTAATTTTTCCATAAATGTTGATCGTAATATCAGAATTACGAATCCGACTGAAATTTTCTTTAAACTCTGTGGTTGTGTAAAGTTTACACTGCATATTAACTCTTGTTCTAGAGCTTTGCGGGAGCTTAATTTTTTCAAAATGTTCTACGTAAAATCAGAATTGAGAATCTGGCTGTTAGTTTTCTCTACACCTAGTAGTTGTGTGAAGTTTGCACTAATCATTTGTTGTTAAAATGTAGTTTATACTACAAATTTATTTTACTTCCAAATCTGAGCGTTAGTGTTCCTTACAATTGATATTTGCGTAAAGTTAATGCTGAAAAACTTTGATCTGTTAAAATAATGTAAGGTTGTCTTGTTTGAAAAGGATAATGCTGATGTTAAGAACAGTATTGTTTTCCGTGTTCTTGGACTGCTGTCATTATTGTGGCATGTTACTGTATGTGTGTACTGACTGATGTACTCAAATAATACTAATTTAAAGTGGGGTACTAGCAAAGAAAAATGCTCTGATGGAACAAAAAAGATGAATATACTTGGAATTGTGGATTATTAAGGATGTAAAAGGAGGGGACTTGGAAAAATCTGCCTAAAGTCGCAAAATCTGCTAAAAATCAGACTTTCTCCAAGCAACGCTAAAAATCGATGTATATTCTGCGGCCAACAGATTAAAATAAATATTTAACCATAAAAATGATTGAAAAAGCAGCACGTTAGCTATGCAGTAGCTATGGGAAATGATATTGAGTAAACTAACAGTCTTTTAAGCCAATTGAATGAAATAGCAAACATCGAAGACAATTGGAGACATGGTTGGTTTAAAACAGTAGGAAACGCGTATGTTGACTTGAGACAGACTAAATCTAGATACACTAGCATGCCCGAAATGATTGTGTGCACTAATCCATCGGCCCCTGCTTTGCTTGCTATAATGCTCATAACAAAATAAAACAACTTTGAATACAATACCTCTTAGTTTTCTATCAATCAGGTGCCAGCAATTTAAAAAAGTAACCTTGATAGATTTCGTACACTCTTATCTGAAACTTCGAACATTATTAAAAAAAGACACTTTTTTAGAGGCCGCAGAATATACTTAGATTTTTAGCGTTGCTTAGAGAAAGTCTGATTTTTAGCAGATTTTGCGACTTTAGGTAGATTTTTCCTAGTATAATACATACACAATGCAAGTATAAATTGCTAAGTACCTAATGACATTCGCTACAACACTGACAAAGATAGGAATAACTACTATTTTTTGTTAACAAAAAGTTGGGTACTAGCAAGAAAAAATGCTCCGATGGAACAAAAAAGGTAGAATATACTTGGAACAAAGAATTATCAAGGACGTAAAAGGAGGGGACTAGAAAAAGCTCCTATCTACAAATGTCACAAAATTTGCTAAAACTCAGAAATTTCCTAAACAAAAAAAATGAAAGTAAGGAAATCAAAGAAAAAACCTACCTGTGCCTAAAACTGCAAGATCTGCTAAAAATCAGACTTTTTCTAAGCAACGCAAAAATCGAAGTATATTCTGCGGCCTCTGAAAAAAATAGGTGAACCTTCTCATATTGTCCACCATACAGTGGGCGGTTCCAAAATTCTGAGGGGGTTTTCAAATTGGAATATTGGCCTTAAAAATAGTGCTATGGCGAAGAAAACACCATTTTTGAACGTTTCTTGTCGAGCTCTATCTATCGGTACCTACCAAAAAAACCCAAAAAGAGCAGAAAGATTTAAAAAATTGAATTTTGGAGGTATTGTTAAATATTTGCGTTTTCTTGTTGGGTATTTTGCCTTGGGGTGCATACTCCCCAAACCCCCTACGTCTAGGTATGGTGTCCAATGCTTAATATAAAGCTTATAAAATAAATCTCAAATCTGCGTTTTTGCTAATCACTTGCAACGTTAATTTATTCGATATTGTGGCTAGATAAATATTACAAAAAGTTATATCCTATGATTATTTGCGATACCGCAACGAAAGACTGTGATTTCTATATAATGCATGCGTCCATTCAGTACTCTTCTGGCGTTTAATCCCACCAGACCACCCGGATTTTATTCCTGCCCATGTAAACTGATGACCATTAGGCATGGGAGGTTAGGGGTATGCACCAGTGTTCAATCAGAACGTCGAAAATTGCCGTTTTTCCAACATACCATAATTACTATTTTTTGACCCAGAAAAATATTGCAACATGGCGCTGCTCAGCTATGGCGATATCTGCTTTTGCAGAGTGAGTGGTTCAGTTATCCAGCCCAATGTTTTATCTTTGTTCGACAGGATGCTGCTTTCTTCTGCAGGCCGCAGAATATACTTCGATTTTTGCGTTGCTTAGAAAAAGTCTGATTTTTAGCAGATCTTGCAGTTTTAGGCACAGGTAGGTTTTTTCTTTGATTTCCTTACTTTCATTTTTTTTGTTTAGGAAATTTCTGAGTTTTAGCAAATTTTGTGACATTTGTAGATAGGAGCTTTTTCTAGTCCCCTCCTTTTACGTCCTTGATAATTCTTTGTTCCAAGTATATTCTACCTTTTTTGTTCCATCGGAGCATTTTTTCTTGCTAGTGATTTTATAATTGGATTAAACATTAGAATAGCGAAAAACGTAATTCAAGCGTTGTTTCTGATTAATTCCCATTTTGCACGATGTTAATTTCTGTTTTTTCCGATCTTTTATCTTGAATGATCTAGATGCAAGGTGGCTTGCCCATAGAGATCTTCTTATTCCTCTTTTGAGGGTCATCACCATACGTGGGCAGCAAGAAAATTCTGGATAGGGGGGGGTGCAAGATTTTTCAAACGTAAAAAATGGCCTTAAAAATGGTGGTATGGCGGAAAAAACACCATTTTAGACGTTTCTCATCGAGCACTATCCATTGGCATCAAAAAATTGCGAAAAAACGGAAAAAATTTTCAAAAACAGAATTCTGGGGGGTATTTAGATTTCTGGTGGGTATTTTGGTTTCTCGGGTGGGGGAGGGGTGCATACCATCCGAACCCCCACGCCCAGATGTGGTCATCACTTATCATGATCGCAGATAAGGAAAAAGAAATGTTTTTCATTTTCTAAAAAAATTTTATTTTTAAAGTCTTCACGATTTCTGGACAAATATTAAAAAAACTTTTTCTATAACATTTCCGCGGTTTCATTCACAAATAGAAGATCCATTGCTTACCAGCATAGGTGGGCAGTACCAAAATTCTGAGGGGGCAAGGGTTTTCAAACGTCAAAAATGATTTAAAAAATGATGGTATGGCTAAAAAACCCAATTTTATAACGTTTCTCATCGAGCACTATCCATTGGCATAAAAAAACTGCGAAAAAAATTTTCAAAAATTGAATTCTGGGTGGGGGTATTGTAGTTTCTGGGAGAGGGGTATTCGGCCTTCTGGGGGGGGTGCACACCCCTTCCAAGTCCACGTGTGCTCACCAGTCACCGGTCAAATATAGGCGTTAGGGTCTGGCTGGACTCCCCAGAATCTGGCGAGTCCCCCCTAAAACCGATCGAGTCCCCCAAAAAATAGATATATGTATTCTCCCAGAATCAGACTATTTTTGGCGATTTTGCCCCATCGAACTCGAAGGATTCGGCTGTTGCCCATATACGGTCACAATCCCTTAAAAATTATGTGATGGTATGTGGAATATATTATTTATTAAATAATGGTATATTATTATGTATTATATTATATTATTATAATTATTATAATTATGTGCCATAATGACTTATATAGTCTAAGAAACACGGACCCGAAATCCACACGTGCACGTCCCTTCGCACTACGCTAAATTCAGCGTTCCAAGCACGGTTTTTTTGAAATTCGGCAAAGATTTTTCGCGATGTACAAAGACTTTAGGGGACCGTCTTTGTACATGTACAAAGATTTTTTGGAAGACAAAAACCGCAAAAAAGGTTCGAAATTCGCAAAAATTCTCGGCGCTCCGCGCCGAAATGAGCAATTGTGTGTTCTATATATCTTTATAATTTCAGAAATTGCATTTTGAAAGGAAAAATGCCAAATTTTTTGGCGCTTCGCGCCGTTTTGAGACGATTATTACTGATTTTTGCCCTCAGAAACCTAGCAATTGCTAAAATACGTAACCAAAGGTCGAACAACTCTGTTTTTGCCACACTAAAATCGCTACTGTACCATATTATAGTACCCAAAAATTTGTGTGTACGAAATGTACAAAGACTTTTAGGGACCATCTTTGTACATGTACAAACGGACCTTGTACAAAAAAAACACTGGTCCCAAGCAAATTTTTTACATTAGACTAGTATCGATTTCATTAAAAGGTTGCGAAAGATCTCTCCATCTTTTATTAAGAAATTGAATATAACTGATTTTGAGACAAATTTTTAATTAATGACCGAAAATCAGAAGTAAGAGTGACCCATCGAATTATGCGTCGGTTCATCCCGACCACACGTGGGCGTGGGAGGAGTGTTTGGGGGTACGCACCCCCCAGAAGGCCGAATACACCCAGAATTCAATTTTTGAATTTTGTTTGTTTTTTTTGCAATTTTTTATGTTAATGGATAGTGATAGTGCTCAATGAGAAACGTTGAAAAATGGTGTTCTTCGCCATAATATTATTTTTAGACCTTCAAAAAATCTTGCACCCCCAGAATTTTGGTGCTGCCCATCTATTACCCCGACCTTTGAAAAATTTTCCGACCCTCAGAATTTCGGCCTTGCTAATGCAAGAAGCTAGTATAGGGCAGGAAGATGATCTAAGAGAAAGTTAAAAAGCGCTGACGTTACTTTGTCCTTGTTTTCTGTCATTTCCGAAAACTCTCGTTGTAGATTAGTCAACTTTTCAGCCCAATTCGAGCGATCTTCGCGCAACGTCGCATTAAAGACTTGTTCATCTTTGAGTTCTTGTTGGCACTTTTGCAGTTTTTGAGCATTTTGCTGAAATTTTCTTTCGGCAGTCACTTTGTCAGCATTACATTTGCGCAATTCTTGCCTAAGACGTTCCAACTCTGAGTCTATTTCGATGAAGCGTTGCTGCCACTTATCAACCTGATTAAAGTACACATGCTGCACGCATATGTACACTTAACGGCTCGAAATTTTGGGTGGGGGTCCTTGATTATTTCTAGGGGGAAGGGGTAAATGACTTTCACTTTTGTGCCACAAATGGCCGAAAAACAACTAAAAGAGCCGAAAAATTCAATTTTTTTCCCAAAAATGAGGGGAGGGGTTAAAAGTTTTCTAACTTTGAGCAAATGAGAGGGACGGCCAACTTTGGTTGGGAAATCCACCATCCCCTGTCAAATGTCTGGTTGTACGTACCACATGCCATCGATAAGTAGAGCCAAAACTCAAAACTTATTTACCTATTCGATAAAATGAAGCAAAACAAAAAAAAACATATGCAGTCTACAATTTTTGGACAAGCAAGACTCGCATCGCATTGCATGACGGTTGTTTGGGATACTAAGCACTTAATTCATACTTGTATAAAAGTGACATACAGAGATACCCATAATATACCTGACCAGACATGCACGTTGAGAGGGTTGAGCGGGAAGGGGGAGGGCTCGAACCCATAAGTGGGCAGCAGCCAAATTCTGGGGGTCTGAGT
The DNA here is from genome assembly GCA_036768485.1 of Mermis nigrescens. Classification (NCBI taxonomy): domain Eukaryota; kingdom Metazoa; phylum Nematoda; class Enoplea; order Mermithida; family Mermithidae; genus Mermis; species Mermis nigrescens. Next base: position 5,152,890 of record JAVLUZ010000056.1, read on the forward strand.
GGTGTAAAACCGGCAAAAATCCCAAAAAAACATGTCAAAAATTTAATTCTGGGGTTACGAATTTCGGGGTCTACCAGATTCTGGAGGTGTAAACTCCTACGCCCATGTGTGGTTGGGGGAAATAAGAAATTCTCTGAAGAAAATGGGAAATTTTTTGAAGAAAATAAGGTAGAGCGAAGGCTAAAAATGGATGAAGATTGAAATTTTTATTCAAAAGTGCTTGAAATTGACCAGAAACATTGGAATAATATTGTTTTAAAGCTATTTTCGCATTTATACCATTTTTGAGGTAATTTTGACCAAAAAAGCTTAATTTATGACCTCTAAATCGACCATGCTGTGTACCCACCCATGGACCTGACCATTTCAAAACAAGTTCATACTCAATGTTATTGAACTACATACCATTTTCACATTTTTTCACCATCCAAGTTTTAACGCTTTTTTAAAACGTTGTCCAATCACGATCACCACAAGTCCCAATGCAAATTATTTGTCGAAAATGCAAGTCTTATAAAGAAAGCCGTCGTCGATGTATTTAGATAATTTGAATCAATTTTTCCCCAGAATTAGAGTATAATAGCGGCAAACTTAATATAATATTTTCGTTATTCCTTATTCGATATGTAACGAGCTCGAATGTTTGGCCGGAGATTACAAAAAAGCACCTAAAAATGGCAAAAAAACACAAGTTTTTTTCCGAAAATTCCAAAAAGCGGGGGAGGGGTCAAAAATTCTTCGACTTTGGGGCGAGGCGAGGGATGGGAGACCATACATGTAACGACTCAAAATTTCGGCTGGGGCGTCCCCGGCCATTTTTAGGGGGGCTCGCTTTATTTTTTGAATCCAGCAAAGATTTTTCCAGACGTCCAAAGACTTTTTGGGACCGTCTTTGTACATGTGCAAAAATTTTTTAGACTCAAAATAAAACTGTCATAAAGTCCATGAAATTTCCTGCGCTTTGCGTCAGAATAAGTTATAAATAGGTACATATATGATGATTATTTTTTATAACAGCAAAAATTAAGTATGAAAGTCAAAAATATCAAGATTTTCCGGCGCTTAACTGAATTATTTCTCTTCACAAAGCTCCAGCATCGAGTTTAGAAGCTCAAAACAGCCCAAATATTTTAGTGCATATCATGTTAACGCTAATTTAGCGATTTAGGATATTGTTGTCTTGTCTGTTAGGTTTGATGTTTATTTGAACGTCATGAGGAAGATGAGAAAATAGTTTTAAAACAGTTCAGCAATTTTCTGTTTTCGTCATTAGAAAGCTTCAAAATTGCGTTTCAGGCGTTAATAAAATTTTTGGTGCTCCTCGCTAATTCAGCTTTCTGAACAACAAACCTCTCATAAAAACTGCAAAAAACTACATTTAAATGCTAAAAATACCAGCTTTTCCGACGCTTTGCACCGTGTTGATAAAGTTTTGTAATTTCTATTGTCAGAGACGCATATATTGCAACAGTACACTAAGAGGTAAAAAACCCAGTGTTTTCGCTGCACATAAGACACATATTTTAACATATTATACTGTACTAGCATTTAACATGTACAAAATGTACAAAGACTTTTGGGTACCGTCTTTGTACATGTACAAATAGACCTTGTACAAAATAAAAAAAGTGGGGTAAATGACCTCTAATTTTTGGCTAAAAACGGCAAAAATTCAATTTTTTCAAAAAAAGGGGAAGGGGGTTCAGAAATTTTCTGGCTCTGGAAGGGGATGGGGGACGGCCAACTTTGGGTGATGAGAATCCCCCATCCCGCTGTTACGTGTATATGTAAGACCAACTCTAAGTGCGGATCCGCACCAACCCACTGTTATGTAGGTGAGGGGTTAAGCCAGAACATACACGAGCAGCAGTCAAATTCTGAGGAGGATGGGGCCCAATGGGGCAAAATCACCAAACATAGCAACGAACAGGCACGTAGATGGCCGTCCTATTTTGGAGGAGACTTACACCAATTTGGAGGGGGAATAAGCCCAAAAAGGCCAAAAATAGCACAAATTACGTTTAAAAAAACCTATTTTTCCGATTTTTTTGAATTTTGGGGGGTCCGAACCCCCATTTCCCCCAAGAATACGTGCCTGGCAACAAAATTCAATTTTCTGTGTTCTATATGTTTTTGAGGGGTCTTCAGATTTCCGGGGGAGGGAGGGGGGGGTTCACCCTCACACCCATGTGCGCTCGACTCGACATTCATATCCTTCTACTTCAGCTTCTGCGGCTTTTTGAGCTTTGGCAACTTTTTCTTCAAAGTAAAGTCGTTGCGACTCAAGCTGATTCGTTAATAAATAAGTATATTCAAGGGTTATTCCATCCAATTTTTCGTCATTGGGCGCCTGAATAGGTATCAATAAATGTCACACGAATACTTTATATACGATATTACAGATCCAATAACAATAAATTTGAGCAGCACATGTGTAGCACATTTCAACATTTCCACTTATATGTTTGTAGATGATACTCTAGTCTTGAAAATTCGCTAAATTCATTCTCTACCATATAAGGTCAGGGAATTTTCACACCGGCAAAAGTTTTTAACTCCAAGAAAAATTTTACACCTTTCGCAGAATCGTGAAATTTGAAAAAATTAATTACAAATTAGACTAATTTTTCATAATTTTGACACATTTTCGAACTTTCACTCCCTTAAAATCGACTATGCTTTTGCATGCCTGTCTGTTCACTAAAAAATTTCTAATTAAGTAAGACCATGAACAATAAGCAACGTTCGACGAAAAACAAATGTATAGCATTAAGAATTAAGACGTAAAGAAATTATAATAACGAAAAAAGTCAAAAATGAAGAAGTGTAGCAGGTAGGACGCCATGCTACGGACTAATTTGTTGCATTTTAAACTTCACTGCAGGTTCGATGCGTATATGTACTTGTAAGAGGTTGATCCACCCTTAAATCCCATCCGCCCTGGTAAAAACCTACATTTTTTACTGCCTACCGTTTTTTGGGCAAAAACTCGCGTTTTAAGCTATTTTTACGAGCATTCATACATATTTCAGTAGCCCTCTTCTGATCATAAATGTTCGTTCCCTCCCAGTCCAACCAACATTTCAAACCGTTACGTATACATACATACATTCCCGTATCCAGGATTTTCTGTTGGGGGGATGGCAAATTTTTAAGTTAAATATCTCGAGAACTATTAGGATATGGGTTGAAATAAAGGAAAGTTTATACGTTTTTCGACGAGCTCCAAAGACTGGCAAAAAACGATCCCTAAAAAATTCCAAAAATTTACACTCTATTCGATAATCATACACAAACTCTATCGCTCAAACTGTCTGTGTAACTGATTTCTTATCATTCAATTAACTCAAAACTTTTCAACTTTTGTATTCATACTCAATCTTTGTTTCTCGAAACCAAACAACAGAGGAAATAAATACTCTGGGGCGAAACGCCGGGAAAGTTTAACATTTTCTTAGTGTCTTACTTAACTTTGAGCAGTTTTGAGCCATAAAGAAGGCAAAAAGTGCAAATAGACAATAAATCCGGCGCAAAGCGCCAGAAAATTTTACGTTTCTACGCTGCCATACACAATTTCGCACCTTTTTGAAGAGAAAAAATATAATTAATTTGATTTCACGGATAATTTATCTCGAAAAAGAAGCTGTCCGCCAACTTCAAGTGAAAAAGTATGCTGCGTTTCTTCGAAGTGTCTGTGAGAAATACAACGTAGAGTTATATATTATATTATATATATATATATATATATATATATATATATATATATATATATATATATATATATATATATATACAGGCCCGTATCCAGGATTTTATTTCGGGGGGGGCCGAAAATTTTGAGACCAGATATCTCGAGAACCATTAGGAGATAAGCGAAAATAAAGACAGTTTTGAGCGTATCTCGGCGAGCTCTATACAATGGTGAAGAAAAATTTCAACAAAAAAATTAAAAAATTTTCACTTTATTTCATTTTGATATACAGCAAATTTATCATTTAAGCTGATTTCTCATCACCTAATCGGCGAATTATTTCCTATCTCTTGCCTTTGTACATAATCATTGTGCTTTACAGAGAAAAACAATACGGATAATTAATAATTCGGCGCGGAGCGCCGAAAAAATTGACATGCTCTGCATATCAACCTCAAATTTGAGCGGTTTTGAGCGGACTATAAGACAAAAAACATATAACTATAAACAATAGATACGGCGCGAAGCGCCGGAAAAATTTCATGTTTCCTATGTCATAACTCAAATTTGAGCTGTTTTGAGTGAGATAGAAGGCAAAAACTATAACTAAACAATGAATCCGGCGCACAGCGCTAGAAAAAAATTGACATGCTCTCTATGTCTAACTCTAATTTGAGCGATTTTTAGCGGTTCAGAAGACAAAACTATACGTAAACAATAAATCCGGCGCGAATCGCCGGAAAATTTTGAGTTTACTAGCTCAAAAGTACGCTAAAAACCTGTTTAGGCGCTGTTTCAGACGCACTTTGCCAATTATTCATTTTTCCCTTCGGGGGACCCTTGGGAGAAACAAAAAATTTTTCCCCATTTTGGGGGGTAGCCCCCCGCCCCCTGGATACAGGCCTGTTCCAATGTCATAACTCAAATTTGAGCTGTTTTGAGTGAGCTATAGAAGGCAAAAACTATAGCTAAACAATGAATCCGGCGCAAAGCGTTAGAAAAAAATTGACATACTTTCTATGTCTAACTCAAATTTGAGCGATTTTCAGCGGTTTAGAAGACAAAACCTTACATAAACAATAAATCCGGCGCGAAGCGCCGAAAAATTTTGTGTTTTCTAGCTCAAAAGTACGCTAAAAACCTGTTTTGGCGGTGTTTCAGACCAACTTCGCCAATTTTTCATTTTTCCCTTTGGGGGACCCTTGGGAAAAACAAAAATTTTTCCCATTTCGGGGGGGGCAGGCCCCCGCCCCCCCTGGATACGGGCCTGTATATATATATATATATATATATATATATATATATATATATATATATATATATATATATATATGTATATATATATATGCAGGGGCGTAGGCAGGATTTTTCTAGGGGGCGGTCCAAAATTTGGTGACCCTATATTTAGGGATATGGTCGCCAGGGCGCCAAATAAAGTGCATTTTCTGACGTTTGCGAACATGCTCTATCCGTTGAGCTCATAACATTCAATTTTTCCGAAAAATTTTCATTTTCTCCTAATAAGCTATAAAAAATGACGTTTTTTGGCCGCGCTTGGGCCTAAATGAACGAAAATAGTGATTCTACGGCGTGAAGCGCCAAAAATTTTGAGAATTTTCGATAAAATGATGGCAATTTTCACGCATTTCCTTACCTTTCCAAAATTATTTTTGGGCTAAGGGGGAGCAGCTATAAAAAATGACGTTTTTTTTGGCCGCGCTTGGGCCTAAATAAATGAAAGTAATCATTCTACGGCGCGAAGCGCCGAAAATTTTGAGAATTTTCGATAAAATGATGCCAATTTTCACGCATTTCCTTACCTTTCCAAAAATTATTTTTCGGGCTAAGGGGGAGCAGCTATGAAAAATGATGTTTTTGGCCGCGCTTGGGCCTAAGTGAACGAAAATAATGATTCTACGGCGCGAAGCGCCGAAAATTTTGAGAATTTTCGATAAAATGATGCCAATTTTCATGCATTTCCTTACCTTTCCAAAATTATTTTTGGGCTAGGGAGCGGCCGCCCCCCCCCCCTCCCCGCCCTGCCTACGCCCATGTATATATGTATATATATAAATACATATATATATATATATATATATATATATATATATATATATATATATATATATATATATATATATATATATATAATACAAATATAAATATATATATATATATATACATATATATATATATATATATATATATATATATATATATATATATATATATATATATATATATATATATATATATATATATATATATATATATATATATATATATAGTAAATAGTAATTTCGAATAAATTAATAGCGCGAAGCGCCAAAAATATAAGCATTTTCACGCTGGAAAACGTCAAAAACCTAGTTTCATATCTGAAAATTCTGAAAAAATTTCAGGAGGAATTCCCCGGGTACAGGCCTGCACACATGTACAAGGCACGACGCTATTTAAGGGTAAAAAAGCATTTTCTTATCGTATAAATTTACTTCTTGACTAGAATCAACTTCTACCACTTTGCCATCAGATTTGCTTTGTATTAATCTATGTACATAATTATCTCCGGCATAGTCCCAGACCCGCTGGCCGCCAACTTCAAGTGAAAAAGTATGCTGCGTTTCTTCGAAGTGTCTGTGAGAAATAAAACGTAGAAATGTAAAGAAAAAATTAAACGGGCAATCAGAGATGCAAGCGAAAAAAGTTAATGTAAGAAACATTTTTTATTGCATCGGGTTACTTCAGAGACCACATCACTGCACAAATATATGTAAAAAGTGATATTCTACTTATTCTTACATAAGTATTTCGCTAACCTTTAAAGTTTCGATCAAGGACTAAAACGCACAAAATTTTTTTAAGAGCTGGTAGAACCTCACATTTGACGAAAAAAGGACACAAACGTCAATCTGACTAAACCGTGGAGAGCTAATTAAGACAAAAACTGAAAAAATTTAAAAAAGACAAAAACCAAAGAAATCAAAAAAACAAAAATATGCTGAAAAGGCTTTCAACTAGGAAATGTCCAACAAGAGCCTGAAGCAGCTCTGAAATACATTCTCAATCTATTACAGAAATGTAGTTTAATAAAATTTTAGCGAGCGATATCTTCCATAAATTTGAAATTTTATCTCTTGCAGTACAATTGTGAGGAATTTTCCAGAATTTTCTAGCTTTCATGAAAAGTTAATATGTTGTCAGAACTGAACAAAAAGAAACATCGACAAACAAATGCTCACGAGACTGCATGAGCCTCGGCGTATCTCCCACAACCAATATTGCCGCATATTAAGCATATCCATAAATCCTAAAAAATAAGTTAGTATGTACTACTGATTTAGGTTTTAAGTAATTTAAGATTAACAAAGTACGTTAAGGAAATTAAATCTTACCTCCTGTTTACCGCAAACGAAGCATTTATGATCAGGCGTTAATTCGGGCGTTTGAACATACCGGCATACCGGACAGCTACACAAGTCATAAAGCAGATCAGACTAATTAATATCGAAAACTATGTATTTACGTAAAAAAACACCTTAATAAAACGTTGTGAAAATCTAAAAGAAACACGCCCATATTTATACATCAAAAGTGTTTGATGAAAGCATTAACAATTCTGGCTTTGAAACCTAATATCGCAAGTAACAAGTCTTTTCAGCAAATGACCTCTGAAATTTCAACAAATATCCTTTCTGTAAAAAAAGAAAAAATAACTCTCGGATGGTAGATACATATATTCAAATGTTTATTTATTTATTTATTCACAGTATTTGAATCGTCATGCGGAATATACAATTAGTCTTCTAATTTGTAAGCAATTTTAGTCGCAATGAAGACAATTTTTCTCAAAAGCCAAGATTCACGCATTAAATTCAGCAAAGAATATTTAGAAAAAGACATTCATTTCCGTCCACTTGGGATTCCTTATACAATAAAGACAACATTATCTAATTGTTATCGAGATATCATGCCTAATAAGTTCCGACCATACTACGGCGGCAACGGGTATCCGGACACAGACCCGTTTAGCCGGGTGCCCGGCTAAAATTATGGACCCGGATACGACTTGAACATAAAGTTTAACACGGACTCGGCTTTCAAATAGTGTTGGGTCCGGGTCCAAAAGTATAATGTTTAATGGTAAAATAATATCGAAAAATTAGAAGTGACTAATGAATTAAAAATGTATTACTAAACCAAAATTGTATTAGTCAAACAAGATTCAAAATATGTCGACTGAATGGGTATCTTAACATTTTTAGATGTTCTCAATACAAATGCATAATTACAAATTAAGAACTTCGAAATGGGAAAAAATAGATAATGGACGGGGGTCTAAAAAGAATAAATCGATGAAAACATGAATGGTAGTAGTAATTAATCCACTAAGTATGAAAAAAAGAAGCATCATGTATTGTATAGTAATAAAAACTGACAAGCATCGGTATTAATAGGCAGACCAACTTCTCGTCTTACGTTTGTGGCAACAGTGAAAGAAATATTTTTGAATTTAATTATGTAGGCGTTTTATTAATTAATCATACGCACACCGGGGCAACAGCCCATTCCAGCACGTTTAGTCCATGGACTGGGCTGACACAAAAGCTGGACATGCTGAAGAGTTTAATAAAATAGGATTTAAAAAAAGTGAGAACACAGTAAAAAATCAAACAAAATTGTCTTTTTTATCTCATTTTCAACCCAACTAGGGGACCAATCAACATTTAAGAGCCCATAGTTGGAAAGCCTAAAGCTTCGCCTATTGCCCAGGTGCGCTCATACATTTATTAGCATATATCGACTACCCAGCTAGCTATAACGAGTAAAGGGCAAAAACTTGAAATTTTTCGGCACTTAGCGTCGGTCATGTGTCATTTCTCTAAGAACTCCAGCATCGAGTTTATATCTTAGGTTAGCCTAAATAATTTTGTGCTTCACACTAATTTAGTAATTGTCAGCTGTATTTAATTGTTAAAATACTCAACTGACTTGAATACCATATATGTATAATCAAGATGTGAAAACTATTTTTTAGTAACATTTTTTTGAATTTTTTAATTTGTTTGTCTCAAAAAAGTTTCAAAATTAAGAATCTTCCAGACAGTAAAAATGACGAGATGCTTAAGAAGGGAGCAGGAGGCGGTACCCCAACTTCCCCAAAAACAATCGAGAATAGCTTCGAAAATTTGCCCTTAACGTGCGAAACAGCGTTTTTTCGTCGTTTTGCACTGTCTACCTTGATTTAGAATCGCTTTTGTCGCAACGATTTTTCGAAAATTTTAAAAATTTTAGACAATTTCTTTCGACGAAATCATTAAATTCTTTTGATTTCGACAAAAGTCTCGTGCGACGCGTTGGAAAATTTGTGAAATTAAAGCGGAAGTACGTTTAGAAACTTGAATTACTGCTCGACCTCCTGTATTTGAAGCGTTTTGTGCCGAACGTCGAAAATTTTTAAAAGTTATGCTTGAAAATATATGTAGAAGAAAACTATGCTAAAAAACTGTTTCTGCGCTTGACATTATTTTAAGGCCTATTCCCTGAGTAATAATATGGCTTGCAGTCCTCCAGCAAAGTAAATAAATCTTATTAATAAGTATTATCCGGCGCAAAGAATTGAGAGATCACGACTACTGGCGGCCAAACATTGTTGCAAATTACAAATCCGTTATTTATCTCGCCAATTATTTTGGGCCAATGAAGGGGCGACTATCCCCGCTTAAATCCGCCCGGCCCTTTGTACCATTTCAGTTTTTTTAGATAATTTTTAATCAAAAAATTCGCTAATTCTACTCTAAAACGGTAGAAATATCAATATCTTCCTGGCGCTACTATACAAAGCGAACATGTACAAAAAACTGGTTCTACACATCTGTTAACGCATTATGCAGTATGCATCCTTACCTATGTATACACACTTGCATCAGAATTTATACTACATTAAAGAAGCGCATTAAAGATATGCTTAATGAGATGCAGAGTTGGGTAACAAGTCATAGTACAAACAAAACAATGTTCATAAAGCACGTTGGACCCGGACGGGTCCAAATTTTTTGGACCCGGACTTTTCAGAATTTCGGACCCGGACTAGAACCCGACCTTCTCAAAATCTTGGACCAGGACCCGAAGCTTGAAAAAGTGGACCTGTTCCACCCTAGACTATACATAAAAATTCAAGGGGGAGGTTATGTGAAAGGCTTTTCACTCCCCAGTCATTTTTTCACACCCTAGAATTCACGTTCTCCTAAAATTTCAATAAGTTCGTAAAAATATGCTGTTTTAAGCGTTCTTAGCTATCCATATGCTCAAAGTGTCAAATTTTCGGCGCTTCGTGCCATACACTCAGTTTTTGACTATCTTTTTTAAATTTATTCGAATCATTTGATTTATTCAAATTTTCTAAAATGTTTTGCTCTAGAGAGATAGAGCATCGTCAGAAAAGCCAAAAACGTTGTTTTTAACGCGTAACCGCCATTTTCCCATTTTTGCGCTCAAAAAGGACACTTCAAAATTTCACTCCCCACAAAATTTCCACGCTGTGCATGTCTGATTCCAAAACTTTTTGATTACGCACTTACGAAAGCATTTTAAAGCTTTCTCACAGACATACATACATAATAGCACCTATTCAAAAGCATTACCTTGCATCACCCCATTGATTTAGGCAATTTGCATGAAACGAATGATTACACAGTACAGTCAAAATGCCATCAATTGACTCGTCCTAATAAAGCAAATCTGACAAAGTGCAATGGTATTTAAGAAATTTAAGAATTTATATTATGGAGACTGACCATTCGCTCCAGGCAAACTGGACAAGTAGGCATTTCAGTGTGACCGAAAAGTGGCAAACCAGCGCCCTTAGAGAAAAACAGGTCAAATAAACATTTTATAGCATTCGACATAAAGAATACGAAATTCTATTCATTGGAATGGCACGCACACGCATCCAGATAAAGGAATTGCAAAAATTCAAAAAAAAATTGATTACAAAATTAAAATAGCATATTTGATTACCTTATCATTTGAAACAGCAAATTTTACAATTTTTATGAAGAAATTCTATCAAACAAATATAACCTTGACCCGAAAATGGCCTTTTATAACTTGAATAAAAAATTTCGAGGCTGGCTACATTATTACACACCTCCAAAAGAACACCGTACAATTTATCTAGAAGTACCGAATTCCACTACTTAAACGGATTGAATCTTTAAATAACATTGTACAAAAGGCATATCCTGCCTGTCTGGTATTTTTTGATTCTGCATTGAATTAAAACTCAAAATACTGTACATTCGTAGTTTATTGGCATTTGATTTTTGTCACAAATTGTATTTTTTCTCTCTCCTAGAATAAACAATCAAAAAACACTTTCCACATGATTTTCTTAAACTATGTAAATTGAAAGCTCGATCATCGCAAACGCTTTGCGTTTTACGTACAACAAATACATTGTGCTCAGTGGAATGCGAGTAAAATACGCTCATGTCAATAAACACGTTATTTTGAAGAATTATTCAGATTTCAGTTCAAAGATATTTACTTCAGACTGTTTCTTCGTTTCGATTCTATCAACATAAACAATATGACACAAGTAGTCTTCTAAGCCGTTATAAGGTTGCCCATTGAATTTGAGGTAAAATTCGTCCGTTTGCGCCTACAGCAAAGTAAATCTTACGCAAGCAATTTTCGCAAAAGTTAGCAACCATATGTTGCATGCTCTTCGGGTGGGAGCTAGCCCGTAGATGAAGAAAAGCTAATTTTTTCAGGAAAACTCAAGAAACTTACATAAGGCAAGATAAACCGATGAAAAACCGAAATTCTCACACAAAAAGTGTTAAAAATGTCATTTTTAAAGCCACAAATAGAGATAGTCTTGCGCAATTTCAAATTTTAGTGCGCAAATTTTCAGGGCCATTTCAGCTCAGTCAAGCACTCTGACTGACCCACCCTAATTGGGCCCGCACCCATTCACCCATTTTGCATTGCATCGAGAAAAACCAGGTGCACATAAATATCCTCAGCATAGGTGCTTCAAAAATAAAGAATCGTCTGCAAGATCCATACACCAATCTTAGGCAAAATAAAGACAATGCATCTACATATGTATATATACTCGTATATGTACAAAGAAAAATTTGAGCTCCATTTTGGTCAAAATAATCCTGGTTTTAATTACACTCTAAATGGGGTCAACTTGAAGAGCAGTATTTCTTGTTGCGATTTAGGAGTGTTAATATCAGCTGACGGTAAATTTTAACCACATATCAATCAACTTGTTAAAAATGCGTATCATAAAACTTGGCAGCTATGTAAAGTTATTGGTTAAAGCTTTTACAACTTAAGTTCGATCAACACTCGAATATTGTTCTGTTATTTAGTCTCCTCATTTTATTCAAGATATGAATTCAATAGAGAAACTTCAAAAACATTTTACTAAAAGAATATGTTATAACAAGATAGCTACTTATTCCGAAAGACTAAACTTCTTAAATATGGAGTCACTTGAGGCTAGACGTTCAAAAATTGACTTATTTGAAACCTATAAATTCATGAAATATCCACACACTCGAAATTTTGACGAAACATTTTCCAAAAGTCTTAACCCTTTCAATCAGTCAAATAATTTATACGTCAACTATTCTCGTACAGATGTCAGAAAATTTTGGTTTGGAAATCGTGCATCATTTTGTAGAACAAGTTACCACCCATTGTCAAACAAGCAAAGAACCTAACTCAATTTGAGAAACTACCTGCAGATAACTTTAAGTCTCACTGTCGAGGGCTGATTCACACGGCATAAATAATGCCCTTCTCCCCTTGTTACATTTTGCGATCAGCATAGTTTTTAACTCTTTATTTTTTTGTGTTTATATTTCTGCTTAATTTTATTTGCGTCCGTCATTTCAAGTTGTTTTATATCTACTTGTTTTAGCTGCTTTCGTTTTACATGACAAATAAACTTACTTACTTACTATATATGTATGTATACAATATGTACACAGAAAAATTTGAGCTCAATGATTTTATGAAAACAAATTGAAGGACGTAGTATTCATACAAGCAAACAGGGGGTATTGCCCCCTATCCTTAAAAATTAGAGAGACAGATATTGTTCGACGATTTTGAGTTTACGGAACATTTTCAGCATCTTTTTTGGAGACAAGATCAGTATTAACTCGTATGTACATGAATTTTATTTATTCAAAAACATCCAAAATAGCGTCAAAATAGTCTAAACAATTCATTCCAAATTGATCAATTTAAAAAACATCCAAAATAGCGTCAAAATGGTCAAATAAGTCAATTTACTCCAAATTGATCAACCTCCATATTTCTTGTCGTGGAAACGGCGAAATGCAGTCAAAATTGACTAAAAAATATCACAGAAATACATTATACATAGCCTGTTTTGACTATTTTTGTCATTTACTAGCAAAAAAAGCATAAGACTGAATTAAGCGGTCTGAATTTCTGGGATTTTAAGTCCGTGCAGACTTGACCTTGTGCAACTATCTATGGTAATATCTCTACCGCGTAGAGTACAAGAAAATTGACGTATGTAATATACATATAAACGATCGAAAATCATAGTTCTATACCATACGTGTACAGCATGGGAATTCTACGAAGGGTACACGTCAAAAACACTGTTTTTTGACGTTTCAGACAATGCTCGTTCTTTCTAGAACATAAAAACGTACAAAACTTTGAAAAAAATTTGAAAGAGTAAATCGAACAAAATATAGTCAAAAAATTTGTAAATGGCGCGAAGCGCCGAAATTTTGAGATTTTTGAGCCAAAAATCACCTAAAAACGCTTGAATGGGCACATTTTTTGCAACTTTTACAAAAAACGTCAATTCTGGGGGAGGGGTGGCAGCCACTTTGTGGGCGGTCAGTTGCCACTTTGGGGGAGGGGTCAAAAACCCACAACTCCCCCAAGAACACGTCTGTTCCATACTCGTACCGCATGCCCAGAAAAATGTCATCCTAAATTTTGTATAAGAATGCTATCTGCTTTTTAATTTTACATAGCGATTCATGTAAAATCCATGAAAATTCGAGGCTTTGCATAAAACTGCAAAGACAGACAAAAGATGTGAACAATAATAGTGTTGCAGTTCAATTAAGTGCCATTTTTTGATGAATATAATCAGGGCTGAAAAATGTATTAAGAACCGCATTCTGAGTTTAGCCCTGCTAAAACTTTAAAATATGATAAAAAAGCGAGTAAAAATATTTTGGATGAGGATGATACCGAGCTTAAACTAGAAAGGACAATTTTTTATTAATCGAGTAAGCATGATGAAGGATAATGAGAAGTTTAAAAGTAAAAATAATACTCTTTATTCAGTTTTTTACGTGATTCCAATTTTCTACGTTAATTTCACTTCATGTTTAATAAACACGATTTTGCAAGTTGCCCTAAAATTCTATGTGTCCAAATAAAAAGCTAACCTTACTAGGCATATGCAGTTGAAGACGCAATAATTAAAAAAATTTTGAACCTAAGGATTAGTATAATTTTGAGTAAAAGTTCGCGTACGTCATGATTAGGGCTAGCTCACATCGCATTTATCGTCTTTACTAAATCATGTTTATTTGCAAAGCAATTAAAGGTAAACTGTCCGCTTTTGATTTAAAAATGTAGAGCTTGTTAATAGCTTTCTAAAAATTTATTGTACTAGCTGTAATTATGCTCATGGGCAAAGAAAATTCGTTTTTGCAATTTTCTTGACCCAAGAGCAAACTCATATCACATGTAATATATTTTTGGAAAGCTATTAATGTGCTCTACATTTCCAAATTAAAATCAGAGAGCTTCCTTTAGCTGAAAGCAGTGATCGGACCGAGGGTACTTTTTGAACCCTCGGCCTCGGCGACTTAAAATCCTTGGCCGAGGGTAATGCCGAGGGTCAAGCTTATAAACCTATACCCATAAATAGTACTCTTAGAATATTTTGTATGCACATGAGCTAGAGGATAATCGTAATATTAAACACTTTATCGAATGTCAAACAATTCATTTTTAGTTTCAATAATAGTAGATTAAATGTGTGAAGGATTTATTGAATAAAGTCAGCAGCATAGAAGCATCTTAAATTTAACAAGTTGCCGTTGAAGACTTGGAAAAGTTAATAAAAAATATGGCTGAACAAGCACTTAAAAACTTTTTTACTATAAATAAGAAAACAATGTCGAAAAAATTAACGAACCAACTAAATGAGCTATGTAAAGACAGAATTGCAGCCATTGTTGTGCTCGCTTTTGCAGTAATGCATGTTTGAACACGCTTTTTCAGTCACCTAATTCTGGTGTGGTAGGTAATATGACGGAAACTGCACTGTTCTTTCCGATCATAGTTTCTAAAGGTCCAGATTTGAGGGAGGGGTGAAATCCCAAAATGGAGGACCAGTAAATTAAGTAGTGTATTATTATTAGCCGACACTATTTTTTGTACGAGCTTCTTTGTGCATGCACAAAGATCTCCGAGAAGGTCTTTGTATGAGCGAACAAATTTTTGTAGATATATTATATATGTAAATACATTTTTAAACATACTGCTAGTGTGTGACCTGCAACTGGCATGCAGTCCTAAACAGTGTTTTTCTGGTGCAAGAAAGTCTTTAAACATTTTGTACATACAAATTTTTGTGTACTTTAATATGGTACAGTAGCGATTTTAGTGTGGTAAAACAGGGTTTTCGACCTTTGGTAGTGTATCTTAGCTAATTTCTGGGTTTCTGAAAATTTGACATTTTTCCATTCTAAATGCTAATTCTTTTTGGGAATTTCACGTCTTTTTACAGGTTTTGTTTTCCAAAAAATCTTTGTACATGTACAAAGACGGTCCTGAAAAGTCTTTGTACATCGGGAAAAATCTTTGCCGAATACAAAAAACCGTGGTCCTAAATGTGATGATTCGGCCTGAATTTAGTTGATAATATTAGTTCGGCGCGAAGCTCCGAAATTTTTATGAGCTTCTGATAGAATTTACACATAGAACTCGATTGAGGAAGCTAAAACAACTTGTACTACAAAATCAGAAATATTACAGATATTGTAATATGCCAATTAAATCTTGTAATAAGCACTACTGTGCGTAGAAATCCAATGCAACATCAGGATAAATTAGTCAATTTTTTCTTTGAACGGCAAAAAACTGCAGTTATTAAATAGTACTTATTTTGCATAAAATTTTTAAAAACAGTATAAATAGATACAAAACATTTTTAATTCTGCATAAAGATGCCTAGATTACACAAAAATTGATTTTGGAGTGTTTATTTCCCCTGCTTCAATCTAAATACAGTATATTAGCGATATTTTGCGCGAAGCGCCGAAAATTTTTTGAAATTTCCTAAAATATACTGAAAAACGATATAATAAATATCACTTTGTCCAAGAAAGTATTTTAACATTGTATAAAAATGGCTCCAAAAAAATGCACAAGCCGAAATCGATTTTCGGCGAAAACCTGCATTTTTTGGCCATTTTTAGGTGCGTTTTTGCGATTTTCAGCCAAAAATTAGTGGTCATTTACATACCCCCCCTAAAAATGGCCGAAAAGCATACGTGTAACAGGGGCTTTAGGGAATTTCCCATCCACCCAGGGTTGGACGTCCTCCCCACACCCCCCAATATCAGAAAATTTTGACCCCCTCCCCATTTTTGGCGTGCGCTTTTTAGCTATTTTTAGGTGTTTTTGGCACTTTTGGCGAAAAATCGGAGCCGCTTACCCCTCTTCCCCTAAAAATGGCCGAGAAATATACATGTAACAGGGGGTTTGGGCCATCCCCCACGCTTTTAAGCCCCGAATCCTCTCCAAAGTCAGGAAAATTTTGACCACCCTCCCCCATTTTTGGCGAAAACTTGCGCTTTTTTTGACTTTTTTCAGGTGTTTTTGCCATTTTTGACCTAGAATTGGAGTCGCTAACCCCCTCCGTCTAAAAATAGCCAGGGACCCCTATCCGAAATTTCAAGCAGTTACATGTATGCCGAGGAGCCCCTCTGCGAAAATTTTGAGCTGTTACATGCATGTTTTATAGTGATAGTTTGTCAATTTAATCTTGCTTACATTCAAAAATACTGTATCACTTCGTGAAATTCTAATAGTGCACTTTTGCCTTACTAAAAATTAAGTTCAAAAATACTCAAAAGGTTTTCACCTAAAATCGTCTGACAGTGATTTGAGTCTTGTACCCTGAGGGGGGTAATACCCCTCCCTCACCCCCTCTTATGGGAATGTGTGTTTCCGATCCACGTAGCGAGCATGAGAATCAAAACTTAGTCATCATATGAATAATCAATTGGCACTTTGCTGTATGTAACTTGGTGCAAACGCGCCTAAAACCCATTAGACAAGCCTATAGGTGAAAAACAGCCGGTGTACTGCAAATGCATTCTAATAGTTAATATTCAACGGATATATTAAACTTATTCAAATTTGAGTTTGACCCTCGGCGCCTCAGCACTTTTCAGCTTCGCCCTCGGCGCCGAGGCCGAGGCTCGAAAAAAGCCGAGCCTTGCCGAGGCCTCGGTTTCGGTCCGATTACTGGCTGAAAGTTAGATAAATGCGATTCAATGAAAGACGATTCGTCCTGTGTGCCAGCCTTAGTCATGATACAGTACTGCTACACTGAGATGTAGGTATAAGATTAAAAATAAAATTAAATGCAATGACAAATAATACGAGCGCCAATGCAATATGGCACCCACTTAACAATAACAGCTTATTATACAAATAAATCGTATTACATTAGAAAATGCATCTTATATTAATTATAAAAAATTTTTTGCAAGCACATATTTACTGGTTTTTTATTTCTTGAACGAATCGCAACAGTAATCGCGATTCGACGTTGACAAATTAAATTATTACTTGCTCGTGAAATGATACAAGAGCCATGTATTGATTAGGCGAATTGTCTCGAATTACTCTGATAACAGCAATACCGGATCTGCGAAGAAAACGCCGTAAGGCTAAATTATAATGGGAGTCTGGAAGAGCAGATAAGATAAAATCAGAGCTGAACCGGGGCCGTATTTTTCGTGAAAGCGCCAGGACCTAGACCATAAGTGTTCTGGGAGGAGGAAAGAATTGATTCCCCAGAATGCCTACTGACTGACCCCCTTGCAAAATGGCTGCGACCCCCAGCATTGCCGACTTTTCGTCAAAATTGTAAAAAATGTCTTTTTAAGCGTTTTTAGCTCACTTTTAGCTCATATCAAAGTTTTTTTGTACAATGTCCGTTTGTACATGTACAAGGATGGTCCCTAAGTCTTTGTACATTTTGGAAAAAAATTTTTTTTGGGTACTATAATATGGTACAACAGCGATTTTAGTGTGGCAAAAACAGAGTCGTTCGACCTTTGGAGTGTATTTTAGCTAATTTCTGGGTTTCTGAGGGCAAAAATCCCTCGTGTCAAAACGGCGCGAAGCGCCAAAAAATTTGACATTTTTACTTTCAAAATGCAATTTCTGACATAAAGATATATAGATTATACAAATACTCATTTCGGCGCGAAGCGCCGAAAATTTTTGCGAATTTTAAAGCCTTTTTTGCAGTTTTTGTCTTCCCAAAAATCTTTGTACATGTACAAGGACGGTCCCCAAAAGTCTTTGTACATCGGGAAGAATCTTTGCCGAATACCAAACAAAACACTGGCTCATTTAAACATTTTTTGGACAATACACATTTTTGACTACACCTTTTTTTAAATTTTTTATAGATTCGTTACATGTTTTTATGTTCTAGAAAAAACGAGCATTGTCCGGAACGTAAAAAAACGTGTTTTTGACAAGTACCTATCGTTCTTTACTAAAAAAACAACACTTTTTAAAAAATTTTTGGGCCTGACTCCCTGAATTTCCATGCTATACATATATGGCCTAGACCCCGGTTCGACAATTGCAATGTAAAAGAACGCCTAACTCTTATTAATCATGTGTATCTTAATAGTTCTGATAAAAATATTAATAAAAAATAGTAATAGTAATATTTGTAATATTAATATTAATAATAATACTGAAAACGTATTGTGTGCAGTACGTAGCGATAAGTTTTATTTATAATTTAGTTTTACACAATTTTCTGATGCTACTAAATGAATAATGGATTTTGCAAAGAAAGTTTCAGGGCAAATTTTTCAAAATTGTCAAATTTTGAGACTTGTCCTAAGTTATAGATATTCGATCCTAGAAGTTGTCGAATGAACGACACCAGATTCTTTCCCATTATTCAATTAACAAACAGAATTTCTGTAAATAAAGCGGAAATCTCCAATTTAGCACAACTATTTTATTAATTATAAATAAGTATGCAAACAAAGAAATTATTACAAGGTAGCGACAAATGATGATTTTATGAGTATGCATACGCATTTGTAGAAACGTCCAAATAAATAAGAATAGCAACAATACCATTTCATTATTCGTCAAGCATGGCTTACCCGAAAGGAGCCAAAAACTGCAATAAATCATGTGAGCTCATCGTAGCCGGCACAGCTAAGAGGCAAACTATTTTACTGCTGCATTTGGAAGTCGAACAATCTCTAAAATAATCCCATTTGATCTTAAGTCTAAGGAGAAGCTCATCCATAAAACCCGAACACTTAACAATGCTAAAAGAGTGTTCAGCCAATGTTATAACGCACGATATCGTCGTACGTTTTGCATATATGACGATGCCTTTTGTAACAATATAGGCATACAATTCTTAGCAAACCCTAAGGACTGTTAAGTGTTCAAATTAAGTGGAGAGAAATGCATAAACAATATATAAGCTAAAACGCTAATGCTCAATTCTCATTCAACGGGAAATATGTGATTCTACGAAAAGACCGCAAACATGTCTTTAAGTACTGTTTAAAACCAAAATTTTGATTCAAAATTAGCACTACATCAACTTGATAATTAAGTAAATGCCATTATACATTAATGTAAAAGCAAAGAATTTCTAGGAATAGAGGTTGAGGGCTAGCTAACTGTTAAATTTCGACCAAATTTTTAAGTCAAATTTTAGATAATTTCTCATAACAAGTAAAGAGAAGCCTCAGTGTTGGCTAACAGTTCGACAAAAGCGCAGCAAACATGAAAACTGAACTTTTTGCGAAAGTAGTGGACAGCCTGTAGGGATCATTTTCTGTACTTAAGCAACTGTTTACGACCAAAGTAACGAAAAACGTTGTCTCTTCTATTTCGTTACTGTAAAAATCTCAAAGACAAAATTTTACAGGTCACATTTGCATACTCATCTGCCATTATTCAAAGAAAGCTAAACAATAAATAACAAATAACTCAATGCACGTACATACTTCCGCTTATAAATATGAAGAATTCCATGTGTTTTTTCCACAAATGGGTTTCCAGAGAAAAATGGAATCGTATCTGGATCGGCGCTGGCACCTGAAGTTTAATTTTTGTCAGTAAAAGTAAGAAATGAGTGATAAATTTATTTAAAACAAATTAGAATCATCGCATGCATTAAGTGAAATTCGAGCTTTCGAATAAATTTTCAGGCATATAAAATAAATAATAATATATAATATTGCATGTATAACGAGTTCCAGCATACAAGCACATGGTCAGGGTGACAAGGGAGGGTCAAATCGAGAATTTGCAGTCAGGGAGGGTGAAATCTGGAATAGAAAAGGCCACGCATTCGAAGTGCACTCTGCAATCGACAATAATGCAAATTGCAAATTAGATCAAAAAGAAATTATGTATTTAACGACAAATGGCGATTATTACACGATACAATAACAATTCAATACTATGATTTTAATTATACTGATTGTCTCACTTTCTCGTTTTTCAAGCGTTTCCACGGTAAGCTTATGTGGCGTTCGTCGACCGCGAACTTTCGACTTGTCTACATTTCCATGCACGGCAGACGTTTTTCCTATCGAGTTCGATTCAATGGATGACATATTTGGAAAATCTGAAAAAATAAGCCTTCGAATCAAGTTGTATATTTGAGTATTTTCCCTTTGCTCATACGTGAGTTTAAGCTACTGTACGCCTTTTCTGTTGGAAATCCTGATATATCAGGGTGGAGCAAATTGCTCTGACGGCCAGTTATTATAAATAATGGGCAGACATGAAGAGTATGGGAATTCTGGGGTGAGGGGTGAAATTTAGGTCAAAACAGGAGTTTATGGCGCGAAGCGCCGAAAATTTGACACTTTTGAGCAAATAGATAGCAAGAATCAATTTAAAAAAGAAACACTTTTTCGGAAACTTTCGAAAAATCGCCAACTCTGGGGAATTTCTGCGAGGGGATGGGGTGCAAATTTTTATGAGAGGGGTGTGAAACCCCTGAGCCTCTAAAGATCATGTGTGATAATGGGCTTGTTATTATGGGTAACAAATGGGTCATTCCATAGCGAATGTCTCCTCAGATTTTGCAGGATTTCCTGGAGAGACTGGTCAAGTTGCACACCAATTATTAATAAAACTATGATTAGATGACTGAAAAATGCCAAGGTCAGTAATTTCCTCAATTGTTTTGTGCTTAAGTTCTACAATAGTAATTTATTCAGCCTTCTGGGCAGACATTTAATGGTTCAAAATTTCGAGTTGGGATCCCAATTCATTTTTATGGGGGAAAAGAGGAATACCTCCAATTTTTAGCCAAAAATAGCAAAAAAACACCAAAAAATGGCAAAAAATAAAAAAATTCCGAAAACCTGGTGGGTCGGGTCAGAGAATTTTCTGATTTTGGGGAAGACTAACTTTGGGTGGGGGATCTTCTATCTCCCCCTTGCATGCCTGCTTCTGGGAAACATCCAAAAATGTGCTGCAAAATGCGTGTCAATAATTCCTTGCAGCTTACTTAACGAGCATTTTAATCGCTATAGATCGGTAGATGAAAAAATGAACAATCATCACACATTACATATATTTGCACAGAATATGCACATGTAAAAGGTTGCTTGCAGATACATACAATTATCGCACAGCAATTGCTGCTTCACCAATCTTACTCAAAAGTCGACGTCTCTGACAAGAGGAGTAAAATTCAATACTTTTTACAATCTGCACTATTTAGAAACTGACACTACTAGGTCTTGAGCGTTTCAATTGATAAGCCTCAGTTTCAAGCTCTTTATATGAGCGATTTCCTCCTACACACTGAACATAAATGCGTACATTCATGGCTATGAGAGATTTATATCACAACACTGTTTTTTTGTACGAGCCTC
Source organism: Mermis nigrescens (assembly GCA_036768485.1). Classification (NCBI taxonomy): domain Eukaryota; kingdom Metazoa; phylum Nematoda; class Enoplea; order Mermithida; family Mermithidae; genus Mermis; species Mermis nigrescens. The sequence goes on from JAVLUZ010000056.1 coordinate 5,174,793, forward strand.
TTTGTACATGTACAAAGATCTCCGGAAGTCTTTTGTACGAGCAAAAATTTCTTGTACATATAACGTATAGATATGCTATTGAATGAACACATTTTTACATACTACTAGATTGTTAACCGTGATCCGCACGCTTCGCAAAAGGTGTACCTTTGTCCTAAATTCAGCTGGTTATATTAGTTCGGCCCGAAACGCAAAAATTCTCATGAATCTTAGGTTGAAATTACACATAAAATTCGACTCAGTAAGTTAAAATAACTTGTGTTACACAATTATAAATAATAAAGCGATTGCAATGTGCTGAGTGAATCTCATAATAGACACCAATTTGCTAATGAATTTAATGCAACGCAAAGATAAAAGAGTCAATTTTATCTTCAAACGGCAAAAAAGAGTGCAAAGTTTTTTAATATTTCTTTTTTCTGCATTAAATCTTTATAAAACAGTAGAAATAGATGTAAAATATGCTTAAATCTGTACAAAGATGCTTAAAGATAGATTTTGGAGTGTTTAATGCCAGCGCTTGGAGCTAAATACAATGTAATTATGATATTCAGCGTGAAGCGTGATCATTTTGCCCAAAAAGTCTTTGTACATTGTACAAAGATGGCTCCGAAAATCTTCGTACGAGCCTCAAAAATCTTTGTCTCGTACAAAAAAAGCAGTGTATCACAATGACTTCAGATCAACTTCAGCCTAGTCTTAGCTCGAATGCAAAATGAACGTATCTTTAATTATAAAAATTCAAGATTGCGAGCAACAAACTCTAGTTAGAAATTCGATACTTTCCTCGATTTTGATGAATTCTTTTCATTTAATCATCAAAATAAAGAAAGTTTATCAAGAATTGAATGGTCACTTACTTTTAGTCATTAAAAGACGAAAAATACGAGATTCGAGCTGTCTTATAAGCAATTTAGCAGACGCTTAATATAGGTGAAATGTAAAGAGCATTTGAGAAATCTATAAGCAAACACAAATGGTATGCATTAGATAAATATATAATTTGACAATGACTGCAAGAACGCAGAATACAAATAATTACTCCTCCGACTGAAAATAAAATCACGATTCACATTGTTTTAAACAATTAATTGTAGACTATTCTCGCAATAAATGTGCAAAAAAATTGAGAAAATAATTCAAGTCACTTACTCGAGCCCAGATCGATGAATGCCTCGTTGTCTTCAATTTCCAATTGTATTATTACAATCGGGAAGCCCATCAAATCATATAAATCTAGAGGATAGGATCTTACAATAATGCTGCTAAAGTCTGAAAAATATATTGAGTAAGCGAGAGAGCTTACACAAAACGATGGTGAAAGAAAATAAATGAAAGTAAGTACGAAAAATGCAAGTCAAAGAAGGTTGCTTAGATTTGGGATTACCGTCGGAAATATAATACCTCGCGACCATATATGTGTAATGGTACACTAATAACTTGTATAAAAATATGACAGATTGGTAGTACTTATTTATATTTAAAAATTATCACTGTATACTGGTATAGATAAAAGTCATAACAATCGTTTTCAGCGTATAGAAATCATAAATCAACCTTTTAAAGCAACAAAATATATAGAATTACAAAACTAACGCTACTAAATTTAAAAAAATTCTAGCGTATAAAGGTAGGTACTAGGGATGTTCCGGTTCCAGGTTTTTCAAAAAAATCGGTTCCGGTTCCGGTTCTTAGAAAACAATAATTTCGGTTCCGGTTCCGGTTCTTGCGTAAGTTGGAACCGTCGGTTCCGGTTCCGGTTCTTCAACTAGAGAACCGTCGGTTCCGGTTGCTCGGTTCCTGTGTTAAAGTATGTACGCTCTTGATAGCCTGACTTCACCGGAGCATATGACGATGTAATCGAAAGATAAATTATTCAGGAAGTCGTTTCAATCTGGCAACTGCACGTTCAAATAAGTTTTACGTCTAGTTGACAATTTACTTATAAATCACTGAATATTATCTATGTGTTTCTTATTTGGAGGCTTATACGAAATTGAAATGCTTAATTCATGACGAAGATCTGCTGCAATTATGGAAAGAGAAGTCGAAGAATTTGCCGATTCTCGCGTTTATAGCTAAGCAGTATCTTGCAGCCAGTGGCGGATCTAGGATTTTCCTAAGGGGCATAATCCCAACTTTTCCAAAAGCAGTCAAAAATAGGTCCTAAAATTGGCCCTTAACGCGCGAAACAGCGTTTTTTCGGCGTTTTACAATGTATACTTTTACATTAAATCACTTTTGACGCAATATTTTTCTTAAAATTTTAAAATTTTCGACAATTTTGTGCTAAAAATCACTCAAATTCTTTGACTTTATCAGAATTCTGGCGCGAAGCAGTTTTTTTGTACAAGGTCCGTTTGACATGTACGAAGATGATCCCCAAAAGTCTTTGTACATCGTGTACACACAAATTTTTGGGTACCCACTATAATATGGTACAGTAGCGATTTTAGTGTGATAAAAACAGAGTTGTTCAACTTTTGGTAGTGTATTTCAGGTAAATTTATGGGTCTCTGAGGGCGAAAATCACTAAGAATCGTCTTAAAACGGCGCGAAGCCCCTAAAAATTTGACATTTTTCCTTTCGAAATGCAGTTTCTGCCATTATAAAGATAAATAGAGCACACAATCAGTGATTTCGACGCGAAGCGCCGTAAATTTTTGCGAATTTTAGATCTTTTTTTGTAATTCTTGTCTCTCTAAAAATCTTCGTACATATACAAAGACGGTTCCGAAAAGTCTTTGAACATCGGGAAAAATCTTTGCCGAATACAAAAACCGTGGCGCGAAGCGCCGGAAAATTTGTGAGATTAAGATGGATAGACGTCTAGAAGCATGATTTACAGCTTGATTTACTGTATTTCTAGCATTTGATGCGAAACATCGAAATTCTTAATTGAAAATAGAAGAAACCTATGCAAAAATAGCTGTTTCTGCTGCTAAAAGTGTTTTGAAACCTACATGAACAAAAAATGGCTTCCAGGTGGCCTAGAAAGTTAATAAATGTCATTAATAGGTATCATCCGGCAAAAAATTTGAGAAATTATGGTCACTGAGGGCCAAAAAATAATTGCTAATTGTATATCCATTCTTTATCTCGCCAAATATTTTTGGCAAATGGGGGGCGGCCCCCCGCCCCCTTAGATTCGCCCCTGCTTGCAGCGCCAGCTACAAACGTTCCATCGGAACAGCTGTTCAGTTGCGCTGGAATCATTTACGACCTTCTCAGAAACAGGCTACATGACGAAAAAGCAGAACGACTGTTATTTATAAAATATAGTTTACCCGGAACAATACTAAGTTTTAGTCTGTAAACTTTTGGGTAATAAAAGATTGAATTGCTGCTTCATGTCTTCACTAAATTTTATGAAGTTCGATTTTTAACTCTAATTTCGAAGAACTGAGAACCGACTCCAAAAAAGATCGGTTCCGGTTTCGGTTCTTATAAAATCAAAAAATCGGTTCCGGTTCCAGTTCTTAGAATATCAAAAAATCGGTTCTCGGTTCCAGTTCCGGTTCCAAGAAAATGGTCGGTTCCAGCCGGTTCCGGTTCAGGTTAACCGGCACATCCCTAGTAGGTACCATACATGATTTAGGAGGGCGGGGGAGAGGGGTTGAGGTGTCGTATAGTCGCCCGTTGGCGTTGTGGTTCAGAATAAACAAACAATAAGTGGAATTCGTTGCGGGACAACCTAAGTTCGTTCTAATTTTGTGCAAAAGTTTGACTATTGAATAATCGAGCCGCCCGATCAGGAAAAGGAGAATTCTAGACAATAACATATATTCGCCGCCAAATAAATCAGACCAAATTTATAACAGATCAAATCAGCACAATCTAGACCCAAGTAGCAACGCGAATCGTGAATAATGACAATAATTTAGAAGCACTCGGTAATACCAATAAGTGCGCACATAAGACAACTTAGTTTTGCATAAACTCGACGGTCGCACCGCGTCCCTATTCGTGATATACATTCAAATTACACAATAATGCGCCTTTATAGCAAATCAACGTATCTATGTGCTACATAATTAAGCGTTCACATGTACCATGACGCAAGATCATGTTAGTTACGCACATAACGTAGGTAACAGATAAAAATTAAGTAATAGCAATATACATTATGTGCTTGGATAAATAACTACTTCACTACACTAAAGAGGCGGGTTTCTCAGCCCAGAAAATTCGTCACCCCCAGAATTCACGATTTTCCAAAAGTTTTCGAAAAAATCGTAGAAAAAGGTGCTGTTTTAACCGCTTATAGCTATCTCTTCGCTCAAAAGTGACAAATTTTCGCCATATACCTACCCATTTTTTGACTATATTCTGTTCAATTCATTCGATTTTTATTGATTTTTCCGAAATGTTTTATGTTTTATGCACTTCGAAAGATAGAGCATCATCTGAAACGCCCAAAAACGATGTTTTTGACGCGTCTCATAATCTTATCCATTATAAATGCACAAGGTCAGAGCCGGCAGGGGACGGGAAGGGGTTAAATCCCAGAAATCCAAACCAGTTAATATAGCGTTCACGATTTTTCTAAAATCATCACCAGAAAAGTTATGACATTCTTGCTTCTTGTTCGGATCTCATTGAACCTTAAAAAAACTAGACACAAATGCAAAATAAGCTATTAGGCTGCATAGTGACTGAATGTCGAGCTTTAACCACATGTTTAGGGCAAAATAGATTGCAATTACTAATTTTTATTTAGACGCGAAGCGCCAAAAATTTTTTTCACCTTGAATATGATGAGAATTTAAGGAATAATTTCTCTTCTAGGGCTGGGGGTGGGGTCTGGGGTGGCGTGCTCAAGCACTCCTAGCAGGGTTCGGGGCAGAGCCCAAGAAAATTTTGTGAAACAAGCACCCTGAAGTTGAATCGTAAATGTTAAATTTCATAAAATCAACCTAATTCTGCTTCTAAAATCAGTTTAAAAAAGCCAAACTTCATCACTAAAATTCTTAATCATCGCCAAAAAAATGTCCATATTCTAGCTTCCGGCTAAACTTAAGAATATAGTACTTTTGGAAAAGGAGCAAAACGAATATGGCATGCCAAAACTTTTTTGCCGAACTGGTAGAACATGATAAATTGAAGCGCGGAAAAAATTTGGTGAAAATCTGAGCCATACTTGCAAAGTTGTAGGCAACTCTCGATTTGAGAGTTGGGTGGGACGATTAAACGGCTCGATTCAAGGACTTACACATTTGTCAGAAATAAATAATATGGGCTTAAATTACGGAAGGAAGCATGGCAATGAAGGAGAAAAAGGAAAAAAGGCGCGGAAAGTCGTTTGAAATTTTGAAAAAACTTAAAAAAAATTTGCATATTGTTTTGCATGTTTTTTTCGGTTTTACTTGATAAGATATACGAAAATCTAAGTTTTTGCTTGTATTATACTTAGGCTTAGGCTGAGTATATCTGAAAAGGTGTTGTAAGCTGTTTAGGCCGAGGTCGCTCCCACTCAGGTCGATGTATAGATGCTTAAGTTAATGTATAGATGCTTAGATCAATGTATAGATGCTTAGGTCGATGTATGTGTAGATGCTTAGGTCGATGTATAGATGCTTAGGTCAATGTATAGATGCTTAGATCGATGTAAAGATGCTTAGGTCGACGTAAATTGGGAATCTACATGTGATTCTGCATTCAGCTGTTTGAATCTTTAAATATTTAGGTCGGAGAAGATGCTTGCTTAGGTCGAGAAGAGGCTACTTAACGAAACCCATAGCTTTTGAAATATTAATCATAGACGGATGAAATTTTTTCCCGCGCCTTCTTTCAACATGTTCTAAGTACTGAGCGAAAAAATCCGCTCTTCTTAAGATTATTTTTTTAGCATTTTGAAAGTACCATATGCTTAAGTTACTCCTCTAGCTTCTTGCAAAGACCATATTTTCTGCGTAAAACTGAAAACCTACAAAAAACAGAAGACATTTCTAGATACAGAATATGCGATTCTATTAAGATTGAATATGGCGTGTTTTAAGGCAAACATCATTTTCAAGTTTCATTTTAAGACCAGTATTTACAATCGCGTGTTAACATAATGCCGTGTTAAGAAGACTTAACGGTGTTGGCTAAGACGATACTTGCACAGACACCGTCTTAAGTCTAACTGTTTTGGGTGCTCAGGAAAACTACCACCCTATGGTTAAGCATAGGGACCCAAACTACCAAATGTCCCCAAAAACTACCAAAATGGTAGTAAAAAAACTACCAACCTGGCAACAGGGTTGGTTGCCAGGTTAAAATTTCAAAAACTAAAAAAAACTTTTCAAAAACGCAAAAAAAAAACTGTTTTGGTGCTCAGAAAAACTACTACCTTGTGGATATAGGCATAGGGACCCAAAACTACCAAATACCCTCAAAAACCACCAAAATGGTAGTAAAACTACCAATCTGACAACACTGCCTGGCTGTGCTCGATTCATTTGCACAGTAAAATAGATTGATTGCTTAAAAAGCGCGCATTCCATACCTACCTAGCATAAAAATGTCTTATATTACTACATCCTTAAGTTCCTGGGTAACAATTGTTCAAGCATATCTACGCATTACGGGATTTATCCGAACATATTGTGCTTGAATACAAAACACGTTAATTGGAAAATAGGGAAAGAAAAAAGGAAATGGTTTATTGCGACAGAGACGGAATTAAAACAATACAAATTTGGTCAAATTGAAAACAAGGAAACAAAGTAAATACGATAAACTGACGTCAATGCAATGCAATTTGAACTATAAATTACTGTGATAAGACACTGTGTAATATCAACAACCTGCGCAAGGACTTTAAAGTCGGCTTTCTAAGCAGAGAAATTATAAAGTAAAAAAATAAAACTATAAAAACTATAAGGTAAACAGAATAAAGATTTACTACTAATCCATCACCTATGAGTGAGGCGGCACTTACACGCTAATCGAGCTCCGAGCTATTTTTAGCTCTTCTTTTGCGCTCAAACCCGTAGGTTTAATGCTTCATTTGTAGATGCACAGTACACCGACATTTTTCAGCGCTACACGTCAAATAGACATTTTATGAATACTTCATAGATAAATTTTATTAATTTTCAGAGACGATAATTCAGAATCATTTCAATGCTGTTTGGGCAATCTGTCAGCCTGTTGGCGGAAGAACTTACCTTTTAAAGATGGGACATACATACCACGGCGGATCAAAATGCCGCCTATACCTATACATATACCTAGGTACCTATACTCGTATTTCGCTCTTGTATTTGCTTTAAGTTATCATCAAACTTCTTTGAAAATTTTCTGACTCTTGCAGTCCCTTTAAGCAAGCTCAAAAAGGCACGTCAGAAAAAATCTTTGGGCGATAATTCCCAGGAACCTAATGCATGGTGTTTGACTTAGTCCTAGATATCCAGGCACGCGCGCTCTGGAGGGCGCATGGGGGGCTCCGGACCACAGGTGGGCAGCACCAAAAATTCGGGGGGGGTGAAAAAATTTTCAAAGGTCAAAAAAATGGTCTTAAAAGTGATTGTATGCGAGGAAAGTGATACCATGCTTCGTCGTTTCTCATCGAGCACTATCCAATGGCATCAAAAAATCAGCTAAAAAAGCAAAAAATTTTCAAAAATTGAATTCTGGAGGTATTTTGATTTGAAGTGAGTGGGGGGGGGTATTTCAAACTCTAGGGGGGGGTATAACCCCCGAAACCTCTCCCTTACGCACATATGTATGTGGTCCGACCCCCAAAATTCAGGAAAATCGGCAAAATATGGACTTTTTAAACGTTAATTTGTGCCATTTTTGGCCTTTTTAGGCTTAGCCCCCCCAAAATTGGTGTTAGTCCCCCAAAATAGGACGGCCAGCTACGTGCCTGCTGATATAAAAAAACGGACACCCTCTTCAGTCTTCTTTCCAACATGTTTAATTGAAAAACAGGGGAATGTTATACGTTCACATTGAATGGCTTCAATGCTCTGCCTAAATCGATAGTTTTTAATGCAAGAAGCTAAATTCCTGTTTGTACTTTACCGTTTGAAAATGTCAGGATGACTAATTATTATGCCTTAGCAACTAATAACGATCGATAAACTGTGCGGCGTATTTTTTCGCTGCGGATCGATAGGTTCTTAGGCAAATACACGTTACACATAGAGCGCAAAACTAGAACCTGCCATGAATAATGCGTATTCGACATCGCATTTGCAGGTTATTGTGCCTTTTGTCCTATACCTGCATATACACATACTGCATAGCACACACATCTACACACTGCACAAAGAGACGAAAATAACGATCAGCAGGTATGTTTATCTTAATGCCGTTGGTAGGTATATTTTCGCTGCTATACGTTGATGGTGTGTTCCACGTCAATAACCCGTTTTCTGCGGAGGCCTCGCCTTAAAACGCCATTTTGCTTTCCCCAATACACATAGTGCTCGCGTTGCACGCGCCTACATTTCACTTCACTAAATAGAACCGAATTCAACTCGAGATTCGACGCGTGTTCCATCAAAGTCGTTGTGCGATGTATGTATGCAACATAAAAACGCTTAAACTCTGGTTGAGCGAGTTCTGCTGTGTACAACCCAATACTATCGCGCCGACGCTTGCTCCTGTTATAGAAAGTCGAAGCGCAACGTAATTTCCAAGGAATAGCGTGCTTTCAATATCGTAATGCAGGGCGAGTCGGTAGTAGGTACATTAGGATGGGTTTGTTATATTTTCGTTATCGACGTTTTGCTGGTGATGTAGTTCGGTGTAGTGCGCGTATACACACATGATGGCGTCAGAAAAACTTGTCCAGCTTGGTCGGTCGGTCGGTACCCTGAACAACCTTTATCTCTTCTGTTCTGTTTCCTTTCTTAAATATTATGGTTTTATACGGGTACCTACATTTCCGCATTGCGCGCGCAGTAAGTTATTGGTTAACGCCTGCTACGTATGTATAACTTTCTGCCTGCGTTATAAGATTTACACTCAAATCGTAATTCGTCATGAAACGTAATTTTCGTTGTTTTATTATTTTGTTTTGTTTCAAATCTGAATCAACTACCAGTGTTTGCTAGTTCTTGATGTATGTACCTCACCGCGGTTTTCATCGGCGTTTTCATTCACTGGCTTTCGTGAGACTTTAATGGGTGCTAAATTGTCTTGCGACGGTTTTGAACCCAATTTTTGAATATTTTTTAGATAGATCAAAAAGAATGGAATTTAATAACTTAACTGCCGATCTACGTGTTGCCTCTACGTTTATCCCGTTTTCGTCGAGTTTACCGCATTTTCTTTTTTCATCATGTGCGTATGTTTTTATCGAAGCGAATGAATTTTTTTGTCTTTCATTATTTCCGAGATATCAGTTATGATTTTGAAATTTAATTTTACATAGTATCTGAATGCTTTCTTTTGTCAACTTTTCGTTAAATGCTACCTCCCGTGATGACCTATAATTAAAAAGTCTGTATAAAAAGTTTTACTTTTATTTAGCATCTGAGTGGCTTTGCTTCGTTTACTTGCCGTTCAGCGCGACTTCCTAAGACAGTAATCTAAAATTTGAACATTGAATAATTTTTTATTCCATGAATTTTATCTTCTAGAAAGCAACTGTTCATTTGGGCAAGTAAGTTCTTAGAATTGTCTTCTCTTCCATACATTACGAAGTAAAAAACTATTCGTTCTTTATAGAAGGAAGATTATTTGCAGTAGAGGTAGGGGAGGCCAGAGGGGGTGAAATTAAAAAACGCTCGCACAGTTAGTTGATAAAATATCATTCTTGAGGGCAGAAGGTTTCAATTCTGAAATGTTCCTTTGGAAAATGCTTTATTAAGGGGAATCTTTCATTATTATGTGACAAAAAATTGAAAATAGTGTAAGAATAAGCGAAAAATTAATACTCGTCTGACAGTGCCCGGTTTTTCAAAATCTGAAGGGGGGGTAATACCCCTTCTTACCCCTCCTATGCCCTCATGCACACACGCACATAGGGGGGTGAGGGGGGGGTATTTATTACCCCCTGAGGGGTCAGCTAGACCGGTACTGTCCGGCGATTTTGAGCAAACAGGTCTTGTTCTGCATCATCTTTGACATCAAAATCAGTAAAAATGTCAAAATTTTTCCGGCGCTCCGCCACGGATTTGTACTTTTATATACTTTTTTACCCAAAAAAACGCTAAAAATTGATTAATTTCTGTATTTTTTAGTGTTAAAAGTGATGTAGTGCAGTCAACATGGACTACGAATGCTTTCAAAATGCTAAATTACCACGAAAAAAACGTTTTATAAGCTATTTTGACTATTTTGGTCGTAAAAACAACAGAAAATTTGTGAACGTTAAATTTACTGTTTTGGATTTCTGAGATTTTACCCCCCCCCCCCCCTGCCGACCCTGACCTTGTGCACCTATGCCCTCATGTGATTTTTTGTGTCCACTGTTCAGTAGATAAATTATGTTTCTTCATTGGGAAAAAGCCGAACAATATGTTTCTATGTCCGTACATGGGCAGTGCCCAACTTCTTGTTTAAGCAAAAATTTTCCAGAGTCAAAAAAGCGACGAACAATTGATGATAAAGCCTGAGTCAGGTCAGCATTCGTTTGGGTAGCTAGCAAAAACCAAAACTCAACGGTTTTTGCGCGCTCTACCCATTAAGACCATAACATTTGAAGCTTTAACAAAATTTTATTTTTTAATACGCTGTGGATAGCGTCATTTCTGGTTACGCTTCAGGCAAAATTATAAAGAATACTTGACATCAGTGCTTTTTTTGTACAAGGTCCGTTTGTACATGTACAAAGATGGTCCCTAAAAGTCTTTGTACATTTCGTACACACGAATTTTTGGGTACTATAATATGGTACAGTAGCGATTTTAGTGTGGCAAAAACAGTTGTTCGATCTTTGGTTACGTATTTAAGCAATTTCTAGGTTTCTGAGGGCAAAAATCAGTAATAATCGTCTCAAAACGGCGCGAAGCGCAAAAAATTTGGCATTTTTCCTTTCAAAATGCAATTTCTGAAATTATAAAGATATATAGAACACACAATTGCTCATTTCGGCGCGGAGGGCCGGGAATTTTTGCGAATTTCGAACCTTTTTTGCAGTTTTTGTCTTCCAGAAAATCTTTGTACATGTACAAAGACGGTTCCCAAAAGTCTTTGTACATCGCGAAAAATCTTTGCCGAATACAAAAAAAACCAGGTGACTTGACATACTCGTATTAAAGCTTTTTAACAAAAATGCTACTTTTTAATCTTTCGACGCATCATTTCAGCTTCCAAAAATTTTTTTGATGGCTAAGGTCACCCCTACCCAATCTAATAAATGTTGACGTGCAAAAAAACATTCTCAACGTTCGCCATCAAGCTCAATCGAATAGCATGCCATAAAAGATCGTAGAAGCGAAATTTTCAAAATTTTATGCAGGGGTTTGGGGAATCGTTTTGGATGCTGGGCATACTTTCTCTGGGGGTTCCCTCCCCATGGTTCTTTTTCGTATTCGGCGAAGATTTTTCCCGATGTACAAAGACTTTTCGGAACCGTCTTTGCACATGTACAAAGATTTTTGGGGAGACAAAAACTGTAAAAAAGGTGTGAAATTCCAAAAAAATTTCGGCTTTCGCGCGAAAATGAGTGATTCTCTGTCCTATATATGCATTTAGAATGCAAAAATGTCTTGAGACAAAAGTAATTTTTGGCGTCAGAAACCCATAAATTAGCTAAAGTGCACTACCAAAAATCGAAAAACCCTGTTTAACCACACTAAAATCTCTACTGTACCATATAAAAGTACCAAAAAATTTGCATATACAAAATGTAAAAAGACATTTGGGGACCATCTTTGTATATACATGTACAAAGGAACCTTGCACAAAAAAACAGTGTCCCGCCCTCGGAAAATTTTCACCCCTGATATTTTTCCACCTCCCCTTGAATTCTCGAGTTTCCGAAAGTTTTGGAAAAGTCACTAGAATTACCCATTTATTTGCTCAAAGAGATTCAAATTTTCCACGCTTCACGCCATGCACCTTCTTAATTACATTTTGTTCAATTTGTTCAAATGTTTTTGGATTTTTTCTCCTCGAAATTTTATCATTGTTTTATGCTTTAAAAAGTTAGGGCATTGTCAGAAACGCCGAAAAACGACGTTGTTGACACATACCCAATTGCAGAACAGCACGTAACTTGGCACCAGTGATCATGCGGGGACTGACCCCGAAAAACCCCGGCCTAAACCCCGACCCCGACCCTGACCGGGGGCATGATTTTTCGAGTCGGGGTTGAACCTTTTTCAGGGGTGAAATATAGCATTTATTTGTTGGTACATATGCAGAAGAATTGTATAAATGGCAATAAATTCGGAACAAGGACATTTCATTCACCAACAAAATTAATATGTTAAACTCGACACTCGCGATATTTCATAAAAAGTACACCTGGTCGCCATGTTGTTGGACGTACATACATGTTCGCATATTTTCGAGTGCGCCGAAATTTCTGCGGAATCACGAGCGTAGCCGGAGGGGAATGGAGGCATATGCCCCCCCGGAATTTTTCAGAAATAACGTTGATTTTTCTGGCGCAAATGTGTCCAGAACATTGAGTTTAAAGGGCACAAACGTCAAAATTTTCCGGCGCTTCACGCCGAGAGTCATTAATATTTATTGTTATTACAGATCCAATTAATTTAAAAGCTTGAATCTGTTAAAATAATCCAGCACTTCTGGCCTTTAAGTGATTTAATGTATATTAGTTCATTGAATGGAACATGCTTGTTGAACATAATAGTGAATGCGGAAATGTTTGCATTACCAATTTATCTATTCTCTGCTTTGTTTATCTTTCTTTACAAGGACTTGTAATTTTCTTCATCAAGGAAAGGCCTAATTTTCTTGTGTTTTGCGCATTTTCTGTTTCTGAACTAGTTAATAAAGAAGGCCACAAATGGAGCTGTAAGAACAAAATTCTCATTGATACATGTTTCGAGCTTATTGGTTGAGACCCGTTGCTGCCGCCATACTTAGCAGAGGTCGAAAAACGCATTTTCAGCTCAAAAGTTTTGTGCGATTAGTGTTCACTAATTTTAAGTTTTGGACTTAGTTCAGAACCGAGATTTTGTTCCGAAAATTTGAAAGTTACTAATTAAAAATAGAGTGCTTTTTTTTTACAAAATTTTCGGTTCTGCTGCTCTGGACCTCACTGGTGGCGCTTGAGCGCGCCACTCCGAACCCCCAGCCGTACAATCTTGTTCTACATGTTGAAAGATTTTAGGAGGACAGAAAAGGTAAAAGGATTAGGAATTTTTAAAATTTTCGGCGCTTCGCGCCTGGTGGATTTATCTGTTCTGTATGATTTGAGCGGTATAAATTGAGATTAAAGAGTAAAAACGTCAAAATTTTCCTGCACTTAGCACCGCCGATTATTGTCTTAGAGGCGGTAAAATATGACTGAATTTCTTGATGCTGCGCCACTTATGATTTCGGAGCTGTTTGTCAATAAAAAGGCGTAAATTCTACATTATTGTTAAAAAACTTCGAAAATTTTCGGCGCGCGCCAATGGCTCTCAATCCGATTATACGCGAAAACCGTTATGAAAAAACTGTGGAAGAATACGGAAAAGCGAGAGCGGTTAGTGATTAAAATTGAAAATAATGCTAAATTGCTAAAACCATAACGACTTGAATGAAAATAAAATGTTGGTATAACAAGCTTTATTAAATGCTCTACAAACAATTGAAGGTATCGTTTTTATCCTTTTCAAATTGGTATGTAATCATTGCAATGTTAATTGTTAATCTGCAACCTGACCCCGACCCCGACCCCGAAAACCGGTTTTTCTTCAAACCCGAAGCCAGGGTTGACCCCACGTCGGGGTGAAAATCTGACCCCGTACGATCACTGCCCAGTACCCCAGTACCCATCATTTTTGAGCCTAAAAAGGTACTTTAAAATTTCACCTTCCCCTAGAATTCACAGGCTGTGCTTATCTGATGCTGGGTGCCATTTTATACCCCACGACCTTGTATGTTCAAGCAGTCAAGACCGTAATGCAATAGCAAGCACTTGTGCATTTAACTTCTTCGCTCAAGAGTAATTTTCGTGTTCTAGAAGAATTTTGAATAAGAATTTCGATTTACGTTGGATCGCTTTGTCCTAAAGTGCTGAATGATAGATAACTCAGGACTTTAGACATGCTTATATGTGATGGGACTAGCACTGGCACCGGTGCCGGTGCCAGGGCGGTGCTAATTAGTAAAGGCATAAGTAGACTTGAGTGAATAATCTCAAGTGTTTCTCCAATGATTTTACCTTTTATTCCATTATTGAATTTCAGGGATAAATAAATTAAAACATCAATACTTGTCATGCTCAACTAATGTTAATATATCCTTCTGTTAGATGTTCGGTCCATCATTTGAGCAAATCCTAAATATTTGATTCGAAAAAATTTTATGCCTAAGAAAATGCCAGAATTTAAACCCCCAGAATTTCTATCCTATGCATGCTTGGATAGCACCGCACGTGATGTTGGAGGAGGGGGATTTCTGTCTGACCCCCAGAATGGCTACTGACTATGCAAAGTGGCTGCGACACCCTAAAACTGTCGATTTATTGTAAAAATTGTAAAAGTGCTTATTTTTGTCTCGAAGTCTCAAATTTTCGGCGCTTTACATTTTTTGATTGTATTTTGTTCGATTGTTTCGAAGTTTTTCTGTTTTTCTGATCTAAAATGAACGAGCATTGCTCTAAACGTCAAAAAAGTGTTTTTGACTTGTATTTTGAAATTTTTTTTGCTATCGCATCCTTTTTCGCTGTAGAATAATTTTTACAAAGCAATTTGCTACCTACTACACATGAGTTTGGGGGGGTTTGGGGAGAGGGGTTTGTACCCCCAGAAGTTGAAAAACCCCGCAGATTACTGCAGACCCCCAGAATTATATTTTTAGTAACATTTTTGGCGCTTTGAACCATGCTGACCCCCTAGATTTTGATGCAGTCCATTTATACACCCTACCTCTCTGTGTGCATGTGTCACTGATTGATCATTTATACCTTTTTAAGATGTGAGCTTCTCTCCAATTGCCATTTTGAAATATAGATATTTATTTGGATGAAGAACGCTAGGATTTCGAATGCGAAGAGGTGTAGGATTGCTTAAAATGATTTACCTAATGAATAAAATTCATTACGCAATTTTACTCCTTTACTTTAATTATTTTCTTCGCAGTCCTTTAAATCTAGTTTCCGTTTATATAGTCTGTTTCAAATCTACTGATGCGTAGGAATTGATAAGCGTATGAAGTTTTGCTGTACAAAATTGTATTACAGTAGACTAAATATAAACTATAAAATATAATTTTGCAGCTACATGTTTAAGCGCTGAAAATTGATTCCGAGACTAAAGATGGCATTAATTTATTGAGGTATACAAATGTATTTGACTTCATAATTTAAGCAGAAAGATTCAAAATAGCTTTGTAAAAATCAGTGTTTTTGGACATCTAATTGAAAAATGGGACCTTTCGATTAATTTCCCCACCACCGTTTTTCGAGGGACGAAATGAAGATACAGTAATCAAATTTTAGGTATGAATGTAAACAACCTTTATTGATTTCTGCGCAAAAAATTAAAGACAAGAAGTTATAAGCTAGTTGTATGTAAAGTTTCGTTACTGCAGCTATTATGGATCGGCTAAAAAACGGTGGCGGGGAAATTGTTCAAAAGGTCCGAAAAATGTACATAAATAGACGGCTGCGCAGTAGGCTCTTGACTTTTTATATGATTTACTTGAACGAACGTGCTGTGCTGATTTTATCAGTTTGTGAAATAGTCTCATTTTTGCACGCACCTTTTCACTCGGGCATTTTTTATATAATTAATGTGCAGCGATGCGAACATTTCTTTGCGCCTTAAAAAATCATTGAATTTCTTTCTTTGCAAGAGGCTTTATACCCGCATTGTGCAAGGAACCAATGGTGCGAAGCGCCGTTTTTTGTATTCGGCAAAGATTTCTCCCGATGTACAAAGACTTTTTGGACCGTCTTTATACATGTACAAAGATTTTTTGGTATGACTAAAACTGTAAAAAAGTCTATTCCCTAAAATTTTCGGCGCTTCGCGCCGAAATGAGTAATTGTTTGTTCTATATCTCTTTATAATGACAGAAATTGCATTTTGAAAGCAAAAATATGAAAATTCTTGGCGCTTCGCGCCGTTTTGAGACAATATGCAGTATTTTTTGTCATCAGAAACCCGTAAATTGGCTTAAAACACTACCATAGGTCGAAATACTCTGCTGTACCACACGGGAAACGCCACTATACGATATAATGGCACCCAAAAATTTGCATGTAGAAAATGTACAAAGACATTTGGGTACCATCTTTGTACATGTACAAAGGGACCTTGTACAAAAAAAACACTGTGTCGAAGTGAAGTAGCATAACGTATTATATGTTCACTCTAGGAGTAAAATCGATGTCAAATTCAGAATCCATGATGCCTGAAAAGCTTCTAGTTTATTCACTTAAAATTGTGAGATATAAAAGGTGTCGACATACCCAACTAATATCCGCCATGGTTTTTTATGGCCGTTAAGCATCTTTCTCTTGCGTATTCGATTTAGGCCTTAAGATTTTATGATTTCCGATTTGTTTAGAGAATTCTGGTCATTTCAATTTTAGCCGTCAGTTGTCCATTGTTCGTCCTTACTCGCTTAGTTTTATTTTGCAATAATTATTCGAGGAATATTCGCGTATTTTATTCCGCCTGACCATTAGTCGCTTGAACTACAATCTGCTTCCTTATCCTTATTGATTTTCACCGAAATGGTGCGATGAACAAAGAAATGGTCGGCGGATGTTGCGTTTGTTCAGATGAAAGGGGTTGGCAGGAAAATCCGTTAGTTTATTGTGACGGCAAAGATTGTAACGTGGCTGTACATCAAGGTAGGGGCGAAAACTGGCTTTTTAATAGGTATAGTGTCTTTTATGGCACTGGTGCTGTATGTGTTTCTTTTTTGTAAAACGTCTGCTGAGACTAAATATTGCTTACTTAAGCCTCTCACCCATACATGTAACGGCTCAAAATTGGGGGTCCCGGCCATTTTTAGGGAGGGGGTGGGTAAATGACCTCCAATTTTTGGCCAAAAACGCCTAAAAACGGCAAAAAAATCGATTTTTTTCAAAAACGGAGGAGGGGGGGGGGGCAAAATTTTTCTGGCTTCGGAGGAGGACGTCCGATTTTAGATGGGGATCCCCTATTACATGTATGCCTCACCTGATTAAGTGTTGCATAGTAAGCACATCGTAAATGTTAGTGTTGTATACGGACACATTTTTGTAAATATAAATGTTGATGAGACGTGTTCTTGGGGGAGGCAGGGGGAGGTTTGGGGGCTTTTGACCCTCCCCCCAGAACGGCAACTGTCCTCCCGCAAAATGGCAGCAACCCAGTGTTTTTTGTTTTGTACAAGGTCCATTTGTACATGTAGTAAGATGGTTCGCAAAAGTCTGTACATTTTGCACACAAATTTTTGGGTTATAGAATATGGTACAGTAGCGATTATAGTGTGATGAAAACAGAGTTGTTCGACCTTTGGTATTGTATCTTAGCTAATTTCTGGGTCTCTGAGGGCAAAAATCATTTAGAATCGTCTTAAAACGGCGCGAAGCGCTAAAAATTTGAACCTTTTTCTTTCGAAATGCAATTTCTGCCATTATAAAGATATTGAACACACAATTACTCATTTTGGCGCCCGGAAATTTTCGCGAATTCTAGACCTTTTTTTTGCAATTTTTGTCTTCTCAAAAATCGTTGTATATGTATAAAGAGGGTCCCGAAAGTCTTTGTAAATTGGGAAAAATCTTTGCCGAATATTAAAAAAACCGTGCTGCGATCCCTAAAAATTGTTTTTTTGTAAAAGTTGTAAAAACTGCCTTTTTTGGCGTTTTTAGCTCATTTTTGGCTCAAAAATTTCAAATTTTCGGTGCTTTGCGCCATATGCACATTTTTTGACTATATTTTGTTCAATTTATTCAATTTTTTCAGATTTTTTAGACGTTTTTATGTTCTAGAGAGAGCGAGCATTGTCTGAAACCTAAAAAAATATTTTTAACTTATACCCATTATCTTTTAACACGAAAATACACTTTTTAAAAATTTTTTTTATCCTACTTCAAAATTCCCATACTCTATATCTTTTATTTTTACCATACCTAATCTTTTGGGTTGGGTTTGGCATCCCCCAAAAAAACTTTTCAGCCCCAGAAAAGAAAAAACCGTCGGGTAAACTTTCAAGGAGTTTTATGTGAATTTGATTTAGTCAGTAGTCTGTGTACAAAAATGCTAATTAGATAAGTACAATTTGGTCGAGTAACGCATCCATTGGGCACATATAGTGAAATTATGCCTTTTGTAAAATGAATTTTTCGACCGTCGAACTAACCTCACTGTATAAGTAGCTCTTCTGCACTAAAATATTGAGGTCGCCCCTTCTGATAATATTTTAATCCGCTCCACTAACATTGATGCGGCGTTGTAGCAAGTACGGTGCCGTTATTGTGCATTTATACCGATTTTTCACCTCTCCGAAATTGGTGATTTTCCAAAAATCGTTAAAAGTACCGCTTTAAGCGTTTCAGCCATCTGCCTGCTCAAAAATGTCACATTTTTCGTCTTTTTGCACCTCATAATCATTTCCTTGACTAAATATTTTGTTCATGTCACTTGAATTTTTTGATGTTTCTCGAGATGTTCTTATTTTTCTAAATTCAAGAAAGGTAGTGTATTCTCAGAAACGCCAAAAAGATCTTTTCTTGACGTATACAAACAGTTTATAATAACCAAAAACGCACTTTAAATATATTTTTTCAGTTTCCCTCAGAATTCCCATACAGTGCTTGCCTGATATTGACTGCGTTGTGTTCAAAAATAATTTACGATTGATTAATATGCAAGCAGCATATTAAGTTGTTTTAGGGGAATCGAGAATCTTGTACATAGATCTTTGGCCGTCTTTGTACAAGTACAAGGGCTTATTTGAACAAAGTATAGTAATTTTGTGCATAACATAAATGCACCACGTTGCAGATTTTCTGTGAGTTGACGAAGAAAAGGTCAAACGACCAGTCCTTTCACATACTAAGAATATTTTATCTGAAAATATATAATTAAGGGCAAATAGTTGTAGTAAGGGCTAATAAGGACAATAAAAAGTATGGTAGAGTGCATCAGTATTTTTTTTGTACAAGGTCCGTTTGTACATGTACAAAAATGGTCCTGAAAAGTCGTACATTTTGTCGTAAATTTTTGAGTACTATAATATGGTACAGTAGCGGTTTTAGTGTGGTAAAAATAGTTTTTTGACCTTTGATAGTGTATTTTAGCTAATTTCTGGGCCTCTGAGGGCAAAAAAGTCTAAAAATCGTCTTCCGAAAAATTTGACATTTTTTTCTTTCGAAATGCAATTTCTGCCATTATAAAGATATATAGAACACACAATTACTCATTTCGGCGCGAAACGCCGAGAATTTTTGCGAATTTTAGACCTTTTTTGCAATTTTTGTCTTCACAAAAGTCTTTGTACATGTACAAAGACGGTCCCGAAAGGTCTTTGTACATCGGGAAAAATCTTTGCCGAATACGAAAAAAGTGTCGAGTGCATATATACATGCACACGGTTTAATAGTTCTGGGAGGGGGTAAACCAAGTTTCCTGGGTGGGTGATTAATTTTTATGGCTAATTATAGTGCTAAAATGATGACTTTATATTGATCTTTTTAGATTTCTTTGTCGTTCCTTACACCCTCCCCCGTCACAGCCCGTAAAATGCTTAAATTCGTTGTATTTTACTCCTCTTGAATATTCGTTAATTAAGCTTACATGAAAACAAATGATAATAAGAACAATGGAATTACTTGGACTATCAAATATGGACTGAATAATGGACAAAAAGTGTCTGAATGAATGAATGTACAGAGTACTACTCGAGAAATACTTCAGATTATACTGCTGGCATCGTTTGGCGCTCTTTCATAATTCCAACATAGGTTTTGGTGCGAAAATGGCCTGAGGGGGGTATGCCTTTCAAAA
Organism: Mermis nigrescens; assembly: GCA_036768485.1. NCBI lineage: Eukaryota > Metazoa > Nematoda > Enoplea > Mermithida > Mermithidae > Mermis > Mermis nigrescens. The sequence continues at coordinate 5,194,862 of JAVLUZ010000056.1, forward strand.
GTTATGGGGGATACCCCCATCAGTGACCGACCGGGTACCCTGGCCCGGCCGGTCAGGGCAGGCCCGGGCCCGGCTATATAAGGGCCGGGCTTAAAATAATGGTTATTTCAAGGTTCAAATTTTAATCATTATGACGCAACTGCAAAGCGAGTTACAGATTCTTCTGCTTTATTGGTTGTAAAAATATAATCTCAATCATCATGCTCGTAAATACTCATCATGTTCCAATCGCCTTTACCCCGTTACGTTCTGATTAGCATAAATACCTCAATATCGAAATGCCTTCTGCTTCGCTCTCGTATGTTATCTGCACCCATAAGCACAGATTAAACAGGAATCAGTGCACGCACGACTGCAACTGGACGCATATAGTTAAGCTTAGGCAATAACACCTCTTATGTGCTGTATTGTACATGCTTACTCAACTTCAATGTGTATAATGTCGCACTCATGCTAAACGTGGTTAAAATATTCTATGACACAAAATATAATAATATTGTTTTCAGGCAATATTAATATAAAAATACTATGTATATTAATTTATTATGAAATACATGTATTAAAAACATGTAGGCCCGGGCCCGGCGCTCAAGCCTGTACCCGGTTTCTTTCGAGCCCGGTCGATCAATGACCCCATACCCCAGTGTGCATGTGTATTAGAGTGCTAAAACCAAGCTTTTTTACCGTTTTTCGTTGAGCTGAGTTTAAATCCATTCTGAAAAAGGTGTTGCCTCTAATTGTCCGGTCTCTAAGGATTGTATACAAGATGTACTACATAAATGATAAGATTCTGCTCTAACTTCAACCTCGTTTGCGCAGCGGCTAATGGTTACTGTACGTACATACGAAGGAGTAGATCATGTACCCTTTGTTAGTCTTACCACTTTACTTTATTAATTCAAGTTGCAGCTGATCTAGTTAACTGTATCTCGGATTTTGAGATGCTAGATAGACGTCATGGACGACCTTAATCGTTATCCCTATTCATTGTCAGATATGCTTATCTTAAGCTAAATATACTTTTTCAGCTTGCTACGGCATTGTTAGCGTTCCATCGGGACCGTGGTTCTGTGAGAAGTGCTTATCACAAGTAACGCCGGTAAAGGTAAAGTGCGAATTGTGTCCAATGCGAGAAGGAGCCGTTAAGCATACTGATAATGCAGGTAATGGATAACTTTCATACGATTGAAGCAAACGTTATCATGACGCACCTATCTGCTTAAGGGTTAGATGGGGTATTGAGCCAGCTGCGGAGTTGAGTCGCTTCTACACATGATATAGGGGGAGAGGTTTAACCCCCTCTTCCAAAAATTTTTTCACCTCCCCACTAGAATTCCTGATTTTCCAAAAAATAATAAAAATTCATGAATATTCGCAGAAAAGGTACTTTTCAACGCGTTTTAGCTATCTATTTGCTCAAACGTGTCAAATTTTCGGCGCTTCGCGCCATATACTCGTGTTTTGACTATATGTGGTTCAATTTATTCGATTTTCGTTGATTTTGTTTTCGAATTTTTTTGTTTTATGCTCCATAAAGATTGAGCATTGTCAGAAAATCGAAAAACCATGTTTTTGACACGTTCGCTATTTTTAGGCCCGAAAAGGCGCTTTGAAATTTCCGCTCTGTCTCGATTCTCCGACCGTCCCGATTCTCCGACCGTCCCGATTCTCCGCCCGTCCCGATTCTCCGACCATCCCGATTCTCCGACCGTCTCGATTCTCCGACCGTCCCGATTCTCCGTCCGTCCCGATTCTCCGAATTTTCCCGATTCTCCGACTACAGACTCAAATATGACAGGTGGCATAAACCACATGTCAATCAACTGCTGAATAGCGCTTGCACATACATGTAATAAAGGACTTATTTAGAGACTGAATTATCATCTTATTTTACGGATTTTTTTTCATAATGTATTATTTATGTCATTCAGTAAAATTGAAAGTAATTTTATTTGTCTGACATTACAATTATTCGTTTCATTTTGACTTTAAAAAGTGAGAATAAACAGAAGTTACATCAAAGTATATCTCCTTGCCTAGCTCAGACTTTTAGTATTAATGCAGTTATATACCTTTGTATGTCAAACGTCTTGAAAACGACGCTAAATATTTTTGTCTAATTTGCATTTTCCATTTTTTTGTTTGTATTTTTATAAGTCAGAGCAGAGTTTCAACGTATTCGTTACGCTGGATAATCGAATAAATAGGTATCCATGTACCTATGTATATAAGTGGTCGATTGAATAAGTATATATGTATGTACATATCTGTACGCAAAACACATATATGCATGTTATGTACATGCGTGGGATGCGTTCGTAGGTACTGCATTATAAATCTTGCAATGCAGTCGTAGTCAAAACTTGTCAAATCTTACCATAGTCGGAGAATCGGGACGGGTGGAGAATCGGGACGGTCGGAGAAACGAGATTCTCGCGAATTTAAAAAAACTCTTTTAGCATTAGGCGGAGAATTGGGACGGTCGGAGAATCGGGAAAGTCAGAGAATCGGGACATTCGGAGAATTGGTACGATTTGAGAATCGGGACGGTCGGAGAATCGGATGGTCGGACAATCGGGACGGTCGGGGAATCGGGATGGTCGGAGAATCGGGACGGTCGGAGAATCGGGACACAATCGAAATTTCAACCCCCAGCATTCCCATGCTGTCATATCTGGTCGCTTCGTCTGGTAATTTTGAGCTCATAGTCCAGATTCTGTTGGCGACTTTATGTTAAATTTCCGATAAATAGTTATGTATTGCTTGTATCAACATAACCTAGAAAGTCTATAGGGTGGATTTTTACGTCTCTTACTTTTGTTTTACACTTCAAATAGATGGATATGGGCTGAACAATCTGAAGAACGCTGTCTCACCATGTGAAAACATTTCATTTAGGATGTTATAATTGTTTTACGTTACTTTGCTTGTCAAAAGACATGAACACTGGTGTATTAATTGAACTCTTCTCGAGTTTTGAGATTTCAACCTCCGCGTAGTCTGACTACGCGCATCTTAGACAGTCGCACGCTTCACACTTACTAGCACTCATGTTGCTTAATTCTTGTTTATTTTCCGAATGAGTCGCATTGCATCATCAACAATTATGAAAAAATTAGCTTTTTTCTGCTTCGTTTTCTTCAGCTAGTTTCAGATTTCACGAATCATAAGTAACCAGCGAATTCTGAATATCTATATAGTATTCTAATCACCTGGGTACGTTATTCTAATGAACATATAATTTAAGATTCGGAACTAAGGTAATGAATTATGCAATTTTGAAAACGGATCGTATTTGTGTATATGATATTTTACAAGAATACTGTTCCGAATATGTTAGTTTACTTCATTGAAGCAAAGTTCAGATATGATCCGATTTTACTTTTTTGAAAGCTCGTGCGTTTTGTAATAGGATATAAAGTTATCCCGTCGAAATAAACTTTTCTGCTCGTTTATTTTGGAATTATTTAGTTGTGTTGACATTTTGACCTTTTTAGGATGGGCCCATGTAGTGTGCGCCTTGTACATACCAGAAGTGCGATTCGGTAACGTAACAACCATGGATCCGATTATTTTGGCAGGCGTACCTCCAGATCGATATAATAAAGTAATTTAAACATTGGCACCTGGCTGTGATTTCTTTATCAAAGCTTTATGAGCTATGAGAACGCTTCGATGTTGCAAACGTGCTTGGATTTATATTCTCTGTTACGCTATTGGTATTGTAGTCTGACGACACATGGACTTTAGGCAACTAGCAGGAAAAGTGCTCCGATGGAGCAAAAAAGGTAAACATACTTGAATTTCTTTATTCTTGAGGATTAAAAAAGGGACTGAGGAACATTTCCCTATACGCGCAAAAGCTGTTAGAAGTGCTAAACAGTTAGACTTCCTCTAAACAATGCAAAAATCCAAGTACATTACGCGGCCTATGCCTGTTCCTGTAGACTGAATTGAGTTGGCCTGGAGGTGTAAAGTTTACTCCGATAATCTTCTTTTCCATGTTGAAGGTAAGGTTTTGTCAAATAAATCATAAATTAATTGATTAACAAACATGAAAGCTTTTCAATTGTTCTTTGCGAAACAGTGAAGAATATGTTGTGGCTAAAACTTGATTTTTCACAGGCCGCAAAATATACTTCGATTTTTGCGTTGTTTAGAGGAAGTCTAACTGTTTAGCACATTCTTACGGCTTTTGCGCGTATAGGGAAATTTTCCCTAGTCCCATCCTTTTACATCCTTAAGAATTAAGAAATCCAAGTATATTAACCTTTTTTGCTCCATCGGAGCATTTTTTCTTGCTAGTGTTCTGATTTTTCTTAGCATAATTTTGCTCTGAAACACTGCATTCTCATTACAAGAAAAAGGCAATCTAAATAACCTTAATAAGAGTAAAAAACCAACGTAAAAGTCGCCGTCGGATCGATTTGAAAATTAGCGTAAATATTTTCTTAATGTATTTCAAAGCAGAAATGCTCGAGGAAAGCTAAATCCAGAGCTTGCATAAGCAAAGATTAACGGCTATAGTTTTTACTTTGTCTTCAACAGTTTATAGCTTTAATATCAAGTTCTGACGTTGAAAGAAAGATAACAACGGTAGTCAGAAAATTTATTGAATTAAAATTTACGCCAATGACGTTACTAACCTAATTAAAGTAAAATCCTGCATCGACAGAAACCGATGTTTTTTGTTTCCACTATCATAAATTTTTCGGTGCTTTTTTGATATTTAAAAATTTTCAGACTCTTCGAAAACCCATAATTTAGGTTCGGTTGAAGTATCAGTCAAACATGCGCTACTGAGTGGCCTCTCTCGGAATCAGCCGTCTGAAAATATTAGAATTTTAACTCTTATGAAAGCGAAGTAGAATTTAATTTTTTCGGTCATTTCTCACCAGTTCGTCGCAATTTTATCACAATTTAGGCTAATTTCTCGATTTTTAAAATTAGCCATAAGGTTTGTTTTAAGCGAGCATAGGTGACTGTCCCTGTCAAAATTTCGAACTTTCATAAATTTGAATATTTTCCATTTGACAAATAGAAAGCTCACATTCACTGATCAGTTATGGAATTTGTATTTTACATATGTTTAATAGCTCAAAGTTTGGGTGGAAGTGTCGAATTTCTATAGGACGCTTGGAAAAATTATCAGTACCTACTCTAGCGTAAACGGAAATAATCCGTATTTTCTGAAAAATCGAGGAAATATATTAGAGATGTAGAAAAATGGAAAGATCACCAGAAATGGGACCTTAAAGACTAATTTTGAGTCAAATTAGAAAAAGTTAATATAAATTTCAATTTTAGCAGAATCTTTTAAAAGCTTCCTTTATGATCGATTTCGGGTTTGTTCGACTTAACATTGGATTTCAAAGGGAAGGAAAAAAGGGAAGGGAAAGAAAAAGAAAAAGGAAACCATGCAACCCGTGACTTGCTCTAAATATTCGGATTTCCAGGTTCTCTAAAGTGCTATCGTTCTGTGCAATTAGAAAAAATTTTGATTCAAGAGATGTTTGTCCTATAATTATCCTATTTCGTTATACAAAAAAGAGTTTACTGACATTTTATTATCTTTAGCACCGCTTTCTCAGGTAAAAACAAAAATTGAAAAATTGCAAGTCTCCATTTAAAATATTGAAATAATAGAAAAGGCCTGAGAGAGAAAGAGAAAGCGATGTTTTTTCGAACAAAAAAAATAAAATTTCAGAAGGGAGGAGGGACGGCCGGCTTCCATTAGTGAACCTATGTTGCGTGCACGTTATAAATTAACTTTTCAGTGCAACTATTTGTTATCATCTATTTGTGAGTTTGAGTTAAATGGTGAATTTAGTTGCTTGCATTAAACTCATATTTTGACACATACGTAAATTGCGAATAACATTTTTTATATGATTCAAAATTTTTAAAAATGTTCGTCAGGCTTGCTACATATGCGAAGAAAAAGGGCTCTCAGATCGGATAACCGAAGGAGCTTGCATGCAGTGCAACAAACTGGGCTGCAAAGCTGCTTTTCATGTAACTTGGTAAATACAAAGTTCAAACCATTTATTTGGATAGTACTTTAAAGGCGTGCTTTTCATTTTTATTGTAGTGCACAGCAAGAAGGACTATTGTGCGAAGAATCGGGCCAAATGGATAACATTAAATATTGCGGATACTGTAGTTATCATTTCAAGAAATTAGTAAGTGTACCTATTAATAATTTACATATATTGTAATAAAAATATAAATCAATAATCTATGTTAGCGTTGTCCACAAGTTCTATTAAAATGTTGACCTCGCTCTTCCAAGTTCTGTTTTATTGATTTTGATCAATTTGAATTTACACGGTCAACAATTTTCACAAAGTTTTCATTTATGCATACACTGTTTTTTTTATTCGGCAAAGATTTTTCACGATGTACAAAGACTTTTTGGGACCGTCTTTGTACATGTATAAAAATTTTTGGGAAGACTGAAATTGCAAAAAAGGTCTAAAAGTCAAAAAAAGTTTCGCCGAAATGAGTAATTGTGTGTTCTATATAGCTTAATAATGGTAGGAATTGCATTCCAAAAGGAAAAATGTCAAATTTTTCGGCTCTTCGCGCCGTTTTACGACGATTCTTATTGATTTTTGCCCTTATAGACCCAGAAATTAGCTTAAATACACTACCAAAAGTCGAACAACTCTGTTTTTACCTCACTGAAATCGCTACTGTACCATATTATGGAACCCAAAAATTTGTGTGTACAATATGTGCAAAGACTTTAGGGGACCATCTTTGTACATGTACAAACGGACCTTGTTAAAAAAAACACTGCATGTATACTGAATTTTCTTTATAAAATAAGAAGGTAGGTTGATTCATTTTTTATTAATTTGAATGTGCCTAGTAATAGTGCTGACTAGATAGCTAAATACGTTGCATCATAAAAAGAAAAGATCATTGTTTTTGAAATTAGCGTGTCGCATTTAAATTAGCGTGTATTGAGCACACGGGATGGGGAGTGCTAAAACGACAAGTTACGGAAAATCGCTGTTTTATCGTATTTTTGCTTATGCACTTGGCTATTAAAACACGGATAATCTGTAAATTTCTGAAATTATCTTTTGGTGAAACATTTAAAAGTTTTTAGTTGTTTTTAGGCCATTTTCCGGGCGCTTACTACGAAACAAAATGACTAAAACAAAATCCGATTTGAAAGACTAATACCGAAATTTATTAGTCCCTCCCTCATCAATTTATTAGTCCTCTCCGCCTTACAAGTTACGCAGCATGTACGCTGGATGCTCTTCGGTTTTTAAATTAATAATTAGTGTTTTTAATTTCTATATCGATAAATTTTTAATACGAATCAAAAAATATCGAAAAATGCACTTTATTCTAGTTACCCCAAAGTACTTGTAGTTTCCTTAGTGTAAAGCAAAGTATCGGTTTACGTTGGGTGAATCCTGGATACCGACTTGTGGGGAGTCCAAGGTCCCTTTGTAAACGTACAAAGATGGTCCCCAAAAGTTTTCAGTGCAGTAAAGTTGGGCTTTTCGACCTTTGGTAGTGTATTTTAGCTAATGTATGGGTTGCTGATGACTAAAATACTAAAAATTGTCTTAAAATGGCGCAAAGCGCCGGAAATTTTGACATTTTTCCTTTCTAAATACAATTTCTGCCATTATAAAGATATATAGAACCATCATTATTCATTTCGGTGCTAAGCGCCGAGAATTTTAGACCTTTTTACACTTAAGTCTTCCCAGACTTTTTGTTTATGAACGAAGACGGTCCCAAAAAGTCTTTGGACATTGGAAAAATCCTTGCCGAATACATGAAAGCGTAAGGGGAGTATGCTGGATTTTATGAAGGGGGTGGGGCGGTCCGAATATTGGTGACCCTATATTTCGGTGTATTATAGGCGCTACACAAAATAAGGTGCATTTTCTAACGTTTCGAGCACGCTCTATCTATCAAGCTTATAAAATTCGAACTTTCCTAAAAAATGTCATTTTATCAATAGGCTGTTCGTTTTTTGGTCGCGCTTGAAGCAAATCGATGGAAAATAACGATCCTAGGGCGCGAAGCGCCAAAAATTTTCGAGATTTTTCGATAAGGCGATGTCAATTATCTTTATTTCACACGCATTATCTTACCTTTATAAATTTGTTTTTGAGCTAGCCCCCGCCCCTGCGTACGTTTATGTCGATCTAATACGAATGATAAATTTTTTCGCGTATGCGCAAGAAAAGGGACGCCAATATTAAAATGGTCCCGCCGTACAAACCAATAAGATCAATAAATTTGATCAACAATGTAGACAATCAAATGTTGAGTAAACGACCATCTCCGACAAACAACAGCTCAGACGCTGGTCTGAAACTTGCGCAGCCTTACGCCAACAGCGACTCGTCTCCATCGCCCGAAAAAGGGCAAGCTGGGTCCACAAATCGAGCGATCGGTGCGAAAAATAGCCAAACTCGATCCAGTCCGTCATTGGCTGTTGCTCATAATGGTGGAACAATTACAGTAAACCAAGGTGTTACAGCCGCAAAAGCGTCGATGGTGAGCATTGGAACAGTAATTATAACGCATTGGGACCATACGTGGGCAGCAAGAAAATTCTGGGGGGGGGGGTGCAAGATTTTTTTGAAGGTCAAAAAATGGCCTTAAAAATGGTGGTATGGCGATAAAAACACCATTTTTCGACGTTTCTCATCAAGCACTATCCATTGGCATCAAAAAATTGCGAAAAAAACGAAAAAAATTTTCAAAAATTGAATTCTGGGGGGTATTTTGATTTCTGGGGGAGGGTATTTTGGTTTCTGGGGGGGTATACCCCCCCAACCCCCACACCCAGGTGTGATTGGGACTTGGGAGTAGTGTTTTTTTGCACAAGGTCCGTTTGTACATGTACAAAGATGATCCCCAAAAGTCAGTGTATATTTTGTACACACAAATTTTCGGGTGCTATAATATGGTACAGTAGCGATTTTAGTGTGGGTAAAAACAGTTGTTCGACTTTTGGTAGTGTATTTTAGCTAATTTCTGGGTCTCTAAGGACAACAATCACTAAGAATCGTCTTAAAACGGCGTGAAGCGCCAAAAAATTTGGCATTTAAAAAAGTGCAATTTCTACCATTATGAAAATATATAGAACACAGAATTACTCATTCCGGCGTGAAGCGCCGAAAATTTTTGCGAATTTTAGACCTTTTTTGCAATTTTTGTCTTCCCAAAAATCTTTGTACATAGATGTACAAAGACGGTCCCGAAAACTCTTTGTACTTCGGGAAAAGTCTTTGCCGAGTGCAACTCTGTTTGGGAGTGCTAAAATTTTTGCTATAAGCTATGGTAGTTTGCTAGAAAGAGCGCTATTTTATCAAATTTAACATTTTAAAAGAAAAAACATTTCAAAAGATATTTTAAAACTCATCCATCACTCTAACTTTGGAGACAGCTCGATGAAATGTGCCGAAATTGCGATTTTTCAATAATCCAATGAGACCATCTCAGTTGGATTTTGTTGGTTCTGAATGTATATAAGGAATCTCCGTACAAATTACAAGACTTTATCCAATGGGCGATGACGTTGGATGAAAGATTGTTATGATATAGTAGTCATTATCTTGGCTCAGTAATGCCGTGTCAAAGTTTTCTGCATAGTTTTATAAAAGTAAAATAGTGAATTGGGGATATCAATTTTGATTCACTATGACCGAAATGATCTAGAAAATAATGTTAATCAAGATTATCTTGGAGGGGGTGGGAGGTTTTCAATCTCGCAGAAAGTTTAGTGTTTCATCCCTCCTCCTAAGGAAATTTGCGATTATCAAAAAAAATAAAACGTCCGGATTTAAGTCCTTTAGCTATCCTTCATTTCAAAAGCGTCAATTTTTGCCGGCACTTGACGCCAAACTGCAATTTTTTACTACATTTCGTTAAATTTTGTTGAATTTTTATTCATTCTTTCTGTTTTTATCGTCTATGAAGAAGGAGCTTCGTCAGAAACGCAAAAGATGATATCTTTTTGATATGTTTCTGCAGGGCCGTATTTAGGGCGGGGGCAGGGGGGCGCAGTGAACGACCGAAGCTCCAAATTTTTTCAAAAGCGCAATTAATTCTCTCCATTAACATTGATTTCATTATTAGTCATTTCATCTATATCAGCAGCTAATATGTATTGATCATCATCAGATTTACTATCCTGAATATGTAAAAATATAATGTATTATTAGGAATAAAGCCTGGAATTTTTGAGAATTATGAAAACAATTAATTTATAAATTTCTTATTTTCATGGCGATACTTAGATTTGTAGAAGTAAGGTACACGTAAAAGCAAATAGAGATTTCTTCCCCTCATTAGATGCAGAAATTTAAGAAAGTTGACACGTCGACCATGAAGCAATTATTTGATTTGATATAAAACTGAATGGTACACAGCAGTGTTTTTTGTACTCGGCAAAGATTCTTCCTCATGTACAACGATTTTTGGGGAGACAAAAATTGCAAAAAAGGTCAAAATTCTCAAAAATTTTGAGCGCTTCGCGCCGAAATGAGTAATTGTGAGTTCTATATATCTTTATAATGACATAAATTGCGTTTTAAAAAGAAAAGTGTCAATTTTTGGGCGCTTCGCGCCGTTTTAAGACAATTCTTAGTAATTTTTGCCCTTAGAGACCCGGAAATTAGTTAAAATACACTAGTAAAAGTCAAACAACTTTGTTTGTACCACATTAAAATCGGTACTGTGCCATATTATAGTACCCAAAAATTTGTGTGTACAAAATGTACAAAGATTTTTGGGAAGACAAAAACTGTAAAAAGGTGTATAATTCCCAAAAATTTTCGAAATGAGTAATTTTTTGCCCTATATTCTTTTATAATGTCCGAAATTGCATTTTGAAATAAAAATATCCAATTTTTCGGCGCTTCGCGCCGTTTTGAGAACAATTTTTAGTAATTTTTGGCGTCAGAAACCCAGAATAAGTTAAAATTCACTACCAACGGTCGAAAACCTTGTTTTTCCACACTAAAATCGCTACTGTACTATTACTATAATATAATACCTACACAAAAATTTGATTGTGCAAAATGTACAAGGACTTTTAGGGAGCATCTTTGTACATGTACAAACGGACCTTGTTAAAAAGACAATGGTACGCAGTAGACACACGACATACAACAAGTACAGAGATGGCGTTGAAATTTCGAGTAAACAAAGACTTGCCTTCAAATGTGAGACTTGTAGGAATAAAGGTGTGGCTTTTTCCTTAAGTCTGGTCATTTTCGCGATCGCTAGTGATTCATTCATAGTCGAACTTTTCTAAGAATGGAAACAGATGCGGAGCGGGTACAATGCTTAGATGAGTCAGCTTTTGTTATTAATACATGGTCGCTTGCTGTTTATATGGTCAAAGTTACTGTTGTGAGCATATTTTTTACAAGACTTAAGGTGACTAGAAGATAAATTGAGCTAAATCGCGTCGTCTGAGGATAGTTAAATTGCACATTATCTAAATTTTAATGCAAATAAAAAACTGCTATGAATTAGAGCTTCGGCTTTTTTTCCTTCTTGCTTCGGCCTTTGGCCGAAGCAAGAAAACTCCCCAGCTTCGGCCGAAGCCGAAGCTTCGGTCGTTCCCTGGGTGGCCCCCCTTTGCCGGAAAAAATTTTTGAGAGGCACGGAAAGATGAAAAGATCGCATGTCGTTGTCACAAAATCTTCAAATTTTCGACGCTTCGCGCCGGATGTTCAGTATTTTCTATAGTTTTGGCTGAAACACCACCAAAAAATGACAGTTTTTATAACCTTTTGAGTTATAAGAAACTTTTTCGAAAAAGTTCAAATTTTATTATTTTAATGGATAGAGTGTGTTGAGAAACGTCGGAAAATGCGGTTTTTTCTAGCTATCCCGACAAATTTTCTGAGAGATAGACCAATTTATGTTGGATCCGCCTTCCTCCTTGGCCGGATCCTGGAATAGGGCCTGTGTACCTGCGAATTTAGCGTATTTCGCTTTAGCCCGTCGAGAACCACTTTCACCATTCCGTTTCTACGTCGTCGGCGAGCGGTAACCACATTGGACCCGTTCCGCCGCCGCAGCCGCCGCTGGTCGATCCGCGACGGCACGGCTCTCAAAGCGCCGACGGCAGCCCAGCCGCCGGCGGCTCCTCTTCGTCGTTGCACGTCCGTCCGTCTTCGTCGTCGTCGTCGTTCAATCAGTCGACGAATATCGTCAGCCCCGGCCAGCTGCTTGCCGTCAATCCGCCGTCACAAGCGGGCGGCGTCGTCGTCGGCATTAACAGTATTTCGCTGGCGTCGAATCCCTCGACGTCATCGCCGACGGCGTCCAGCGTTATTCCGACGACAGCGTCGATTTCATCCGCCGTCAACGCTCCCTTATCGATAACTCGCCTAGCGAATAACGCGTTGTTTACGGGCGCAATCGATACGCTGATGCCTCCGCCGTCGGCGGCCGTCGTAGTCGGCGGCGGTGTCAAAGCGACGACGGCGAGCGTCGACGCCGCGACAAAAATCGTCGGCGATCCGCTGTTGACGTCACCCAACGTTACGAATGCTGGCGTCGTTCAGGCGACATCGGCGTCCGCGACGACTTTTTCATCTTCGAACGTCGCGCAGCACAAACGACGCGCTACGAACGACGCCGCCGTCCACGCGACGAAGGCGTCGGCGTTGACATCGTCGTCGACGACGCCGGTAATAAAAAAACGACGTCAGCATCATAACGCCGTCGGTAACGCGATGAGCGGATCGATTGGCGGCGTCGCGAGTAACGTCAGCGTCAACGTTGGCGGCGGCGGCGCCAACGCCGCCGCGGCCGCCGCGAACGCTAAAAATATCGCCAATCTGTTGACGCTCGTGACGCCGGTGGTCGAAGATACGGTCAGCAGTTTTCAACGGGAAAAAGTACAAGCTAGTCAACAGCTGCTGTTGCAACAGCAACAGTTGCAGCAGCACCAGCAGCAGCAACAACAGCGACATATGCAACAGCGAATGGCTGTCGAGCAGCAACAGTTGCAGGCCACTGTTATAAATGGCGGCGTGGGGCTGCTGCAACAGCAGCAGCAGCAGTCGTCACAAACGCACCAGCAACAACAAGCGATTTACCAGCAGCATCACAATCAGGCGACAAACAGGCAACACCAGTTTGACGCGTTGTTTGCTTCGATGAATCCGTCTAGCGGCGGCGTTGGCGTCGCTTATTTGCACGGCGGCGACAAGAAAACGACGCCGCCTTCGCATCAGGCGGACTGCAATGGTGAGCAGTTTTCTTGAATGAGGTCGAAATTTTTTGTTGGCGTAGCCTAGCCAATAGAATATTCTTATGTGGCGGAAGTATCCGATCGTTCCAGTTTTCCATGGAAGAGGGAAACAGCTAGAAAACTTCAAAAACGTATGTTTTCGGCTAAAATTATCGGGGCTCAAAAGTATATCGTTTGGGCGGGTGGATCAAGTTTTTTAGGCAGATCTTTACCCCGTTTCCTTTGTTTCGCACGTACACATGAAGAGCCGAGTCGTTGTGTAACATTGATATCTGTTTTCGTTAGGAATGCAACGGGTAGTGAATTTTGGCGTTTCCGGGTTTGGGTAGTCCACTTCAATTTATTCGGGTTCGGGTATCAAAATCAAAACCCGATCGGGTTCGGGTATTTCAGTAAGTGTATAGGAATACCAGTGTATAGCGAATTTCTTGGGTACATGTAAGCCAGATGTTACAATTTTTATTATCATTATATGCCTATTGCATAATTATTCAATATGTTTCACTCAAGTTTCCAGTGATTATCCTTCCTCCTCTCAGTATGCAAGAACGCTAATGTAAATCAGAGGTAGCGCTCTCTGCATTGTGTCTGATATATACCTACAATATTAATCGCTTGCATGAAGAAACTGCCGAAAAACTTATTCGTGAAGTTTAATTACGACCAAAGAAGCAGTGTTTAGAATTTTATACGATATCATTTGGCAATCGTTTTGTGAAATAAAAAGATTAAAAATTCACGTGAATCGATTGAAATACACCACTTAATTACATAGCCATTTATGTGTACTTGATAACTGCATGAAATTCAGCGTTTCAGGGTCGAGCAAACTGAAAACGGCGCAAAAAGCCGAAAATATTTGACACTTTGACATACAATTGTGGGATTTTAGAGCTTAAAAATACCCGAATAAACCTGAATAAAATCCATAAACATTCGGGTTCGGGTACCCGTTTCATTCCTAGTTTTCGTATATCTGTTAAAATAAGATGCATCTTTCGACGTCTTTCAATATGCTCTATTCCGGTAGAAAACCGCTTTTGTACATGCTGAAAAGTTATTTTTTGTTTAAGATTTCGTGCAATAGATTTTAATTAAGTCATGAACATGTGCTTATGGTCTGGGCTCAATCGTACTTAAGTAGGTTACCACCATAGGTGGGCAGCACCGAAATTCTGGGCGGGGGGTGGAAAAATTTTCAAAGGTCAAAAAATCGTCTTAAAAGTGGTCGTATGCATAGGTGGGCAGCACCGAAATTCTGGGGGTGAAAAAATTTTCGAAGCTCAAAAAAGGTCTTAAAAGTGGTCGTATGGCGAAAAAACACCATTTTTCGACGTTTCTCATCGAGCACTATCCAATGGCATCAAAAAATCGCTAAAAAAGCCAGAAAAAAATTCAAAATTTTTATTCTGTAGGGTATTTTGATTTCTGGGTTGGGGTATTTCAACTTCTGGGGGTGCATACCCCCAAACCCCCCACGCCCATGTGTGGTCGTATGGCGAAAAAAAACTCTATTTTTCGACGTTTCTCATCGAGCACTATCCAATGGCATCAAAAACTCGCTAAAAAGCAAAAAAAATTTCAAAATTTGAATTCTGGGGGGTATTTTGATTTATGGGGAGTATTTCAACTTCTGGGGGGTGGATACCCCCCAAATCCCCTCCCCCACGCCCATGTGTGGTCACCACCACACATGGGCGTGAGGTCTTGGAGGTTTACAACCCCCGCAGAAGTTAAACCCCGCATATTACTGTAGAACCCCTCAGAATTTTTCTAGTAACATTTTTGGCGATTTCACTCAACCAGACCCACCTAGAATTTTTTGCTGCCCATGTATGGTCGCCATCTTACATGGGCGTAGCGGGAGGATTGTATCCACCAGAATCCGCTAGACCATACATGATCTTGGGGGGGGGTTTCACCCCCGCAGAATCACTTTTCACCCCCGTAAAAAATTTTTCACCCCCAGAATTGGCGATTTTTCAAAAGTTTCCTAAACTTACCTGAAAATTGGTAGAAAAAGTGTCTTTTGAAGGGTTTTTGGCTATCTATTTGCTCAAGATCGCCAAATTTTCGGCGCTTCGCGCCATATATTCATGTTTTAAGCGATATATTGGTCAATTTATTCGAATTTTTTTCCATGATTTTATGCTCTAGAAGGATATATAGAGTATCGTCAGAAACGCCAAAAAACGATGTTTTTCAACGCGTACCGGCCATTTTTGGGCCAAAAAAAGGCACTTTAGGTTTTCACCCCCCCCCCAGAATTCCCATGCTGTGCATGTATGCGCTAGACTCTTAAAATCGGTTTAGCCCCAGAATTGAATTTTCGGCATGTTTTTTGGGATTTATACTTGTTTTATACCACCCAGACCCGGACAATATCGTTGCATAGTTTTGAATTTATTTATTAATTTAGTAAGATAGTATCATTACCGTTCCTGTAAAAATATCGATTTATTTAAGTCTTTTGAAGTGAATCAAAACGGTCTGGCTTTTGAATTCGTGTCGAGTCGACTAATTTTCGTAGGTAGTCTTGAAGTTTCCTTAAAATTTAGTTAGTGCACATATATAAATAAAATTCCTAAATCCAGGAAGTGGAACGTATTCAGGATTTTTTAAGGTTGAGAGGGGTTTGAAATTTCATGACCCTATATTTCGGGATACATTCGGAATAACACAAAATAAAGGCATACCATCTTCTATCCATTGAAACTAAAGAATCATCTTTTGAAAACAAAGGTTCTTTATATTCTGTAGGTATACGTCAAAATTTGACCGTGGAAACGAGTCTATCGTATTTTCATGTATATGTAGTTTCGCGTCGTCTTGGAAGTAACAGTGTTGTTATCGCACATTTTTTCATAAAGAATGGACATTTTCCGGCTGGAATAGAGATTGTAAACGTTAAAATAAGAAGTGAATGGCGCCAAGCGACGGAAATTTTTTAGATTTGCCAAAAAATGCAGATTTCTATGATCCCACGCATTATTTCATCTTTTCAATTTTTTTCGGGCCTAATGGGAGACCCATGATTCTAACGTGTATTGTGTTGCAAATTCAAGTTGCTGAAAATTAGACTCTTTTCACTCTTCCGTCGGATTTCATTTCTCGCATATGTACTTTTTCCGTATGAAGCATCAGCATTGTGGAAGGATTAATAAAAAAGGAATAAAATGTTATCCCGAGTATAATTTTTATTATCATATGATCTTCTAAAATTTACTTTCATTGAATTGCAATCACCTTTTTTTATTCGGCAAAGATTTTTTTGATGTAAAAAGACTTTTCGGGACCGTCTTTGTACATGTGCAAAGATTTTTGGAAAAACAAAATTGTAAAACAGTCTAAAATTACCAAACATTCTGGGCGCCTCGCGCCGAAATGAGTAATTGTTTGTTCTATATCTCTTTATAATAGCAGGAATTGTATTTAGAAAGCACAAATATAAAATTTTTCGGCGCGTCGCGCCGTTTTGAGACAATTTTCAGTATTTTTCGTCATCGGAAACCCAGAAATTGGCTAAAAACACTACCAAAGGTCGAAAAACCCTGTTTTACCACAGGGACCATCTTTGTATATACATGTACAAAAAAACACTGTTTCCAATATCTGACTTTATTTCAGACACGTCAGCCGTCGCGCTCTTGAGGCCATCGCTTCGTAGCATGTCGTCTGATTCTCAAAACAGGTACGTTTTGTTTTGAATTCGTTTTTTTCGTTTTGCTCTGCAGTGAAGAGTTAAAATGACATTTTCAGTGCGTTCCCGTCTTCATTGGAGCAGCTATTAGAACGGCAATGGGAACAAGGATCGCAGTTTCTGATGGAGCAGTCGCAACATTTCGATGGTGAGTGATATTTGAGGCCCAAAAGCGTTTTACTAAATTCAAAGTTTTTTACATGTTTCCAGATGTTTTTTTAATTAATTTTCACCGCTGTCGACAAAAATCATACGCCTAATCAATTTAGTTTCACTAAAACATGAATTTTGACCGTTCGATACGAAATTCGTTCGATTTTCTTCTTAGTCGCTTCGCTATTATCCTGTTTGCAACAACTAAAAGTGGAGAATCAGCGCCTCGAAGACCACATTGTGAATTTGATTTCGCGTCGAGACCATTTGCTGGCCGTCAACGCCCGCCTCTCGCTCCTTCTACCCGGGGCGGCGTCGTCGTCGTCGGGCGGCGGCGCGTCGGCGACGCAACCGCTGCCGTCGTCGTCTGCGCCGGCTCACCAATCGCCGCACAGTCCGAGAATCAACGCCCCGCCGGCGGCCATCTTGCCGCCGCAGATTGTCCCGTCGTCATCCCACGACTTTCACTTAGTACTATATTTTTATTCACTTTTTGATTTTATTATCTACTGTTCTATGAATTATTAATTAATTTATATTAATTAATTATACCCAGCAGTAATTAGCAGACATGCGCAGCATGGGGATTCTGGGAGGAGGGGTGAAATTTTAAAGTGCCTTTCTGGGCCCAAGAATGGTGAGTACGCGTCAAAACATCATTTTCGGTGTTTCTGACGATGCTCTATATTTCTAGAGCATCAAAATATAAGAAAATTTTGAAAAAAAAGTCGAATTGATCAAAATATGGTTAAAACATGTGTATATGGTGCTAAGTGCCGGAAATTTGACACTTTTGAGCAATTTGATAGCTAAAAACGCTTAAAAAAGCACATTTTCTACGAATTTTTAGCAAATTTTTGGAAACTTTCGGAAAATTGCTAATTTTCGAGGAAGGGGGTGAAAAATTTTTAGGGGAGGGTGAAAATCCCCTTCCTCAACCCCCCAAATCATGTATGATCATCAAAATTAAATATTCTTGTTATTGGCGGAATCTGTCCACAATAATTGTTTTCGCCCATCATACATAGATGCATAAGGCCAGGATTCACAGGGGTTAGAGAAATACAGAATTTGAGACCTGTAAAATCAGTGTTCAAACCTTTTTCGCAAGTCAGGCGACAAAAACGATTTAAATCAACTATTTAAAATGTTTTTATGCGTTAAAAACGCGTTTTATAGCGTTTTTAGCCAATTCTTAATCGTTTGGAGATTTCTGACCATAAAAACTATACAAATTCATCGAAAATCTTGAAATTTAAATATTTTTACTAGTTTCAAGCACTTTATGAGTAAGCAGTAAACATAACTTAAATTTACTGAA
Source organism: Mermis nigrescens (assembly GCA_036768485.1). Taxonomy (NCBI): domain Eukaryota; kingdom Metazoa; phylum Nematoda; class Enoplea; order Mermithida; family Mermithidae; genus Mermis; species Mermis nigrescens. The sequence continues at coordinate 5,213,294 of JAVLUZ010000056.1, forward strand.
ATTTTTGACGTAATCACTTATGTCCTCAGAAATTTTGCAAAAACTATTTGCGAGTCGTCCCACTCGTTGATCCTAATTGGCACACAATTAATGACATGCTTCCGCAGCTTTCTGCGTATAAATCATGCATGTACACTTTACAATTCTCGCCACTTAATATCAGAGGTCTCCTAAGGGTTGAGTTTCCTGTGTCATAACATAGGACATCGTCATATGTTCTAGCTAAGCGATGCGAAAAATACGACGACGTCCTGTGTTATAACACAGGTTTATAATAATAAACATTATAGTATTTTATTATAATTATAATAATTATAACACATTATTATAACAATCCTCGAGGGAACCTTAAGGACTGTTAGTCATGCATGTGCAGCATGGAAATTTTGAGGGGTGTCAGGCCCCAAAATCTTTAAAAAGTGTCTTTTGGGGCTGAAAAACAATGAGGCCAGATATCTCGAGAACCATTAGGAGATAGGCAAAAATAAGAGCAGTTTTGAGCGTATCTCGGCGAGCTCTGCACGATTGTTAACAAAAATTTAAAAAAAGAAATTTTTTACTGTTTCATATTGATATGCAGCAAATTTATCATTTAAGCCAACTTCTCATCACTTAATCGACGAATTATTTCTTATCTCTTGCCTTTATATTTAATCATTGTGCTTTAAAGGGAAACACAATACAGATAATGAATACTAAAAAATGACATATTCTGCATGTCAAGCTCAAATTTGAGCGGTTTTGAGCGAGATAGAAGACAAAAAAATATATAAACAATAAATACGGCGCGAAGTGCCTGAAAAATTTCGTATTTCCTAGGGATGCAACGGGTCCAGATTTTTTGGAATATCGGGTCCGGTCCGGGTCTCAAATTTTTCAGATAACGGGTACGGGTCCGGGTCCGGGTCTGAAAAAAATAAAGGGTTCGGGTCCGGGTCCACGAGAATTTGTGAATTGTCTTATTTGAACAAAATGGTCCTATTATTCATATACAGCTAATTTTTTAATGCACTCAGATTGCGTGATTGCTTCTTATTTTCAGAATGTCAGTCAACAAGAAGTTAAAGTTCCTGAATAAGTGATTTGAATAATTATTTATACATCTAAAGGTGATATATGTCTATAATTTTTTTAGCAAAAAAAGTGGGGCAGAAACGATCCAGATTTGAGACGTATTGATAAAAAAATTGCTCGAATTATTGCGGATAGACGTCTAGAAGCATGATTTAGTGCTTGATTTCCTATATTTATAGCATTTGATGCGAAACATCGAAATTTTTAATTGAAAATAGAAGAAAACTGTGCAAAAAATAGCTGTTTCTGCTGTTAAAATTGTTTTGAAACCTACATAAACAGGAAATGGCTTCCAGGCAGTGTTTTTTTTGTACAAGGTCCTTTTGTACATGTGTATACAAAGATGGTCCCTAAAAGTCTTTGTACATTTTGTGCACACAAATTTTTGAGTACTATGATATAGTATGGTAGCAACTTTAATGTGGTAAAAACAGAGTTGTTGACCTTTGGTAGAGTATTTTAGCTATGTAATTCCTGGTTTTATGAGGGCGAAAATCATTAAGATCGTCTTAAAACGGCGCGAAGCACCGAAAAATTTGACATTTCTCCTTTCGAAATGCGATTTCTGCTATTATAAAGATATATAGGATACACAATTATACACAATTACTCATTTCGGCATGAAGCGCCGAAAATGTTTGCGAATTTTAGACCTTTTTTTGCAGTTTTTAGTATTCCAAAAATCTTTGTACATATACAAAGACGGTTCCGAAAAGTCTTTGTACATCGGTAAAAATCTTTGCCGAATAAGAAAAAACCGTGCTCCAGGTCGCCAAGAAAGTAAATAAATGTCATCCGGCGCTGCGCCGGAAAATTTTAAGAAATTATGGTCACTGACGGATAAAAATCATTGCAAATTGCATAAAATTCTATATCGCCGAATATTTTTGGCCTATGGGGGGCAGCTGTCCCCCCGCGCCAACCTCAAATCCGCCCCTGCAAACAGAAAAAAATTTGAACAAATTTAAAAACACCTTGACCCTTATTCATTTCCTCTTAAACTAATACGAGTAGATGAAGCTGATTGTTTTTGAAATACTAACTGGTATTAATGTGACGATTTAGAAGTTGGAAAAAAAGTCTTTAGTCGCCATTCAAGTCTTTCATCATTCGCATCTTTTTAAATTTTTTTAATACCCGTTACCCCTTATTTTTCAAGCAAAATTTTACCGGTTCCGGGTCCAGGTCTCAAAAATTTTCAATAACGGGTCCGGGTCCAAAAAAAGAACCGGGTAATAACGGGTCCGGGTCCTGGTACCCGTTGCATCCCTAGTATTTCCCATGACAACTCAAATTTGAGCTGTTTTGAGTGGTCTAGAAGGGAAAAATATAGCTAAACAATGAATCCGGCGCACAGCGCCGGAAAAGAATTGACATGCTCTCTATGTCTTACTTAAATTAGGGCAATTTTCAGCGATTCAGAAGGCAAAATTTTACATAAACAATAAATCCGGCGCGAAGCGCCGAAAACTTAGTTTACCTGCTCAAAAGTATGCTAAAAACTTGTAGGCGGTGTTTCAGACGCACTTTGCCAATTTTCCATTTTTCCCTTTGGGGGACCCTTAGGAGAAACAACAGTTTTTCCCGTTTCGGGGGGCGGCCCCCCCCTCCCGCTCCGCCATAGTTACGGGCCTAGTTACACGTCAAAAACACAATTTTTTGACGTTTTGAACAATGCTCGTTCTTTCTAAAACATAAAAACAAAAAATTTTCGTAGAAATTTCTGAAATAATCGAGTAATTTAAACAAAATATAGTCAAAAAATGTGTATCGAGTAAGTTGAAAAAAATATAGTCAAAAAATGTGTATATGGCGCGTAGCGCCAGAAATTTGAGTTTTGAGTCAGAAAAGAGCTAAAAACGCTTAAAAAGGCGCTTTTTTATAATTTATACGAAAAATCGACAGTTCTGGGAGGGGAGTCGCGGACATTTTTCGGGGCTCAATAGCCATTCTGAGGGAGAGGGTTTAAACCCCACCATAAAGAACACGTATTGTGTTCATTGTTCATATTTCGTGGCGAGAACTGTATTGGATGCTCTAGCCCAATCCTTCGTCGTCCAACGTCGCGTTGGTGAGCCCGCCGCGCGGCTCGTCCGCAGCGCCCCTTCCAATGCTGCCGACGCATTCGTCGAGCGGCGCAGGGACCGCGGCCATGGGCGCCTTCAATAACGTCGTCGTTGGCGGCAACGTCAGCAATCCGTACGCCGCGGCGGCCGCTCTACTTAACGTCGGCGCGAGCGGCAAATCGCTGATAGCCGCGCCGACCGCGTCGACGACGCACAAAGTATTACAACACGATGGGATAATATCGTCGACGATTCCGATGACGGCGACGTCGTCGTCGCATATGCCGTCCGTGGTGACGCTACCGTCGACAGCGGCGCCGCCGCTGCCGCCGCCGTCGGCTGGTGGCGCTTTCGCCGTGCCGCAGCAGCTGCACGCGGCCGCCGCCCAGCTGGCCGAGCATATGGTCAGGTCGCATACACCGCTGTTGCCACCCCAGTTTGCACTAACTCAGGTACATACTTATTAAATTGTATTATACTCTTTTGTCTATTTTTTAAATTTTTTATTTTATTTAGTTTTTACTGAATGTTTTATCTTCATACGTATACAGCACGAGAATTTTTTATTTTTCAACATAAAAAATTCTTCTAAGAAATTGAGGAATAAAGGAAGTTAAGGAATTGAATCAAATCTATGTAATTTGAGATTAATTTGATAAATTAATCAATTTAATTTAATTTTATAATTCAAAATAATTATTTTAAGGAATTCTTCAATATAGAAACAAAAATTTTCTAAAGTGCCATTTTGGGGAGAAACTTGATATACATTAAAACCACTATTTTTAGGCGTTTCTGATGATGCTCTTCTTTTTTAAAACATGACAAAGCCTCTGAAATTTCGAAAATATTAAAAATTGAGATTAAATTTAACTAAATGTAGTCAGTCAAAAAAAAAAGAATGTATGACCAGAAGCGCTGGAAATGAGCCGAAAGATATCTGGAGACGCTTGAACCATGTAAATTTTTTTGCAAAATTTTTTCTGGTTTTGCTTTTCAGTCTGTGCTGCTTTATGTACACGTAGATTGATTTTTCAGACGACCGAAATTATTATTGATACAATTTTTAAGATAAGATAATATCGGACTTGCAGAATGAACTGCTCAATAATCACTAAATTTATATCCAACATAGGTGCGCAAAGTCACTCTTTCAGGAAGTGATGAAAAACAAAAATTTGGAGATATCTAAATGCTTTGTAAAAAATGATTTTACAGCGAATAAACGATGATATCGCTTTAAAACCATAGTTTTTGAGTATTTTTGGCGAATATTTAGCTTTTTTTGAACTCAGAAAAATTTTTACGCGACATACATACGACGGGTTCGCATCAGTGTTTTTTGTACAAGGTCCGTTTGTGCATGTACAAAGATGGTCCTCAAAGTTTTGTACATTTTGTACACAAATTTTTTGGTATACTATAATATGGTACAGTAGCGATTTTAGAGTGGTAAAAACAGAGTTGTTCGACTTTTAGTAGTGTATTTTAGCTGATTTCTGGGTCTCTAAGGGCAAAAATCACTAAAAATCGTCTTAAAACGGCGCGAAGCGCCGAAAAATCTGACATTTTTCCTTTTGAAATGCAATTTCTGCCATTATGAAGATATGTAGAACACACAATTACTCATTCGGGCGCGAAGCGCTGAAATTTATGCAAATTTCAGACCTTTTTTGCAATTTTTGTCTTCCCGAAAATCTTTGTACATGTACAAAGATGGTCCCGAAAAGTCTTTGTACATCGGGAAAAATCTTTGCCGAGTGCAAAAAAACACTGGTTTGCATCGGAAAATGGTTAGCTGAATTTCTTCAGAATACATTAAGAACCCTAGTTTCCTTCAATGCGAGATCATTTGTGAGATGTTTGTAGGAGATTCTTTAATTTTCGATCCTGCATTTAAATTGAACATAAATCTCTTAAATGTCCACGTACATACGAGTAAATAGTAAAATCACTACGTTTTGCTAATATGAGTACTGCATCCTATGATTGTCATCAGGCCCGTATCCAGGATTCGGCCATGGGGGGGCGGGATGGACCCAACATAAATTGGTCTATATCGTGAAACATTTGTCGGGGTAGCTCGCAAACAAAACACAATTTTTTGACGTTTTTCAGCACGCTCTGTCCATAAAGATCATAAAATCCGAACTTTATTTGAAAAAATGTTTTTATAAAAAGTGTCATTTTTCGGTCACGCTTGGGCTAAAATGATGAAAGATACTTAAATATTCGGCGCGAAGTGCCGGAAATTTCAAGATTTTACGACAAAGACACTCGCTTTTTCCATCTTCCCGTGCATTATCTTATCTTTCAACATTTTTTCCGGCCAGGGGGGGGCGCCCCCACCCCTTTGAATACGGCCCTGATTGTCATTATATATACTTTTTATCTATATTAGTGCGATAGGTTCACGAAATTATTTCGCTTGCAACTTACTTTTATATTATGCCACCTGTTCTAACCCGTATTAAATGAAACAGGCACACGTCGCTTTTCTTCGTGAGGAATCGGCTTAGTTATTTACAATCGGTAGCTGATGACCAGTTTTTTGCACAAAAACCGGCATGTATGTAATTCATTAAAAAAATCAACATTCGGTGAGTTTGGGGTTGGTTGACAGCGTGAACGCGTTCCCATCGCACGTGGGCGTGGGGGTGGTTGTACCCATGCCTGGTCGTGGGGGTTGGGGGTATGCAACCCTCAGAAACCGAAATACCCCCTCCCCCAGAAACCAAAATACCCCCTCAGAATTCAATTTTTGAAATTTTTCTTGTTTTTTTCACATTTTTTTCGATGCCAATGGATAGTGCTTGGTGAGAAACGATGAAAATGGTGTTTTTTCGCCATACCACAATTTTTAAGGCTATTTTTGGACATTTGAAAAATCTTGCACCCCCTCCCCAGAGCTTTGGTGCCGCCCACCTATGGTTGTACCCACAAAATCCGATTAACCCCATAAAAAATCAATAGACCCCAGCATTGAATTTTCGGTATGTTTTTTGGTATTTTTGCCAGTTCTACACCATATAAGCTCGTTTCTCCGGCTCTTTTACCTACTTTACATCGCGTTGATTTTGAGGACGCACATCATCAGCAAATGTTGTTCCAATTGATGCAACAGCAAGCCGTCGCCTATAATAATGCTTTATCAGGTCTCATTCAGCAACCCACCACTTCGCCCCACCATCACCCGATGGTGGTCAACCCGCAACAGCAGCAAACTGGACATCTTATGCAAACTTCTACGTCCGTCAATAGCCAACAAAATAAAAGCTGATCCTTTCCCATAATTCAAATGTATATCTAATCCGCCGAAAATCTTCCGGTTTCTCCTTGCGACTTTAAGTGATATGTTGGACAATTCAAACAAGGGGGTGTTTACATCGTTGTTGTGTTTAATCGCGCCCGTCGACTCGGACCTTTTCTTAAACAGTAAACATAGGCACGCAGCTGGCCCTCCTATTTTTTGAGGGAGGGGGTACTGATACCCATTTGGGGGGGACTAAGCCCGAAAATAGCACAAAATAACGTTTAAAATGTCCTATTTTTCCAATTTTTCTGAATTTTTTTGGGAGGAGGGTCCGAACCATACGTGGGCAGCACTAAAATTCTGGGGGGAGGTGAAAGATTTTTCAAAGGTCAAAAATGGTCTTAAAAATGGCGGTATGGTGAAAAACCAGTATTTTTCGATGTTTCTCATCGAGCACTATCCATTGGCATCAAAAAATCGCTAAAAAACAAAAAAATTCAAAAATTAAATCGGGGGGGGGTGCATATCTCCAAACCCCCCACGCCTAGGAATGGTCCGAACCCCCATTACCCCCCAGAGATACGTGCCTGAGTAAACAGCGTATCTTGAATTTTTGTCTAAACTGGTTCTCAGACATTGCTTAGGGCGTCAAAACGGTGAGTCATGTATTGCGTGCACTATTTTCGTATGCGTGGGCAAAGATAAATTAATATCTTTCTACTCCTGCATAAGTCTAACACGGGCAAACTAGAAAAAATTACTCAGTTGGTACAGAGCACGTTCGAAATCACTTTCCCCTATCGTTTTGATTCAATACCTAATCAACTTTTCCACTTTTTTAATGCTGTGGGAATTTAAGAACGACATTTACCCGTTTTTGACATTGCATGCTGCTCTCTTCACAGATGCGCAATGTCAGGGTCGGCGGGGGGAAGGGGAATAAAATCCCAAAAAACAATAAATTTAGTGTTTACGACTTTTTTCTACTCAAACGACGAAAATGGTCATAATAGCCTATGAAACGCTCTTTCGTGATAATGTCGTGTTTTTACTTCATTTTTACCGCATTATATCGCTTTTGACACTAAAAAATATTGAAATCAATCGATTTTAGGCGCTTTGCGAGTGAAAAAACACATACAAGTAGCAATCTAGCGCTTGCGTCGGAAAATTTTGACATTTTTACTGCTTTTGTCCTCCAAAATGATGCAAAAAATGTTCTTCCGTGAGCTTAAAATCGCCGGACAGTTCCTGTCTGGCTGACCCTTCAGCACGGGTGATACCTCTATCACGCCTATGCTCATGTATGGCTCTCTTTCTAACTTTGCGTTATTAAATGCTAGCCCTTTTCTACGGTAAAATGAGACTCCACAGTCAATGATTTTCCGAATGAAATTTTGTGAATTTCATTACATTAGCACTCTGGTTGTATATTCACTAATTAGCCACCTGCATGCGCACGTGCGCATATGGCGGTGAGAGAAGAAGCGGCTAGGCAAATGCTCAAACAATTTTCGTGCACTTTTTGAAGACGGCATTGAATTGAAAATTTTTTGGCGTTTCATGCTGGATTTATAATTTCCCGCTTTTTTCTCCATGGACCTTAAAGCGTCAAAAATAAATTATTCAGAATTGAAAAAGAGAACTGAATATAGTCAAAAAATGAGTATATGACAGGAAGCGCCGAAAGTTTGACGTTTTTGAGCAAACATATAGCTAAAAACGCTTAAAACAGCACCTTTTCACGAATTTTCATAAAAATGTGAATTCTGAGGGAGGACTTAAAAGTCCCCCTAAGATTATTCATGATTCCTATTCGATTTACTTGTGATCACACCTGGGTGTGGGGGGTATGCACCCCCCCCCCGAGAAACCAAAATACCCCCCAGAAATCAATTTTTGAAATTTTTTTGTTTCTCTCGCAATTTTTGATGCCAATGGATAGTGCTCGATAATAGATTTTCTTGTGATCACACCTGGGCGTGGGGGTTGGGGTATGCACTCGATGAGAATCGTTGAAAAATGGCGTTTTTCGCCATACCACCATTTTTAAGGCCCTTTTTTGACCTCTGAAAAATCTTGCACCCCCTCTGAATTTTATTGCTGCCCATGTATGCTTGTGATCATGATATTAAGTTTAAAAAAGCTACGTAATGCTTACTCTTCGAGTTTTGGTCCGATCGATGTGCTCTTATGAGTCGTTTTTTGTTATAAAATCGTATCGTCGTCCTACGTAAGACTAAAATAATGTCTTCAGGTTGAACATAAATATGTTTTGCGCTATGTTGTCTGTGTGGCGTTTAAATAAATAATCGTTTGAACTTATTCGCCGAAACATGTACGTTTTCGTTGTAAATATTTACACGTGTAAGTATAAAGAGATGAGCGACATTAATTTTGACTTTTTTCGTTTAAAATATATCAGAGTTTCAGTTTAGAAAATATCGCGTTACGCATTGGTTTTCGTTTTCCTTCAATTTAATAATTTGGCGAACGCATGTCCACACTTGACTCATTGTCTGTTCACAGAGCGTCGAAATTTTATGCAGTAGAACATTTTCTCGCAATTGAATTGGGTCGATGTTCGCGTTAAACTTACCTACGTGTTTTTTTAGCGAAATGTTTGGGACACTAGGCCCTATTCTACGCCTACCTACCTAAGTTGACCAGTCGTTACCAAAAGGCAAAATTAAGGCCTGAAATTTATAAAAATCGAAAATTTTCCGCAAAAGTGCTATAAATTGACTATGTGGAGTAACACATTTTCACGCTATTTTAGCATTTATGTCAGTTTTGAGGTCATTTTGGCTCAAAAAGCCATCTTGCTAACCTTCTGTCGTTCCTACCACTCCGAAATTCTGAGGCAAATCTAAGCTACATTTTAATAGTCTCTCTAATTAAATTTGCTCAAAATTTAAAATTTTGAAACTCAGTGACGTAACACTCTTTCAGCACCGTTTCATCGAATCAAACATGATTAGATTGCTTAATCCAGTAAGGCGTATTTCTGATGCAGTGACGGATATAGGAATTTCCTAAGGGGCGGTATCCCAACTTTTTCAAAAACAGTTAGAAATAGGTCCAAAAATTTTCCATTAACCCGCGAAATAGCGTTTTTTCGGTGTTTTACATCGTATACTTTTACATAAAATCACTTTTGACGCAATATTTTTCTAAAAATTTTAAAGTTTTAGACAATTTTGTGCGGAAAAATCTTTAAATTTCTTTGACTCTAACAAAAATTTGTGAAATTAAAGCGGATAGACGCTAAAAGCATGATTTACTGCTTGATTTCCTGTATTTAAAGCATTTGATGCGAAATATCGAAATTTTCAATTGAAAATAGAAGAAAACTATGCAAAAATAGCTGTTTCTGCTGTTAAGATTGTTTTGAAACCTACATGAACAGAAAATGGCTTCCAGGTCGCCAAGAAAGTAAATAAATGTCATTAATGGGTCACTGATGGCCAAAAATTATTGCAAATTGCATATCCATTCTTTATCTCGCCAAAGATTCTTGTCCAATGGGGGTGTCTCCCCGTCCCCCTTAAATCCGCCCCTGTTTAGATGCTCAGCTTGAGAGAATGTGCCTGATGCTAACTGGTAGATAACTTACAAAATTCCTAGCTACTTTTTCATTTGAGTTATACGATCTTTATTCACTAAATTAAAGAATTGGACTGGTCTGCAGGTTATTTCACGAAATCTCATGCTTGGTAACGGCCCCGCATTCAGAATTTTATTTGATTGAAAATCGCCAAAATTTTGAAATGCATTGAATGCTTATAAGTGGTTTTACATGATAAAACGACGTTTTTCAATGAATTATTTCGTTTTAAAATCACTTTTCTAGTTTGAAGTGATAAAGCAAAAGTTAAATAGTTCGTCAAATGTTTTTGACATCTTAGCTGTTTCGAATCTAATTTTGCAGCCTTTCTAGGCAGATAATGCCGAAAATGTACGTATTATAAAAATCTGACATTTTTATCATTTAAAGCTTAATTGCGTATCTTTCTGTAGATGTACAATACACGAATTTTCGGTATTTTTTTCCTTTTAAGCTTAATTTTGGAGCGTTCGAATGTAAGCAAAGAAGTAATTACCTATATGTGGCGCAAAGCATTGGAAAATTTTGACATTTCTATTCTACAAAGCTCAATTTTGCAGCTTGTTGAAAATAAGCAATGCAGTTATCATATCTGGCGCCAGAACTTTCGATATTTGTTTCTTTTAAAGCTCAATTACGCACCTTTTCTGAAGATATGAGATGCAGGAATTGAAAATTACCGACGCACATTTATCCTTTTAAGCTAGAGGAATATCTGGCGTGTAGCGCCAGAAAATTTCGACACTTTTGTCCACGGAAGAAATTATTCTGGCGCTACCTGGAAAAACTGAAATGGATATTGAGCTGAAAATTCTGAAAAGCTCTGAGGTGATGTCCTTGGATACGGGCCTGCCTAGAAATCGGTTTTCCGTATGTGCAAAACTTGATTCGTATATGCTACAATAGAACTAGATTGCATAATAGATCAGGCATCAGTTTGAACCATTTTTGTAGTCGATTTGCAGCATCGATTAAAAAATTGTTTGCTGTACAAAAAGTTACGTTAAACGGTCCGAGTTGTAAAAGTTCCTATTAGCAGAGAGTAAGATTTTCGAGTGATCTCCGTGTTATTCGTTTATTTGTTGACGTGTATTCCGCAGAAATATTGAACGAGGAGTGACAGTACAATTTACAATAAAGGATACAAATAAAGCAAAGCAATTCCTGAGGTTGATCACATTGGTGTAGGTATAGAGGATTAGGATCACACATAGACTTGGTGGTATACACCCCCAGAAGTTGAAAAACTCGCTACAGATCGCCGTAGACCCCCAGAATTAATTCTACTTTCAGTAAGATTTTTGTTTCTTCCCAGAATTTTCTTGCTGCCCATGTATGATCAGGATCCCCAGAATTCGAACATCCTCAACTTAAGTTCTACCCTCCGCAGAACTAGTTTTTCAAAAACTCAGAAATTCCAATTTATATAGGAACGCCGGAATAGTGCGCCAGTTTTTCAATGCTCGCAAGAATTTTGACCTCCGAATTCGGTACGTCCACGTAAATATAGATAGGTTGTAAGTACATACACCTGGGCAATAGCTCACTTGCCCAGCCCATCCACGGAACGGGCGGCCACAAAAGCTTGACAGGCTGAATAACTTATTCGGATGGGCTTATTTTAAAAAAATGTGAGAAAACCGTAGATCAAAATATTTTTCCGCCCTTGGCTATTGCCCAGGTGTGGTTGAGACGTAAGTACTAGTGTTGTAAAAGATGAGGATTTTTTGCAAGATAAAAGATAAAGATAAAATTGAAATTTTAAAATCTAAAAGATAAAGATAAAAAATTAAGAAAGATAAAGATAATTTGCAAGATAAAGGAACCAAAAAGATAAAGATAAAATGTAAATATGGTCGCCTGCATACGTGGGCAGCAAGAAAATTCTGGGGGAGTGCATGATTTTTTGAAGGTCAAAAAATGGCCTTAATAATGGTGGTATGGCGATAAAAACACCATTTTTTGACGTTTCTTATCAAGCACTATCCATTGGAATCAAAAAATTCCGAGAAAAACGAAATAAATTTCAAAAATTGAATTCTGGGGGTATTTTGATTTCTAGGGGGTATTTTGGTTTCTGGGGGTTGCATACCTCCCCAAACCCCCCACGCCCAGGTGTGGTCGCCTGGACCTATAGTCTGGTTCATTTAACTCCGAGGTTTTTGAAAAAGTTTGAAGCGGTTATAAAAGTGTTCTAAACTAATACAATAAATATGATATATTACAGTATGTTGAGTCATATAGAGACATATGCTTGTTTTGAGCCACATTACTGCATCAAAAAATTAAACCGCTTTTGTAGCCTGATTCTTGTGGAAAATTTTAAATGAAACATACTATAGGAGAATGTTGTATGTGAGGTGCAATAAACCAGAGTGGGTGATGTAAAGCAGCCAACTGAATGCCTAGCTTTTACACCTGAGGTCAAAGAGGTAATAGGCATGAAGTACACATAAATGTAGGTTTGGGGCTTTACCCACGGTATCTCTGACCCACATAATACTACTACTGGCCAGGCACGTAACTGGCTGTCCTATTTTGGTGGGGAGTCAACACCAATTTTGGGGGACTAAGCCCAAAATGGCCAAAAATAGCACAATATAACGTTTAAAAAGTCCTATCTACTGAATTTTGGGGGTTCCGGCCGGACCCTTCCATTCCCCCTAGAGCTATGTGCCTGCTACTCGCTGACAGCAAGTCATTTCTTTCTTTTCACAAGCATCGAAACGAAAACGGAAACGATGGGTAAAATCCGGAAACGGAAACGATGTGTAAAAGCCGGAAACGGAGACGGAAACGATCCAAAGCACCGGAACCGGGGTTTCCCACGTAGGGCCCATCAGGATGAACACCCCAAACCCCGTTTCCGGCTAAATTTCTCCCACTTGAGGGGGATTTAGGGGCTCGCAAACTGGGTTGGGTACCCCATTATTCATATGAGAAGCTGACCCCGGTTTCGTTGAAAGTTTCTCCGACCTGGGGGTTGTCCAAAGCGCCGTAACCGGGGTTCCAGAAGTAGGGCACATCAGGGTCAAAACCCCCAACCTCGTTTCCGGCAAAATCTTAAGCATGGAAGCAGCGTTTTTTTGTATTCGGCAAAGATTTTTCCCGATGTACAAAAACTTTTTGGGACCGTCTTTGTACATGAACAACGATTTTTGGGAAGTCAAAAATTGCATAAAAGGTCTAAAATTCGAAAAATTTCCGGTGCTTCGCGCCGAAATGAGTAATTGTGTGTTCTATATATCGTTATAATTGCAGAATTTGCATTTCAAAAGGGAAAATGTCAAATTTTTTGGCGCTCCGCGCCGTTTTAAGACGATTCTTGATGATTTTTGCCTTTAGAGACCCAGAAATTAGCTGAAATACACCACCAAAAGTCGAACAACTCTGTTTATACAACACTAAAATTGCTACTGTACCATATTTTAGTACACAAAAATGTGTATGTACGAAATGTACAAAGACTTTTGGGGACCATCTTTGTACATGTACAAACGGACCTTGTACAAAAAAACGCTGCATGGAATGGAGGTTTAGGGGCTCGGAAACAGGGTACTCCATTATTCACATATATAGCTGACCCTAGCTCCGTCGGGGGTTTCTCCGCCCTGGGGGCTGTCCAAAGTGCCGGAACCGGGGTTTCGTAAGTAGGGCTCATCAGGGTCAACACCCCCAACCCTGTTTCGGCAAAATTTTACCCATAGAATGGGGGTTTAGGGACTAGGAAATTTAGTAGCACATTATTCATACATGTAGCTGACCCCACTTCCGGGTTTAGGGGCACGGAAAAGGAGTACCTCATTATTCATATGTGTACATAGCTGACCCCGGATCCGTCGTGGGTTTCTTCGCACCTGGGGGTAGTCCAAAGTGGCGGAACCGGGGTTCCCCAAGTAGGACCTATTAATGTAAACACCCCCAACCCTGTTTCCGGCTGCTGAAGGAGGGTTTAGGGGCTCGGAAATGGGGTACCACATAATTCAAATGTGAAGCTGAACACTCTTCCGTAGGGAGTTTCTTCGCTCTGGGGGCAGCAAAAGTGCCGTGGCCGGGGTTCACCAAGCAGGACCCGCCACTTTGGACCACTCCTAGGGCAGAGAAATCCCCGAATGAACCGGGGACACTTACATATATGAATAATGAGCTACTAATTGTCCTAGTCCCTAAACCCCCATTCCATGGGTAACATTTTGCCGAAAACGGAGTTGGGGTGTTGAACCTAATGGGCCCTACTTACGCAACCCCGGTTCCAGCACTTTGGACTACCCCCAGGGCGGAGAAACCACTGACGGAGCCGGGGTCAGCTACATATATGAATAATGGGGTACCATGTTTCCGAGCTCCTAAACCCTCTTCAGTGGGAGAAAATTGGCTGGAAACGAGGTTTGGTGTTTACCCTGATGGGCCCTACTTGGGGAATCCCGCTTCAAGCATTTTGGACCACCCCCAGGGCGGAGAAACCCCCGACGGGACCGGGGTAAGCTTCACATATAAATAACGGGGTACCCGTTTCCGAGCCCTAAACTCCCCTTCATTGGGTGAAATTAAGCCGGAAACGCGGTTAGGGGTGTTGACCCTGATGGACCCTACTTGGGGAACCGCGGTTCCGGCACTTTGGACCACCACCAGGGCGGAGGAACCCCCGATGGAACCGGGGTCAGCTTCACATATGAATAATGGGGTACCCCGTTTCCGAGCCCCTTCCTCTTCAGTGGGAAAAAATCTACCGGAAACGGGGTTGGGGTATTCACATTAATAGCTCCTACTTGGGGAACCTCGGTCCTCTACTTTGAACCACTCCCAAGGCAGAGAAACCTCCGACGGAACCGGCTTCAGCTTCACATATGAATTATGTGATACCCCGTTTCCAAGCCCCTAAACCCCCCAGAGTGGGAGAAATTTTGCTGGAAACGAGGTTGGGGGTGTTCACATTAATAGGTCCTACTTGGGGAACCCCAGTTCCGCCACTTTAGGCCACCCCGGGGCGGGAGAAACCTCCGACAAAACCGGGTTCAGCTTCACAATTGAATTATGGGGTTCCCATTTTCCGAGCCCCTTAACTCCCCTTCAGTGGGTGAAATTTTGCCGGAAACGGGGTCGGGTGTGTTGACCCTGATGGGCCCTACTTGGGGAACCCCGTTTCCGGCTTTTGGATTACACTCAGAGCGGAGAAACCCCCAATGGAACTGTGTGCAAAATACTATAACTACGTTTCCGTTTCCATATTTTGCCCATCGTTTCTGTTTCCGGATTTTACCCACACGCTCGATATTGAGGCATTAGTTTAAGCCGCACTTCGTAGGGTTTAGACAATCGTTTTCTTTTCTTTTCTTGTATTACAGTAAAACTTGAATCCGTCTAAATGTTTTCACATCAAACCTGCATTTTGGATTACGTGCTAACTTATGTACATACTTTATCTTTTTTAGCAAGATAAATTCCTATCAAAAAGATAAAGATAGCCTGTGATTTTCCTAAAAGATAAAGATAAAGATAAAATAAAGAAATCGTCAAGATAAAGATAAAGATATCTTTATCTTGCTAAAAAGATAAAGATAAAGATATCTTTTACAACACTAGAAAGTACCTACTTCCGATGCTTGACCTGTGTAGAACCAACGACTCGTATAAATTTACTAGGTAAAAGTAATGCGATGATAAGTACCAATGAAATCTTCACGACTATAAAGAGATTATTTTTTTATAAATACCACATACTTGTCTATGAAAAGTTAAACCTTCGCAGTATCAATAATTGCAGTCTATTTTATGAAACTTTGTGCATCGATCACAATTTTTGAGTCCTGTAAATCGATTATATGAGCTGTTTTAACTGATACAACAATATTGTGCATAACAATTGGCAAGTGTATGAAATTCTACTGCGCAAAATGGTATCACAGTAAGCTGCCTGAAAACCACCTTTGTAGATAGATAGATACTCGCTTAAATGCCGAAAATTGATTTTCAAGCAAGGTTCCGTGAAAAAGACTATGGTATAGAGAGAATACTATTATAAAACACCCGTTTATTAGCATGCTGTGTAACTTTTAATAAAGTCAGTTTCAGATCAATTTAAGTTAGTGTTGCGTCATAAAATTATTTTTCCTTTATCTACGTCGACTAGGGGGGGCAAGCCGCGAGCTTAACTAATTATATAGTGTCCTTTTTCGTCTACCTATGTAGGACAGATAATGGAAGAATTTGAAGCCTTTCTGATAAAAATATGTAGTAGACGATGCGACAAATTTCCGCATTTTCATGCATTATATACTTTTATCTATCTTACCATTTGGAAAAAGTTTTTGATGGCTGAGAGGGGTTGCACTTAAATAAGTCCCTGCTTTATATACACCCATTTATATACATATGTACGTCACACAGTGCGCGAGACAACTACGGTTTACACTAGAATCAAAATAAGGCAGCAAACATGACCCGAAACGGAATGGATAAAGACGAAAAATCACGAGCGAAATGGGCAAGAGGATTTAGACATTGACAAAGAAACATTTTCTCGGTGCAGATTCTTGATCTTTATGACAGCCAGCACAATGCGAGCTGTGATTCTGAATAAATGTCGCCTATGATCAACTTGCGGCGGTTCGGACAAAAATCCGTCATTTTCCATCTTACTGAGCGCCTCAGCTTCCGTTTTTTCATAGGATTTCAGGCGTTCAGTCAAAAACGTTTTTTGGGCAACTAATGATTCTCTGTAATAGCTATTTCGCTTACAGCACAAGCCCCATTTCGACTTCTCGAGAAAAGGTGCGAGTCGCTTAACTTATAGACGCTGAAATACTTAGTCATAACAAAGGAAAAAAATGGGATACGGATAACTCGCCCCCCCCCCCCCACATTTCGCCCCCACACAACTCGCCCCCGACAAACTCGCCCCCACACAACTCGCCCCCCACAACTCGCCCCCGCACAGTTCGCCCCCGACAGATGACTCTTGGAATTTGAAGCCGAAGATTTGCGATTTCGAACGCAGATAAGCAGTAAGCCCAGTAAGTACCTACCTACGTTAAATGTCTTTTTCTATGATTTTATGATTGCACAGTTATAAAGCAGGCTATAGCGAATCTTCAAGCCCAATAAGTGATATTGCCCCGTTTCCGCCCGAGTGTTATGCAGCCAGAGGACAAAATCGCCATTACACTGTAACAAGCACGTAATAGGTTACCGTATTCAGTCACATTAGTACCTACATATGTACAATGTGTAGTTACTTGATGATACAAAAAAGCGTAACCAATTTTTTATCCCTCGGACTCGGGTGTTGGTCGAAAATGAATTTTAAATTAGGCTTGCTGACCTTTTTCAAGCTGAAAATGCATGCTATTGCCCCATTTCCGCTCATGTGGTTTGCATCAGCCATAAGACAAAATCGCAATCACGGCAGTACAAGCACGTAATCTACATTTTTCGAGCAAGCTTGACACGCATAATCTCAGGTCCAGAAACGTACATTCTCACGTTCGTAAACGTCCATGTCAAAATTTCTGGACTTTTTTTCACATCCTGTGTGGCCGTATAAAAAGCCAGTAACGCATACAGAATTCCTTTTTCGTACCACATTCTACTTGGAATGGTTAGTTGTAATTTTCCTGACGACCATACATGGGCGACAGTGAAACATTGTTTTCTTGTTCCAGTTTTAAAATCAGGCAGCTTAAAGGCATAGCAATTTTAATTTCTTATTTTTTAACTCAATTAAGAGGGTTCAGCTTTGGACATCAATGTTAGCACGCATCCTAGGGTCAGCTGGTCTGGGGGTCGAACATTGAACTTTTTTGAGGCATTAAAAATTGATGCAATGCTAAAATAGCGTTCTGTTCATATATAGTTTCTAGCAGCATTTAAAAACTACTTTTTCTCATTATCTTGCCTCATTTTTTCTGGAATTCTCCATTATTTTATTTTGGGGTCAGGAATACCACTATTCACCTACATTCCCACTTGGCTGTCAGGTTATGGGGCAAGGAAAGTAATGGATTACTGTTGAATATGTACACTGGCAGGGGTCGAACTGATTTGTCAATCAAAAACGGGTTGGGGGCGAGTATGTGGGGGGCGAGTTGTGTGGGGGCGAGTTGTGTGGGGGCGAGTTGTGGTTGGGGGCGAGTTGTGGGGGGCGAGTTGTGTGGGGCGAGTTGTGTGAGGGGCGAGTTGTGCGGGGGCGAGTTGTGCGGGGGCGAGTTGTGGTTGGGGGCGAGTTGTGGTTGGGGGCGAGTTGTGGTTGGGGGCGAGTTGTGGGGGGGGGGGGGGGTCGAATTGTGGGGGGGGGGGCGAATTATCCGCAAACCAAAAAAACCCGGATTAGAATCTAATGTTCAGATCCCACGTTCCAAACGTCAAAAACGTACTATTATTAATTCTATTTGAAAAAGATAAATTTCAGAATCCATTGGCTTCTAGGGCGAAGTAGAAACATGTAAAGTTATTAGAAAAACAGCTTCAGATGAGCAAAGCAAACGGTGCCAAATGAGGCCATTAAATTGTAAACATATAATCGCTTATATCTCCATGCATGGATAAAAACGAAGCATGCACTGGGGCAACCTTGGTTCAAGACTACCAGGGCTCAGTTTCCGAATGAAGGGGTTAACTAATCCCGGGGTTAAATTAACCCAAGGGTCCCCAGAGTTAAGTTAACCACGGGGATAACTTTATCCCCGGTTTCCAAATGGAACTTAACCCCAGGGTTAACTAACCCTCGAGGCTTAAATTAACCCCCAGGGGTTAAGTACTTTATGTATTCAATGTGCACATATTCGTCAAAAACATCTTCATTCGGCGTTTCTGACGATGCTTAGCCTTTCTAGAGCATAAAAACATAAAAAATTACGTAAAAAATAAAAACGTCGTACAATTGAACAAAATATAATCAAAACATGAGTATACGGTGCGGAGCGCCGAAATTTGGCGCTCTAATATGCTTCAAAGGATAATAGAGCTTATTAAAGGATATTATCTTTAACACATCGGTCCTATTTCCGCCCACGCGTGTTAAACATGTATATATATATATATATATATACCATTGAACAAGCTCTATGATCCTGTGAAGCATATAAGAGCTTCAACATTAGTGGTAAGCACTGTATGTATGCAGGGGCGGATTGGCCCAAAATAGTGCGCAAAATTAAGTATTTTTGAGCGATTTCTAGCGATTTTCAGGTTAAAACGGCTAATTTTTCCGCCCAAGTCAGGGTTCTGCCCCCTTAGGGGTACCGCCCCCCTAGGAAAATCCTGGATCCGCCACTGTATGTATGAGTAGTTAACTAAAAACGCTTTAACAAAAGCACCATTTTTACATATCTTCTAGAAATTTTCGGAAAATTTCGAAAAATCACGAATTCTGGAGGAGGAGGGTGAAAAAATTTCTGGGGAGGAGGTTAAAAATTTTTGTGAAGGGTCAACTCTCCCCCCAGATCATGTATACTGACCCAAACCATATATACGTGGGCAGCAAGAAAATTCTGGGGGTGCAAGATTTTTTGAAGATCAAAAATGGCCTTAAAAAATGGTGGTATGGCGATAAACACCATTTTTCGACGTTTCTCATCAAACACTATCCATTGGCATCAAAAAATTGCGAAAAAAAACGAAAAAAATTTTCAAAAATTGAATTCGGTGGGGGGGGGTATTTTGGTTTCTGGGGTTGCATACCCCCGAACCCTACGCCCAGGTGTGCCCCAAACCCCTTACGCCCAGGTATTGTCATTACCTCGAGAGCTATACAGTCGGAAGCGATGGAATTTTGGGAACACCTGGCTATTTTGTCAGCATAGGCCGCTTGAAGTTCAATTTCATTCCTAAGTGTTAAAATCGTCTTCGATAAACTTTCTTGCTTTTCATGCGACCATTTCAATGCGCATTTCAGAGAATCGATATCTTTCAAATCAGTCGCATGCTGATTTGTTAAAGCCTGATGCGAAAATGATCTCAAGTTGAAAATTTGTATCCGTACCGTTGCGGGGGGAGGGAGATTAAAATTTCGAAGTTAGATATATCAACAGCAGTAGACATAAATAATGATGTTTTTGAGCATATCTAAGCGGCCCAACAAAAAATTTAAAAACTTAAACAATTTATTCTGTTTGAAATTTTTTTCAAAATTAAGTCATATAAGATACCCATGTTAATGATTACTCAACATTATAATCAAGCTCAAACCTGCTTAAAAATTGTTTAACTTGCTTTAAACTCAATGCTAGTAAATTGCAAAAAAAAGTGATATGGGAAATAAATAATTCCGCGTGGAGTGTCAGAGTTTTGAAATATTCACCACAAAGACTTGAGCAGTTCGGAAAACAAAAATTAGGAAAGGTTGGCGAGAAGCGTCCGAAAATTTTGTGCCTTTAAGCTCTAAAGTACGCTAAAATCTATGTCTGGCCATCTTTCAAATACGCTTCAAGAATTTTCAATTTATCCCTTTAGAAGGCACTTGTGAAATAAACATGTATTTTAAAATTGGGGGAACTGCCCCCCTATCCTCCACAGCTATGCGCCCAAGTGAGAGCAAAAACGTGTTAAACAAAGAGCGTGACTACATACGAGCGTGAGGGTTGCGGACCAGATAATGCACGTAGAGGGGAAAATTCTGGGGTCCAAAAGAGCTGGGGTCTAAAAGAGATATGCACAGCATATAAATTCGGGATAAGGGGTGTTGAAATTTAAAAGTGTCTTTTTTGGGCCCGAAAAACTGTGGGTAAGCGTCAAAAGCATAGTTTTTTTTGGCGTTTCCGATGATGCTCTATCTTGCTAAGGCATAAAAACAAAAAAATTTTGAAAAAAAATAAAAAAGTCGAACAAATTGAACAAAATATACGTAAACAAAACATGAGTGTATAACGCGAAGCGCCGAAATTTTGACATTTTGAGCAAATATATAGATAACTATGCAAAAACGCTTAAAAGCACTATTTCAACGTATTTCTAGGAAATTTTCGAAAAATCGCAAATTCTGGGGGAGGTAAAACCCCCAACCCCCAAGATCATATATGGTCTAGACCTTAAGTAGTGATCGACCGGAGCGGCCAAAATGGCCGGAGCCGGAGATCCGGCCGGAGCCGGATTAAACCATGTTGCTCCGGCCGGAGCCGGAGGCCGGAGCCGGAGAAATATAATTTTACACGTGCGGATAGATAGGACATCTTTGTGACCAAGACCTAGATCATAGTGCACATGCATCTTAACTGCATGTAAGCTGGTTAGTTATATGAAATACAGGGGCGGATTTAAGGGGGACAGCGGGGGGGGGCGGCCGCCCTCCCCCATTGGCCAAAAATATTTGGCGAGATAAAGAATGCAGGGGCGGATTTAAGGGAGGGCGGGGGATGGCCGCCCCTTAGCTTGGCCAAAAATATTTGGCGAGATAAAGAATGGATATGCAATTTGCAATGATTTTTGGCCGTCAGTGACCATAATTTCTCAAAATTTTTCTGGCGCTATGCGTCGGATGATATGTACCTATTAATGAGATTTATTTACTCACTTGGCGACCTGGAAGCCATTATCTGTTCATGTAGGTTTCAAAACAATTTTTACAGCAGAAACAGCTATTTTTGCATAGTTTTCTTCTATTTTCGATTAAAATTTTTGATGTTACGCATCAAATGCTATAAATACAAGAAATCTAGCAGTAAATCATGCTTCTAGACACGATTTTATTCGTATTCGGCAAAAATTTTTCCCGATGTACAAAAATTTTTTGGGGACCGTCTTTGTACATGTACAAAGATTTTTGGGAAGACAGAAATTGCAAAAAAGGTCTGTAATTCGAAAAACATTTTTGGCGCTTCGCGCCGAAATGAGGATTGTGTGTTCTATAATCTTTAAAATGGCAGAAATTGCATTTCAAAAGGGAAAATGTCAAATTTTTCGGCGCTTCGCGCCTTTTATCGATTCTTAGTGATTTTTGCCCTAAGAGACCCAGAAATTACCTGAAACACACTACCAAAATCCGGACAACTCTGTTTTTACCACACTACAATCGCTACTGTACCATATGATAGTGTGTAAAATGTACAAAAACTTTTGGGGACGATCTTTCTACATTTACAAACGGACCTTATACAAAAAACACTGACTGCTTCTAGACGTCTATCGGCCTTGATTTCACAAGTTTTCGGCGCTTCACGCCAGATTTTTATAAAGTCAAAGAAAGTTAGTGATTTTCTCGCAAAAAATTATCGAACATTTCAAGATTTTTAGAAAAAAATATTGCATTAAAAGTGATTTTATGTAAAAGTACACAATGTAGAACACCGAAAAAACGCTATTTCGCGCGTTAAGGGCAAATTTTTGTACCTATTTTGACTGTTTTAGGAAAAGTTGGGATACCGCCCCTCCCTTAGGAAAATCCTAAAGAATGGATATGCAATTTGCAATGATTTCTGGCCGTCAGTGACCATAATTTCTCAAACTTTTCCGGCGCTACGCGCCGGATGATACCTATTAATGACATTTATTTACTTTTTTGGCGACCTGGAAGCACGGATTTTTTTATGTTCGGCAAAGATTTTCCCCGATGTACAAAGACTTTTCGGGGCCGTCTTTGTACCTACATGTACAAAGATTTTTGGGAAGATAAAAACTGCTAAAAAGGTCTAAAATTCGCATCAAGCAATAAATCATGTTCCTTGACATCTATCCGCTCCGCTTTAATTTCACAAATTTTCCAGCGCTTCGCGTCAGGTTTTTGTTGAAGTCAAAGAAATTTAATGATTTTTTCACACAAAATTGTCTAAAATTTTGAAATTTTAAGGAAAAATATTGCGTCAAAAGTGATTTTTTTGTGAAAGTATACAATGTAAAACACTGAAAAAACGCTATGTCGCGCTTTGAGGGCAAATTTTTGGACCTATTTTTGGCTGTTTTTGGAAAAGTAGGGATACCGAAAATAGGGATATTCTAGATCCGCAACTGGTAAAATAGACTACATTCAACAAAATTTTATTCAATGCCTTTATTAAGAAAAAAGCTGTCGTCTCCTTAGCCTGCCCTAAATAGAGCGTCAATAGGCAATATTTGATGTTAAAGCATAATTGTGTGTACCGTATATACATAGGTACGTTACATACTATACTATGTTCAGTGAACCGCGAATATGACGTACAGAATGGACAGCAATTAATCTGGAAAATAAGTATAGCATGTGCAGTGCAGGCCAGACTGCATCTTATGCTACCCTTTGACTTCCAGTGTTAAGAGGAATTTACTGCAGCGATTTTCACAATTTTTGTTCCATTTTCATTTTCGTTTTTTTCCTAAAAATAAATATTTTACGATTGTGGTGGTGATAGACACTTTCTTTGGTGTTATTTCCTTTTTCTGCTATTATATTGTGCTCTGACTAAATTTAATAAGCATAATGTCAGCAATTAGTACGTTCAGTCACTATGCAAAAAAACCGGAGTGGAAAAAATGGCCGGATTTGCCGGAGGCCGGATCTCCGGTCGATCACTAACCTTAAGGTAGGATATTTTCTGAGGAAAAGGAAGTAAACATCGATTGAAATGAAAATTCTTCAGCTAAATTGCTGGAAAATGATCAATTTAAAGCTGTTTTAGCATCTATATCGGTTTTGAGGTCATTTTGGCTCAAAAAAGCTCGCCGACTGATCTCCAGGTCGACAGAGGTCTCGAAATAAAACGTGGCAAATTAAGGGGTTTTCGCCCTTATCGTAAATCTTGCGATACTTTTTAGCATTTGAAAAATCTTTAGACTCCAAGATTTAGGCACTGCCCTGCCCATGTATGAGTGTGATGTTACTACTAGAAGTATTTTTCGAGTTTTATCGAACGCAACATTCTTGAGATAATTCCCAGTGCGAAAATGGCAAAAAAATTAACAATTCAAAGAAAAAAATATGGTGAAAATGTTTAAATTTGGTCGATTATTAGAGCCGTGCACGTGGATGGGCAGCGGCCAAATTGCACCGGAGCGTAAAAGCAACAGTCTTTTTAATAAGCCCGTCTTTGAAATAGTTCACAATAATTAATAATTATAAGCTGTCGAATCCTTAGTTGCATGCAGTGCAGACATGTAAAACATGGAAAATATGGAGGAAGGGAGATTGAAAAATTTTCTTAGCCTTTTTGGGATAAAAATGGTGGATACGCGTCAAGAAACATCATTTTTGGCGTCTCTGACGATGCTATGTCTGTCTAGCAAAAAAAACATAAAAATTTTAAAATATTGAAATATAGTCAAAAAATGATTATATGGCGCAGAACGTCGACAGTTTAACTTTTTCGAGCGAATCGATAGCCAAAAAACGCTTTAAAACAGCATCTTTTCAACTTTTACGCTTTAAAACAGCATCTTTCCAACGAATTTGTGGAAAATCGCGAAACCTATGTAATGGTAGCGATTTGTCAGTACGCTTATGTTTAGGCGTGATGTTCAGATAAGCGTGATCCTCGCTGCAATCTTTTTGATACGATATAAATACAAAAAATTAATATATATATATATATATATATATATATATATATATATATATATATATATATATATATATATATATATATATATATATATATATATATATATATATATATATATATATATATATATATATATATATATATATATATATATTAGAGCTGTGCCGGGGCCGCCTTTTTTGCCGGGGCCTAGGCCCCGGTGCCGGGGCCAATAATAGCGTGCTTTACCATGCTTATAGTACGACCCTGCCCTACCCCTTATATGTACCTATGCATATATTCTTGCTTGTAGATATGCATGGGCATCGGGGGATCTAAACCCCCCGAATTCACTTTCTCCCCCCCCAAAAGAATCCGCTAGACCCCCAGAGATTGATTTTCAGAATTTTTTCTGTTTTTCTGCGGTTTTTCGATGCTAATGGATAGCTCTCATTGAGAAACGCGAGAAAACGGTGATTTTCGCTCTACCATATATTATCAGGCACTTTTTGACTTTGAAAAATTTTGGATCCCCTAGAATTTTTGAGCTGCTCATGCATGGATTTAACTCCTCTGACTTGGATGCGTTTCTCAATGTGCTTTACTTTGCACTATTTTTGACTTATTATTCTATTTGTTCTGATAGACGTAGCTGTCTGCTACCAAGCAAGCTGGAAATGCTCGTCTATATAATTGCAATTTAAAATATGTCAATTTTGATTATTAACTAGAAATTTTCACCAATCTGACATAGTGAAATAAAGATTTGAATTAGCAAGATCTGTGGTTTGCTTGAAATTGAGTTTGAACGTAAATCTGCCCAAAACATTAACAATTTTCTACATTTTAATCAACTCTAACATTGGCCCCGGTGCCGGGGCCTAAGCCCCGGCGCCGGGGCCTGGCCCCGGCACAGTCTCTATATATATATATATATATATATATATATATATATATATATATATATATATATATATATATATATATATATATATATATATATATATATATATATATATATATATATATATACACGAGGCGTAGGCAGAATTTTTTTCAAGGGGGGGCGGTCCAAAATTGGTGACCTTATATTAAGGGATATATTCGCCGGGGCACCAAATAAAGTGCATTTTTAGACGTTTGCGAACATGCTCTATCCGTTAAGCTCATGAAATTCAATTTTTTCGAAAAAATTTAATTTTCTCCTAATAAGCTATAAATAATGACGTTTTTTTGGTCGCGCTTGGGCCTAAATAAACGAAAATAATGATTCTACAGCGCGAAGCACCGAAAATTTTGAGAATTTTCGAGAAAATGATGCCAATTTTCATGCATTTCCTTACCCCTTTCCAAAATAATTTTTGGGCTAAGGGGAGGGGGCGGCCGCCCCCCTCTGCCTACGCCCCTGTATATATATATATATATATATATATATATATATATATATATATATATATATATATATATATATATATATATATATATATATATATATATATATATATATACATACATATACACAATATATATATAAAAATCCTGGTACTTAAAAGATCCCTATACCTACATTCATTATCATACTTTTTGAACTTCAACACAAATTTGATTTTAATTCCTTGAATTGAGTTATTATGTATATGTGCAGCCACTCCCCTATTCACCTGTTAATTATATATTATGCAATCATGATTAACAGAGATTAAATTAGAATTGTCAGGCAAAAGCATCATACGCTACTACAGTAATCTATTGACACCTGATGCGCACAATAGAACAACAGGAATTCAACGCACATTGACGGGATATAAAAAATGAAGAGAACCGGTCCGAGCTCAGCACGTTATAACTGCAAAGTGAGGAGTCGGCGCTGATAAAGGCTATTGGGTTCGCCCAATAGCACCGGTTTTATACGCGTGTATGCGCGTTAATATATTCGCTGCAAAGCTCGCATAAGACAGCTCAGTCCGAGCTGGTGACTATACAACGAACACATGGTCAGCCCGTAAGTGGGTTAAGTGTATATTGATCTAAAAGTATAGTACCTATTAGGGATGTTCCGGTTCCAGGTTTTTCAAAAAAATCGGTTCCGGTTCCGCTTCTTGGAAAACAAGAATTTCGGTTCCGGTTCCGGTTCTTGCGTAAGTTGGAACCGTCGGTTCCGGTTCCGGTTCTCGGTTCCTGTGTTAACGTATGCACGCTCTTGATAGCCTGACTTCACCGGAAGATATGACGATGTAATCGAATGATAAATTATTCAGGAAGTCGTTTCAATCTGGCAACTGCACGCTCAGATAAGTTTTACGTCTAGTTGACAATTTACTTTTAAATCACTGAATATTATCTATGTGTTTCTTAATTAGAGGCTTATACGAAATCGAAATGCTTAATTCATGACGAAGATCTACTACTATGGTGGAAAGAGAAGTCAAAGAATTTGCCGATTCTCGCGTTTATAGCTAAGCAGTATCTTGCAGCCAGTGGCGAATCTAGGATTTTCCTAAGGGGGCAGTATCCCAACTTTTCCAAAAACAATTAAAAATAGGTCCAAAAATTTGCCCTTAACGCGCGAAACAGCGTTTGTTCGGCGTTTTACAATGTATACTTTTACATTAAATCACTTTTGACGCAATATTTTTCTTAAAATTTTAAAATTTTCGACAATTTTGGGCTAAAAATCACTAAAATTCTTTGACTTTATCAGAATTCTGGCGCGAAGCAGTTTTTTGTACAAGGTCCGTTTGACATGTACAAAGATGATCCCCGAAAGTTTTTTCACATTTGTACACACAAATTTTTGGGTATTATAATATAGTACAGTAGCGATTTTAGTGTGGTAAAAACAGAGTTGTTCGACTTTTGGTAGTGTATTTCAGCTAATTTTATGAGTCTCTAAGGGCAAAAATCACTAAGAATCGTCTTAAAACGGCGCGAAGCGCCTAAAAATTTGACATTTTTCTTTCGAAATGCAGTTTTTGCCATTATAAAGATAAATAGAGCACAGCAATCAGTGATTTCGACGCGAAGCGCCGTAGATTTCTGCGAATTTCAGACCTTTTTTGTAATTTTTGTCTCTCCAAAAATCTTCGTACATGTACAAAGACGATCCAGAAAAGTCTTTGTACATCGGGAAAAATCTTTGCCAAATACAAAAATACCGTGGCGCGAAGCGCCGGAAAATTTGTGAGATTGAGATGGATAGACGTCTAGAAGCATGATTTACAGCTTGATTTACTGTATTTATAGCATTTGATGCGAAACATCGAAATTTTGAATTGAAAATAGAAGAAAAACTATGCAAAAATAGCTGTTTCTGCTGCTAAAATTCTTTTGAAACCTACATGAACAAAAAATGGCTTCCAGGGGCCAAGAAAGTAAATAAATGTCATTAATAAATATCATCCGGCGCGTAACGCCGGAAAAATTTGAGAAATTATGGTCAATGAGGGCAAAAAATAATTGCTGAATTGTATATCCATTGTTTATCTCGCCAGATAATTTTAAATGGGGAGGGCGGCCCCTCCGCCCCCTTAGATTCGCCCCTGCTTGCAGCGCCAGCTACAAGCGTCCCATCGGAACAGCTGTTCAGTTGTACTGGAATCATTTGCGACCCTCTCAGAAACAGGCTACATGGCGAAAAAGCAGAACGACTGTAATCTTTAAAGTATAATCTACCCGGAACAATACTAAGTTTTAGTCTGTAAACTTTTGGGTAATAAAAGATTGAATTGCTGCTTCATGTCTTCACTAAATTTTATGGAGTTCGATTTTTAACTCTAATTTTAAAAAACCGAGAAACGACTCCAAAAAAGATCGGTTCGGTTCCGCTTCTGGTCCTTTGAAAATCAAAAAATCGGTTCCGGTTCCGGTTTTTAGAATATCAAAAAATCGGTTCTCGGTTCCGGTTCCGGTTCCAAAAAAATGGTCGGTTCCAGTCGGTTCCGACTAACCGGCACATCCCTAGTACCTATTATTATAAAGGGCTCGACAGACGTACAAATAGACACGCGGAGTAACCTAATATGAAAAAGTATGTTATAGTATTACGATTAATATATATTAACCACTACCGGGCGTGACAGAATTAAAGATGAACGACTTCAACAACGTACCTGTATCGTACTCCTAGATTCAGCAAGCAGTTGATTAATGCCATATAACTTCTTATCGAAATCGCCTACTTTTCGTCTAAGGTCATAACAATTTTTCTCTAAAACGGTGCAATCATCGAACTTATCGTTCAAATTAGATCTAAAAAGAAAATAAAGATAATAAAAAGCTTTTTACGGCTATGTATCAGAAGACCTGCCTAACAATCAATTCCTATTTTGAGCACTCAACAAGCAGTGAATCAAGTTTAAACTTGAAGAAAATCCGTCATCAAAAGAAAATCACGGATTTACGGCAAGAGCCAAGAATTTAACATTAAATTAGAATAAAACCAATTAAATAATTAGATCAAATCACTCAAATAAATTCAACAAATACATATTTAATAATATAAATTAGTTTAAACCTGCGCGCAATATTTATATCATAAGACATATATTTCTTAAAACCGGTCTTAATCGCATGGCGTGCAGAAAACAGATGATAAATGCTGGTTTTGAAATTCATTGTTTAAATCGAAAAAGTGCCAACTCTTTTAAGTATAATAGCTAAACATGGTGAATTCTAGCAATTTTCAAAATTTAATCATTTCATTCATATCGAAAAGCTTGATTTACAATTACGCACATTCGACTATAATCTGACGATCTTGAGACCTTTGTGAGAATTTTTATCCGAAACCGCAAGAGCAACTTAGTAATTAATAATCTCTTTATTTTTGATTCAAAAAGTTGAAAACCTAATACTAAAGAAAAAAGGCAGTCTGATTTAAGAAACAATCCGAAGAAGCAATTTTAAGCCTTTATTACGGGCCGTTGGGTTTTTAGGATGCTACTAATTTAAAACACATCTTAGAATAGGGTGGACATCACACGTGGACGTGTGGGTATGCACTCCCAAAAAACCGAATACACCCCCAAAATTCAACTTTTGAATTTTTTTCTCTTTTTCGCGATTTTTTGATGCCAATGGATAGTGCTCAATGAGAAACCTTGAAAAATGATGTTGTTCGCCATACCAACATTTTTAAAACCATTTTTTGACCTTTAAAATCTGGCACTCCCCAGAATTCTGGTGCTGCCCATCTATAATGGGCATGTCCCTAATTAACAACTGAATGATTCTGAACTAGTTTACATATAGAGAAATGGAGGGGATTGGTTGCATTTCCAGAGTCGTTACAGCAATGCTGCAACCAAGCATTTGCATACCTACTGCAAAAAATAGGTCCCAGTTTTGGAACAGCCCTCTTAATTTCGAAAGTCAGACAGTGCCTTAGCAATCGAACACAAAAACGGCTTTATTAAATTCTCAAAGAAATTAATTCTACTTATGGTGTCAACTGAAGTACAACGATTGAGCAATAATCTTATCAGAACTGAGAGTAGCAGAAACAATAATCACCAGTAAAAGTAGGTGATTCAAAAAGGACGCACGAAATAGTTCAAGTCAAACAGTTGATGCACAAAAATAATAATAAATTTTTACATAGATTGGTGAAAGAAGAAAATTGGAACATTTAATAATATGTAGAAGCTGATTTTGTAGCATTGTAACGGAAAGTTCGAATTAACATGCTTTCGGAAGTTTTTAGACAATCCTGATCCAAAAGAATAGCACAAGAGAACATATAACGCACATACATATATGTATGTAAATGAATTTGTAAATAAAAACATAAGCGATCCCAAAACAAGGATCAAAAATAAATAGTCGTCTTACTCAAGTCTATCTATCAATTTTTCCTTTATCCTCAACTGACTTTCCAAATCCTTTATAGATTCTTCATATTTAATTCTATCATGAGTCATCGATTCCTGAGCGCTCAACAAATTAGCTTCAAGTCGATCTTTCTCTTCAATTAAAGCCTCATTATACATTTTCAGTTCTCGTTCATTGGCCACTGAAATGATTAAATATGTAGATACAAGCGGGGATAACCAATGCATGCCTGGGCGTGGGGGCTTTGGGGTATGCACCCCGAGAAACCAGAATACCCCCAGAATTCAATTTTTAACTTTTTGTTTTTTTTTCGCAATTTTTTGATGCCAATGCATAGTGCTCGATGAAAAACGTTGAAAATTGGTGTTTTTTCACCATACCATCATTTTTAAGGCCATTTTTTGACCTTTGAATAAATCTTGCACCCCAGCCCCAGAACTTTGGTGGCGCCCACCTATGGTAACCAGTCGGGAGTGGGGGCCCTCCCCCCGAAAGGTAAAGATATTTTTTATTTTTCACAAGGGTCCCCAAACAAAAAAATTTAAAATTGAGTCTACCAAAAAGACAACCAGTCAAAATACGTTCCCAGCACACTTTTAGCTACTAAACTCAAAATTTTCCTGCCCTTCGCTCCGGATTTCGTATTTTCTTATATATTTCTTACCTTAGAGACCCAGACTTGGCCTAAAAGTGGAAACATGCCAATAGTTTTCGGCGCTTTGCGTTGATTTATTATTTTCTGCATTAATTTACGTTGGATAGTCGAAAAATTAAATGCATAGACAAGGAGTTAGAACTGTTTAGGAGTTAAAATTGGATTCGATATTGAGAAATAAGTCATACAGATAAGTTTCTTATATCTAATTTTGAAATCATGCAAAACAATCTTTCAATTTTTTAAAATTTTTTCCTTCACTATGGGATAGACTCGTAAAGAGATGCTAAAAAATGCCAATATTTCCATGCATCTCCTAATGATTCACAAGATTTAGGACTTCTAAAATTTCGCCCCTCGAAATAAAATCCAGGTTACGCCCCTGCGTACGAGCCTAAAAAATTAGATGGAATAAACAAATAACAATCACCCAAAACAGTGCTTCGTCCGGCAGTTTGCAGAGCGTCGTTCAAATACGTTAGTAGTAAAGTCTGCGCATTGAAAAATTTGAAAATGAGTAGAATTACTTAAAGCAGGATGATGCGGGGCAGATGGATTAAAAACGTGTTATATTATTACCTAGAGTCAGTGTTTGTACATGTACAAGGTCCGTTTGTACATGTACAAAGATGGTCCCCAAAAGTTTTTGTACATTTTGTACAAACAAATTTATGGGTATTAAAATAGAGTACAGTAGCGATTTTAGTGTTGTAAAAACATAGTTGTTCGACCTTTGGCAGTGTATTTTAGCTAATTTCTGGGTTTCTGATGGCAAAAATCACTAATAATCGTCTCAAAACGGCGCGAAGCGCCGAACAATTTGACATTTTTCCTTTTGAAATGCAATGTCTGCCATTCAGTGATCGTACGGGGTCAGATTTTCACCCCCGATCGGGGTCGGGGTCGGGGATGAAAAACCCCGGTTTTCGGGGTCGGGGTCGGGGTTGAAGATTAACAATTAACATTGCATGATTACATACGAATTTGAAAAGGATAAAAACGATAGTTTTGAAAAATGAGCTTGCTAAGCAAGAGTTGTAAACAAGAGAAACTTAAAGTTTAAACATACCATAAAATTATGAAGAGAATTATAAAAGATTTTAAACTATAAGGAAATGAAAAGGTGGGATTTTAGTAAATTAAAACAAATTTAGAGGATATGATGAAACATTATTGTTGAGAATAGGACGATCACGTGCTATGTATAATGACTCCTTGATTAAAAGATCGAAAGAGTTGGATGCTCGACTAATAACCTTGAAGCAATCTGATGTAATTGAATGATTGCTATTTGAGATATGTTTGTGAATAGCAGATAAGCTATCACCCTGAATTGGCTTTCCTGTAGCAAATGAGATGCCAGTATGCTTCGCAATTCTACTCCCAAAATGTCGCCGAGTTTCGCCAATGTAACTAGCCGTACAGCTAGAACACGTATGCTTACATACTAAATTTGAGAGTAGCATAGCAGGTACAGCATCATTGTTCTTGAAAAACCGACTTATACACATGACAGGTTTGTAAACAAACCTTACTCTAATCTGAGGGTAAAAATGCAGATATAAGCTTTAGAACACGTAAGCTCATTTTTCAAAACTATTACATAGTGAACAGTCGATTCTATAAAAACGATACCTTCGCTTGTTTGAAGAGCATACTAATAAAGCTGGTTATGTTCAACATTTTATTTTCATTCCAAGTTCAACCATGGTTTTAGCAATTTAGCATTACTTTTAATTTTAATCACTAATCGCTCTCGCTTTTTCGTATTCTTCCACAGTTTTTTCATAACGGTTTTCTATGACGCACTGATTGTAGAGAAGCCAATGGCGCGAAGCGCCGAAAATTTTCGAAATTTTTACCGTTTTCATGTAGAATTTACGCCTTTTTATTGACAAACAGTTCGGAAATCATAAGTGGCGCAAAGCATCAAGAAATTCAGTCATATTTTACCGCCCTAAGACAATAATCAGCGGTGCTAAGCGCAGGAAAATTTTGACGTTTTCACTCTTTAAACTCAATTTATACCGCTTAAATTATACAGAACAGATAAACTAATTGCGGCGCGAAGCGCCGAAAATTTTTAAAAATTCCTAATCCTTTTTACCTTTTCTGTCCTCCTAAAAATCTCTTTCAACATGTAGAACGAGATTGTACGGCTGGGGGTCTGGGGTGGCGCGCTCAAGCGCCCCTAGCGAGGTCCAGAGCAGAACCCCCGAAAATTTTGTAAAAAACACTCTAATTTTTAATTAGTAAAGTTAAAATTTTCGCAAATTGGCAAAATCTCGGTTCTGAATTAAGTCCAAAAAAACTTAAAATTGCACAAAACTTCTGAGCTGAAATGCGTTTTTCGACCTCTGCTAAGTATGTAGCGCAGCAACGGGTTGCAACGCAACCAATAAGTCATTGAAAGATGTATCAATGAGAATTTGTGGCCTTCTTATTAACTAGTTCAGAAAACAGAAAATGCACAAAAACACAAGAAAATTTGGCCTTTCCTTTCATTTAAAATAGAATTATGTGTCCTTGTAAAGAAAGATAAACAAAGCAGAGAATAGACAAATTGGTACGCAATTATTTTCGCACTTTTACTATTATGTTCAACAAGCGTGTGCAGTTTCATTCAATGAACTAATAGTGCATTAAATCACTGAAGTGCTGCGAAGTGCTGGATTATTTTAACAGATTCAAGCTTTTAAATTTTTTGGATCTGTATAACAATAAATAATAATGACTCGGCGCGAAGCGCCGGAAAATTTTGACGTTTGTGCCATTTTAAACTCAATGTTCTGGACACATTGCGCCAGAAAAATCAACATAATTTCTGAAAAATTCCGGGGGGCATGTGCCTCCATCCCCCCGGCTATGACTGTGATTCCGCAGTAATTTCGGCGCACTTCATAATGGAAAATATGCAAACATGTATGTACGTCTTAACAACATGGCGACCAGGCGTACTTTTTATGAAATATCGCGAGTGTCGAGTTTAACATATTAATTCTGCTGGTGAATGAATCGTCCTTGTTCCGAATTTATTTGCTATTTATACAATTCTTCTATCTACCAACAAATAAAATGCTATATTTCACCCCCGAAAAAAGGTTCAACCCCGACTCGAAAAATCATGCCCCCGGTCGGGGGTCGGTCGGAGTTTAGGCCGGAGTTTTTCGGGGGTCGGGGTCGAGGTCGGGTCCCCGTACGATCACTGCTGCCATTATAAAGATATATAGAACACACAATTACACACTTTCGGCGCGAAGCGCCGAAAATCTTTACGAATTTTAGACCTTTTTTCTTCTAAAAATCTTTGTATATACATGTACAAAGACGGTCCCGAATAGTCTTTGTACAACTGGAAAATCTTTGCCGAATACAAAAAACACTGCCTAAAGTTACATAAATTGAATTTTCAAAAATCATTTTCTTTTTTAACGATTTTTGATGCCAGTGGGCAGAGCCCGATGAGGAAGGCACATAGAAAAATGGTGTTTTTGCCCCTCACATGAATCCTTTTGGCACTTTTGTGACATTTAAAAATTTAAGTATCTGAAAGTTTAGAGAATATAAGTTTCGAATGTACATGTCGAAGTTTCAACAAGTTCACTTCAGATTCCGATCAAAATTGAAGAATAAAGTAAAGTAATACATCCTCGCGTATGTCGTGTTGCATACTATCTATGTTGGCATGTATGTATGTAAAGCAGATGATAAGACAAACAAAACATCGCTTTAAAATAAACGATCAAAAATGGAAAAAATTCAGGAAAAAACAAGCTGACTTTAGAATATTGAGCTGCAGTGCACGGAACATCATACTTCTTACCATAGATGTAAAGCATGAGAATTTGGGGTCAGAATCTAAAAATCTCCTTTAAAAGCGTCTTTTTAAGCTAGAAACGATGGGTACTCGTCAAAACACTGCTTTTTGATATTCCAGACAATGTTTTTTCTTAGTAGAACATAAAAAATAGGAAAATCTCAAAAAAATTTGATTAAATCGAGTGAATGAAGCAAAATATAGTCAAAATTTGTATATGGCAGAAGCGCCGAAAATTTAAGACTTTTGAGCCAAAAATAAGCTAAAACGCTTAAAAAGGCACATTTTCAAATCATTTTATGGATAATTAACAATTCTGGGGGGGTCAATCCCTTCAAGAACACGAACGCCGCTTACCACATTTTGTATTAAGTCAGCCTTATCTGAGGGGCAAATCGGAAATTCCATCGAAACGGTTTTAAATTCGGACAAGAAGTTCGCCACAGATGCGTCACTAATTTCAATGGCGAAAAATTCGAGAAGATTGTCCAAAAAACGCCTTAGAATAAAAAATTCGCCAGAATAGGTGGCAGTAGTACATGTACCGATCGTGGCCACGTCTGTCCTATCCGTATTCGTAAAACGATCTAGCGTTAACTTCTGTCCTTCATCAATAGCCTTCCCTACACACGATAAAAACGTAAACTGGAAAGTCTGCAAATAACTGTATACCTAACGGACATGTACTAACAATCATACATGCATACGTGGGCAGCACCAAAATTCTGGATGGGGTGTAAAAGATTTTTCAATGTCAAAAAATGGTCTTAAAACGGTGGTATGGCGAAAAACACCATTTTCAACGTTTCTCATCGAGCACTATCCATTGGCATCAAAAGATTGCTAAAAAAACAAAAATTTCAAAATTTGAATTCTGGGGTGTATACCCCTTTAACCCCCCACGCCCAGGTGTGCGTACATGATCTTGGGTGGATTGCAGGGTTCTCACCCTCCTCCCAAAAATTTTTAACCCATCTCACAGAAATTTTCCACTAGAATTCGGCGATTTCCACATTGTGATGTCATTTACAACAACAGGACCATTATAAACACTGTATAGCCTTTCTACATGGCAGGACGATACGTTTTCTATCAAAATATACATCGCCAAAAAGTTAGAAACTCCGATATACACTTTAACCCGACCCGAAATGCAAATCGGTTAAAAATGATGCAAATACAAGACCTTAATTTATATGCATCGAAAAATGGCTTAAATACATAGTACCATACATGCACATAGGAGGGGTGAAAGGGGTACACCCCCATGCAGGTCTAAAAGCTAATTGCTGTCGAGCAGTTTAAGCTAAAAATAATGCATTTTCAAGCGATTTCGACATATATAGCCAAAACCGCAGTTTACTGTAGCAAATCCTTCATTTTACCCATACATGTAACAGGGGAAGACTGTTACATGTATGGGTAAAATGGACCAAAGCCGGAAAATTTTTGACCCCACTCCGATTTTCGGAAAAGATTGAATTTTTTTGGTCGTTTTTAGGCGTTTTTTGGCCAAAAATTGAAGGTGATCAACCCCCCACCCTACCTAAAAAGGCCGGGACCCCCAAATTTCGAGTATTTACATGTATATGTATAGTTTGACCCTCCTCTGAGCCGCCCAAAATCTCGATTTTACCCCTCCCTGACCAACCTGACCTTGTGCATCTATGAATAGTACTGTAACAATTATGGGCGTACGCAGGGGGGCGGCCGTCCCCCCCTCAACCCAAAAATAATTTTGGAGAGGTAAGAAAATGCATGGAAATTGACATCTTTTTATCGAAAAATCCAAAAATTTTTCGGCGCTTCGCGCCGTAGAATAATTATTCTCATTAATTTAGGCTCAAACGCATCGAAAAAATGTCATTTTTCATAGCTTATTGAGCAAAAATAAAATTTTTTGCGAAACGTTTGAATTTTATTAGCTTAACGGATAGAGCTTCTTCGGAGACGTCATAAAATGCATTTTATTTGGTGCCCCGGCGATCGTATATCGAAATATAGGGTCACCAATTTTGAACCGCCCCCCCTTAAAAAAAATCCTGCGCATGCCTCGGTAACAATATTAATATTATTATATCAATATAACAATATTAAGCATTATCGTTATTAAAACTATTACAATTTACAACTAGATGTCAAAAGTTGAATGAATTTTTTGAATTCGTCTTAAGTTTTAGGTTTCGCTTGTCGTTACCTGGATAGTCGACATGCTTGACGAATTCCCGTTTCCAGCGTGAAACTTCGTCATCATACTGAAGATTAGCGTTCTTCTAAGAAAAAATTCCGATTAAAAACGATGAACGATCGATTCGGAAAAATATTACAAACACCGACATAGCGACTCCACGTATATGTAAAGTAATTAAAAACCACGCCACCAAGTATACACGATTTGGAGGGTAGTTTCAACCCCGGAAAAACTTTTTGAACC
This sequence comes from Mermis nigrescens, assembly GCA_036768485.1. NCBI lineage: Eukaryota > Metazoa > Nematoda > Enoplea > Mermithida > Mermithidae > Mermis > Mermis nigrescens. The sequence continues at coordinate 5,250,470 of JAVLUZ010000056.1, forward strand.
CCGCAAAACATTTTCATTACCTCCATAGGACTTGCAATTTTTCAAAAATTCATGGAAAGATTTTGATTTGAGCATTTTTACTATATGCCTTTTGTTGAATTTTACTGAATTTCTTTCGAAAATGTTAAACGTTTTCATTGTTTAGGAAGAAAGCGCATCGACCGAAATGACAAAAATTATGTCTTTGACGCGAATCCATTCTTTTAAGTCAAAAAAAGGCGCGCTAGAAAAATTTTGATTTCACCCCGGAATTCTCCACGCTGTGCATGCCACCAACACTCTAAGTTTTCTACTTCGTGCATACGAGAATAGCTAGAGAGCTTGTTTGAGTACGAGTTATTTTCATGAACTGCTGCTAGTTCACAGCATTTCTTAAATACATATCTATTAAAACAAGGCTTTGATACCGAACTTCATCGTATTCCAGCTTTTTAAATCCGTATTAGTCAGTGAAAACCCGGATACATACGTATCGTCAGCTGGACTATGAGTTCTGTCATGGATAAGTTACAAGTTCCGGTTATTGTTGTCACACATAAAAAATATATATAGCATAACATCATGCCATCCGTTCCCATTAGATGGATCAATCCGAGCAGTTTGATCGGATCAGATCAATTACCTTGACTTTTTAAAACAATGAGATTACCAACGTATAAGATGGCAATGATCATGAGTTGCGATTTTCAAACGCCCCATTAAACATTTAGCAAGAACTTGCGTTTAAAGGCTATTTTCGACCAAAAACAGAAAAAAAGCCATTACCCCTTCTCTCCGGAAAGTAGCTGAGTAACCCCACCAAATTTGTGCGCCGTTGCATGTACATAGGGAGGTCAGATCTATTGTTTTTGTAATCCGTTTTATTTACAACCTGAATTTTAAATTGATCAGATGTTGATAAGGACATCATTGCTTACCTTATTGTGGTGACTAAATTGGACTAGAAGCAAAAAATTGAAAATGCTAATAGCTAAGGAGTAGCATACAGAGTATAAACACACTCGCCAGAATACTAGCAAGAGGGAGGTGATAGGTAATTCTCAGTTAGGTCGAGCAATTCTTCCAAAGCTGAGATTTCTAACCCGCACGGATTTTTTAAGCGCGGAGCAAAACCGGTCCTGGAAAAATTTTGGAAAATTTTGGGCATTAGCGTCCTACGCAAAGGCTTTTCTGGATGAGTTTCGCATTTTTTGAAGCGTTTTCAAGGAACTTTCAAAAAAAAAAATTTTCGGCGCTTCGCGATGAATTTGTTGAACATGTTTTTTGTTTTGCTGTCTCTGGTCCTTTGTTTCGTCATCAAAACACTCCTGCTAAGCTTTGCTGAAATGTTAGCAACATTATGTATGTGAAATTCTTATGCAGTTTATCGTTCTTTCCCATAAGCTCTTCCGAAAACTGAGCATCGTTTTTGCTTACGACTTTTTATTTCAGTTTAGCGCTTACTACCTGATTATATGTATTTGCATCTGTAAGCACAAAAGACTATTCATTGTGCGCAAAGATTGATTCATCACTGATTACATACAATTTTAATCAAACATAATAGCAGCATAAAACCTTTGCATTAAATCATTTAAGCTTCAGGAGAAAAGAATAGCACTGGATGAAGTGCATACCCAGGTATCCCGGAATGAAATTTTTCTCATTTTTCTCTTACGTGGGTTCCCCAGCGCTCAATTGACCGTGAAAGCAGATTTTACCAAAGGGTAGGAATCCCCAAAAGTTATAGATGATTTGCGTCAAATTAATTGTTTTTATATTACGTTCGTCTTCCATACAGCGTAATAGCACAAAAGATGAACTCAAAATTAGTGCACAAAGATAGATTAAGCGATTGATCAGAATCAAGCATGAGCGAGCTGGATGACGAGAAATCAGTCGTGTTGACAGTTTGAACAGTAGACTTTTTGAAAGAAATGAAAAACGTATAACAATATTTTCTAAAAATTTTCTAAACCATGGTGTAGAGCTTGCCGAGAAACGCTAAAAAAATGCCATTATTTTTGACTTCCATCTAATAGTAACATATTTTTTGGTGAGCTAATGAGAGGCATCTTGCGCACATGCTCTCTTCTGGCCATTAGCGGACGCGCAAATGGGGGTGGCGATAGCCCACCGTTTTCCGTCAAAAGCAGATGATCTTCGACCCTGACCGGATATTCCTATTAAAATCCAAGCCGTTCAATGTACAATCACTTTTATAGCATACTTTCCAATTTTCGAACTCAGATTCTAGATCTTTCATTTCCATGGATTTTTCGTCCAAATTTCGTTGAATCAAAATAAACCGCTCCTTCAATTCGTCCTGAAAAGAATTTTAAGTGGCTTTCTCATTTAACTCATGTCCACGCCATACAAATCTTCATTTGTGATTACCCTTTCGAACGCAGCTTCTTTGAATTTGTGCTCTAGCGCATCAGCTTTTTCATTCAATTCCTTTATCGTTTTGTCTTTAATCAATAAAACCTCTTTCAAGCCACTGAGGCCTAAATTTTGCGAATCAAATGCGCGCTGCAATGAGAGGCCCAGGAAGGTCAACGATTGAAATCGCCAAGGCGATTTAGAATTTAGATAAGTTTGCAATGCTTTGAATAAATCATGATAAACGATGTAATCACTAAAGTCTGTTCCATTCCAAACGGCCTATTTTCGCTTTACAGCTTATTACTCGTAGCACAATGTTTTACGGGTTAGGTTGTTGCAGCAGTCTGTTATAGATGCGCGACATAACAAGCGAAGTAGGTAGGTAGGTGCATTAAACATCAATAAGATTTTAACGCAACCAACTCTTAGAGAGCCTAATTGAGGATGCCATTTGTGCAGTGAAAGTCTGTAACAGTAATAAGAGTTTATCAAAAAATGGGACGTTTGGAATGGAACAGGCTATAGTATCACACAGCTAGAGCATTAGGGATGCAGAGTTCCAACGATAGGCAGGCGGCACCAAAATTTTGGGGGTGCAAGAATTTTCAAAAGGTCAAAAAATGGCCCTAAAAATGATGATACGGCGAAAAAATAGCATTTTTCAACCTTTCCTATCGAGCACTATCCATTGGCATCAAAAAATTGCGAAAAAAACAAAAAAAATTCAAAAATTGAATTCTGGGGTATTTTGGTTTCTGGGGGAGGTATTTTGGTTTCTCGGGGGAGGGGGTGCATACCCCCCCAAACCCCCCACGTCCAGTTATAATTCCAACTCGAAAAAACTCAGTGTTTTTCTGAACTCGAACCCGACTTCTGCTAAATTTGAAATCAGTACTAGACTTCAACGATATTTTAAATTCAAACCAAATAAATACTTAGTAAACCAGATTGTCGGAGACAAGTCTACTCTACAACAATCTAAAATAGGAAGAAGTGAGAATCGACGCTGAAGAAACAATCGATTACAATCTTTATTTAGCAAATTACACTCGCACACACATACATGAGTTTCGAATCTCCGACCTGTATTTAGCGGAGGTTCTTATTTACTATTATTTTCTATGTATGTATGTACAGTCAGCCACAAATGTTTATGTGATATTCGTTTTAATGCCATACGATCTTGAGTGCATCCAAAGAAAATCAGATTGCTGATCCGAACACAAAGTCGCAAACATTTGAGATACGAACTTAATCTTGAAAAAGTCCGAAATGTCAGCTCGATAAATCTCTATTAAACGCCAAAAAAGCTAGGCTTCCATGCTGCACCAGATTTCTATTAATTGGGAAGAAGGCTCAGAAAAGCAATTCTACAAATATGTACATATGTACCAGCAGCTGAATAAAGCGCAATAGTGATTTTGCAGCATCGGTCAGTACGAAATAATCCATGCGGCAGGCTAAGGATGAATGAAAGGACCTTCATCCTATGTATTACACGTGGGCGTGGGGGATAGGGGGTATGCACCCCAAAAACCAAAATACTCCCCCAAGAAAACCAATTTTTGAATTTTTTTTGTTTTTTTTTTCGCAATTTTTGATGTCAACGGATAGTGCTCGATGAGAAACGTTGAAAAATGGTGTTTTTTCGCCATACCACCATTTTAAGGCCATTTTTTTGACCTTTGAAAAATCTTCCAACCCCCCCCCCAACAAGAATTTTGGTGCTGCCCACCTATGCTATGTACATCGGTCGCCTCCATCTTCCCAAAGATGACCCTACCCGAAAGTTAAAAGTTTAAGCTCTTTAACGTGTAGTGTATGCATGACTGCAGTGGTATTGAATATTTATTCTTAGTGAATAGAAACGGAATACGATTTTTCCTTGTACATGTGTAAATACTTCATGAAATCAGTGTTAGAAAAATACGTCAAAATGTCAGTATAATGCGAAAAATTCACGTCAATTTTACACGATGTTAAAGGTAATCACAGGCTAAAAACGTTAATTAGGCCTATGTCTATTTCCAAAACAGTAAGAGGCTTAATTTTCGACGATGAATTGTGCACATACATAGTAAGCCATAAGTTTTATTTAAGACTTTAAAAATTAAGAACTAAAGCATGGTAGTAAAAAAAAGGCAAAGGGGCAGGAAAATCTATAATTAAGAGAGATTCAAGCGGATGATCTAGGGCAGAAGGATAAATATTCCTATATCAGGACAAAACGGGTATATACGATACAATAATCATTTATTAAATGCAATTGCGGAAAATGCGTCCACAACAACCAATCTTAAACTTTAATGCGATTCGCAAGGCCTGATTTGTAGACACACTTGTGAATAATGCTTTCAGGCAGCGCGCAACAGTCCCATGGTTGATATCTAGAAATACTTCAATCGTCGTTGCTATGTTTCTACATATATTGTACTTAAATGAGTCCTTACATACATACGCAAGTATTTATACTACGTCTTCTGTATCTCAGGCAGACGTAAGACGCCATATGTGTTAAGACCGGCACGTTAAAACATACAACGACATCAGACATGTATATAGCAGCTCAAAATTTTAGGAGGCGGGTGGTAGGCCATTTTTAGGGATGATGGGTGATAAATGACCTTCAATTTTTAACACGTACAATTGACCAAACACCTAAACTTTTCCCCAAAAAAACGAGGGGGCGTAAAAATTCGATTATGGGTAAGATGGAGGACGATCGAATTTGGTTGGGAGATTCCCTAATCCACAGTTACATGTACGAATGATGTCCTATGTCGAAACACTGGCCTTGCCGCGGCCAGCAGCAAACTTTAAGGTTGGCTGTGTACGCATTTTTCATGAAGAGACCTGCAATTCTCCAAGCGCATCAGCTTTCGCTTTAAGTTTATCCAATTCATCAGTCAAACGCATATTTTGTTCAAGCGCATTCGTCAGTTCATTTTTTGTTGATTCGTACTCTGCCCGAAAGCTCTAAAAAAGTTTAATTGATACTATAAGTACTTACATAAGCACGCAGCAGTCTTTTTTGTATAAGGTCTGTTTGTATGTACATGTACAAAGATGGTCCCTAAAAGTCTTTGTACATTTTGTACACACAAATTTTATGGTACTATAATATGAGACAGCAGCGCTTTTAGTGTGGCAAAAACAGAGTTGTTCGACCTTTGGAAGTGAATTTTAGCTAATTTTTGAGTTGGGTTTCTGAGGGCAAAAATCACTGATAATCGTCTCAAAAATGGCGCGAAGCGCCGAAAAATTTGACATTTTTCCTTTCAAAATGCAATTTTTGACATTATAGAGATATATAGAACACACAATTACTCATTCCGGCGCGAAGCGCCGAAAATTTTTGCGAATTTTGAACCATTTTTGTACATGTACAAAGACGGTCCCCAAAAAGTCTTTGTACATCGAGGAAACTCTTTGCCGAATACAAAAAAACACTGGACATCGAGGAAAATCTTTGCCGAATACAAAAAACACTGGCAGGCAGCATGCAAATAGGAGAAACACGTCTTGCTTTTAGTTATTAGAAGGAAAAACGGGCATTATACTGCATGAATGTGGACTTTCATTCTTTTCCTGATCATCCTCTTGGTTCAATAGTTCGAAGGTACATGCACATCTTTCAAACAAGACCGCCTGATGATATACGTACATACTTTAGCAGAAATATGGTACAAAATTTCAAACGTAAAGAAAAATTCTAAAGAAAAAACTAACGATAATATAAGAAAAACACTATAGAAAGATTCTCAGCGCAACGACAACCCTATTAAAGCAAAATCAATTAATTACAGAATACAAAATAAATAACAGGACTGCTAAATTACATTTAGCTGTATAAGCTAACCCCATACACGCAAAGGCTCGGAATTTAGGGTTGGGGTCCCCGGCCAATTTTGTGGAAGAGGGGTAAATGACCCCCGATTTTTAGCCAAAAACGGTCAAAAAACACCTAAAAACGGCCGAAAAATTCAACGTTTTTTAAAAAATCGGGGGAGGGGGAGCGGAGGGTCAAAAATTTTGAGAGGGGAATCCCCATCACTTCTCTTACATATATTATAATTTTAATTAATAAAATAAATAAACAATGCGAATTACGGAACGCTTACTTCTTTTGACTTATCAGTCAACAATTTTCGAAGATGGTCCACTTCTGCTACTTTAATTTGGAAATTAGATTTGTAGTTCTTCAGCTCGCAATCTAAATCCTGAATCTTCAAACAAGGAGACAAAAAATTTAATTTTTTAACGAAATGTTTTCTAGATTTGACTCAATAGAAACTGCAATTCGTCTGAAAATGTTTATGAGCAAACACTTACATACGTATTTAGGGGCAAGGGGTAATTTTTATACACGAATCTTCAAAGTTCAGCCATTCGTTTTCACTGGAAGGAAAATGCAAACTATTCAGTCAACTCAACTTAAAAAAATTTTTCATATCTTTTTGAATATGCTATTTTCATATACAATAGTTTTATTTTAAAAAGCTAATTCCAATTACAAATCCAAGAAATATCCCTAAAAAAGATAAGTAAAACATGTATGTAAGTATTTCAAAACCGAAAATATGACATACAATATTAAGACTACGTCTTGTTCATTTGCTTGAACATATTTAACACTTCCTTTAAAGGAGCCGGATACATTGTCGGGAAACTTGGATCGTTAGAAATAAGCGACTCAGAAATTAAAACATAAACATTACAAAAAATAAAGGGAAAGAGAAAGTAATTGGTAGTAAAATACGACATGATTAAAAACAGTCATATACTTGGTAGATGTCTAATGGATAAAAATTAAAACAATTATTTGGCCTAGTCACAAAGTAATAATTGTTTACTAAATTACATTTATACTTATATGTACTAGACATGTTAAGAACTTAAAACTAAAGATAGAGTATATATATATATGTATGTATGTACTGTGAATCGTGAGCAATAGGAACGAAATTCTGGTATTAAACGCCTAGGGTTCTAGCAGAGGTACTCATTTCAGCAGGCACGTAGCTGACCGTCCTATTTTGGGGGGACCAGCACCATTTTTTTGGGGGGACTAAGCCCAAAAAATCAAAAATAGCACAAAATAACGTTTAAAAAGTCATATTTTTCCCGAGTTTTCTGAAGTTTGGGAGTCCGGACCCCCCATTCCCCAGAGATACGTGCCTGCTATTCAGACATTAGATAAGTGTACATATGTACAACGTGCGCAATATAAGCAATGCTGAACGCCGTACCGTAATTGCTAATCTATGTTCTCAGTCATTATCAGTTTCAGATGACACGTTGTGATCGTTTTATTGAGTTTCTTATAAAAAATTTTTTCCACCGATTTTCATATTTTGGTGATGTTTTGCTACTTATAAAAACATGCATTCACACTTATATATAAGCGGATTTACAAAAAATTCTGTCTTAATACAAAACTAAATACGAATTGATAAAAATCTTAAAATATGGACAGAAATACATATATTTACGATTAAGAGCTAATAAAAACCTTAGCACCCACTGTTTTTCTTTTTGTACGGGACAAAGATTTTGAGGCTCGTACAAATATTTTCGGAGTGATCTTTGCACCTCTTTGTACACAAAGTATAGGCATTTTTTAGCCGATTTTTGATTGTTCACAAAAAAATCGAAGTTTCTGCACAAAAACAGTGTTAGCACCATTTAACAGACAGTTTAACATACCGTTTTGCTCTTGTTTTTTAATTGCGCATTCAGATTCACGTTCTCAGTTTCCAGTCGTTCGGTACAGGCATCACTAACGTATTGCTCATGCTTGTAATTTTTCATTTCGTCTATTTTCGATTGTAAGGCGGATTTTTGCTTGAGCAAGTCATTGTATTGGACAGCAAGCGCTTCTTTTTCTGATTTCAATGCCTTGAAAAACAAGGTTTTTCAATCTACTCTGAATACAATTAAACAAGCAGATTTAATCAGAATAAAAAAATAATTTTTCAGCAAGTCAAGCGCGATACAGTACGGCTCAATCATTTAGAAGGCATTCGGTTATTTTCGAAATTCTACCACATATGGATTATTGAGCTTGTGTTCGAAATGACACGAGCTAGTTTGAAACTACTCGTACCTATCCTACTCTGTCTACCAAGCTACTAAATATGTTTGTGAGCTAAACCTTGCTTCCACACAATAATTCATTATGGCTTAATAAATAGTTAGTACATATAACGGCTCAGAATTTGAATTTTTCCATAATTCAATCAAAAAAAATTTTTTCACTAAATAAACAAAGGAACCAATTTTTGGTTTTGAGAGTGGAGGGGCAAGTGGCTTTCAAGTTTTGGCTAAAACGATAAAAAACACGTACATGGTAATGGCCTGAATAGCTATGTAAGTTTTTGCCAAGTACATAGTTGGGTACGTAAAAAATTAGAATTTTTGAGGCATGATGGGAGAAGGCCGGCCGACTTTGGGTAGAACATATCCCTCTTACACGGACATATGGCTAAAACATTTACGAAACACATTTGCTAAGCAAATCCTAATTGGAGGGGATTATTATTATTATTGCAATTATCGGATTTAAATTCAATCATGAATTGAGAGGTTATTTACTAGAGTAAAAAATAGTTTCTTGCATTAGTGCGGAGCGATAAAGGTGCAACGACTGATTAAAATTTGCTACATTTTTCGCAAACTGTAAATTCGTGCAGTATTTTAAAGTGTCGAAAAAGATTATTAAAAATACGATCGAAGCAAACAAAGTTTAACAAAAAACTAAACACCATTCATAAATAATTGTTAATGTGCGCGCTTGTCGGCTTGATTGATTAAAAAAGTATGAATTCAATCAGTTTTAATGTCTCACAAGAATTAAATGCGCTTACTTCATTACCATCTATAACGAAATAAAAGTGTGACTGATAGAAATACCTTAGTTTCCGCTTATTACCTGAGACCGAGGCAACAATTAACAGCTAACGTCAATATTAAAATTTTCAGGCTCCAGTGCAGCATTATTTTATATAAAAAATCATATTGCTTACATTGCGCTCAGTGCTAATTTTTATGAATTCATGTTGCAAGGATACGTAATCTTCTTGGCATGCACCCAATCCAGTCAAAGTCGTTTGTACATCCGGATTATATGTCCCATTTTCGACGTGACCATTCTACAAAGCGTAAAAAACAATTGATACACACATTCATAAAGTACTATGATATATACACCTCGGGGTTCGGGGTCTACACATAGGGGAAGAGCAAATTCACGATTAAAATTGGCAATTGACCCCAAGACCGATCACATTATGAACTTATTATACAGAAAAATAAATATACAATTCACAAAATGAACAGGCAATTTAAAATTTTCTTTGAATTGTGCAGATGCAAGATAAGGGTATGGAAGCTCTTTGCTTAATTTCTGTCCATCGAAAATTATGCGGAAACTAATGAGTCGCTTCATTCGTAAACATTGAATTTATGAGGATACGATGCGATGAATAAATAATAAATTAGTCATATCAGGCTTTTCTCAGCTCCATGTGCATTTTTTAGGCTGGTGAGGAGAAAATTCTTCGTTTTTTTGCACAGACATTTCAGGCATATATTTGAGATAAAGTTGTAGATAAATATACGACTTATTATCAATTTTACAGGAAAAGTCGAAAAAATTTCTTCAGCCCACTGCCTGTGAGTTCACTTTTTCTTCTTTAGTATGCTGCCTTTTTCCTACTTTTCTTACCTCAAGCTTCAACTAAGTAGGTATCCGTAATTTGGACAAACTAATGTGCTTGTTTGATTCGAGTGAGCGGCAGCTAATCATGTTCATATTTACCATTTACTCCGCTGTTTTGACATGCCAAATGGTCTCCAATTAAAATACTAAATTTTAGTGAATTCTGCATATCTTTCGTAGAGCGAAAGTTCTCTAAATTTTTCGCCATGTGTTTCAATTCCCTTTTCCTTGATTTTTGAGAACTCATCGAAATTCAAAAACTTCAAAGACTTTGTGAATCGTCACCCAAAAAACCATTTTTTGCCTATTTTCAAATGGAAACAACGCCGACTTACATTTGATGATGTTAAACTGCCTAGCAAGCTTTTGTTTTATGTTGTATTCAAGCAACTAAAAACATTTCTATTCGAGGTACGTTGCAGTAAGGTACATTTCAGGAATAATATCCAAACACAAAGAAAGGCCATGTCTGTGTGTTTTTTAATTAGAGAAAATCGTTCGCGCCATGAAGAGAAGGGGCGCTTAGCAGCAATAAAGTATAGAGGGGATTAGTATAAAAATTAATAAACATTACGAATTATAAACGAAATAAACAGTAATACATAGAAACACTGTAAGGCTTAGTATCCAGATATAATAGTCACTAAATTGAATTCTTTTAAATTTCGTCCAGTTACAAATTTTTTATTTTAGCAATAATATCATAACAATGAATACGTTTCCACCAATGAAAATAATTATTTATTATTGTAATAAAATATCTCCAAATATCAACTAATTTATCATTCTTTTCTAAATAATTTCTTGTCACCCAAATACAAGTATGCGCTAATTGTGCAAGGATATTTAAACAAGTTTCTAATAAATTATTGGCTACATACGATGGACCCAATAACTTTATTTTCTGCACTAAATTGCAAATTATTTCCATCAAACACTGGAAAATTTTTGTCAAAACATTTGAAGACGTTCGCAATCTAATAAATCATGAATATTTGTTTCAGTATCGTTCCTCCCTATAAATAAACAGTATTTACTAGAAGATACAACATTTCTCCATCGACTTAATCGGTCCTTGCTTAATCAAAGGATTTTATAATAATACTTAAATAAAGAAATTTCGTCGACATTTTTCTTTAATCATAAACAGCACTTTCTAAATTGAAATGAGTCTGATTATATGAAAAATGATATTTTTCTTCCACGTGTAGAAGTTCCTTGAAGTAAGACGTAAAATTTTTGAATTCGAAACATGCCGAATTCATCAATTTCAATTGCGTATATTAAAATCGTAAAAAATTTGATTTTCAAGCTTTTGTAACTTAAATAAAAACATGATTCTCTTGTATTCACCTTTTTCCTATATTTTCAATACCTACCAATTCCCCCTGATTTTGCAGAATTTTGAATTTTTTCACTTTTAGTTTTCGGCTTACGTGCAGGATACCACAAAAACTTTTGAACCTCTTTATTTGTTTATTTCATTATCTCATTCGGTGGCCTAATGAATGTTGCAATATACCACATTTTCGAAAAATAATAGGCATCAATAAAATTTATTTTAGTCTCTAAAGAAAATTCGCAATGCGGTGTTGAATCCATCAATTTATGCAAAACACTTTCAACACTTTCATAACTAGAAATTTCTTCAAACCCTGCTTTATTAAAAATTATTCCATAAATTTTAATTTCATAAACCAGATACTTTTTATTATCTTCAGAAACATAATAATTTTCAAGAATTATTAAAATTCGTGCCTTTTGTAAATTTAAGCCGGCTCCACTAACTTCGCTTTATTTGGCATACACTTCGAAAATTTTTCTAATAGAATAACATCTTTAAACATAAAATTAGTATCATCAGCACAGTTACTTAATTTGATTTCACTGTTTATTAATGAAATTCAGCATATATCCGGGTGATTTCTTATGCAGCTAATACGTATAAAATTGATGATAATGGACAACCTTGCATTATCACTCTTTCAACTTGAAAACAAGGAGATAAAAAGCCATTAAGTAAGATTGATGGGCAAATTTTCCCTATCCTATATATAGAATTTATGATAGTACGAAATCTTAACGGAACATTTAAATACTCTAAGGTTTAATCAACATTTAACAGAGTAATAGGTCTCCAATTACTAAGCAAAGCTCTATCTTTTCCTTCATATATTTGACTTATTATTCCATTATACATTGATGATGTTAATTCACCCATTGCGCATAAACTATTGAAAAGTTTATATAAAATTGGCGTAACTTCATCAATAAACGTTGCATGAAATTCAGACGAAATTCCATCACTACTCAGCTATTTTCTCATTTTTGATCCTTTAATAGCAATTTTAATTTCATTTTCATTTATTTCGTCTTCTAAATTATAATCGTCGTCCAACTTAGGATGATTATCGCGATCCATAAAATAATTTACAGCATTTTAATTAGTGCCACATGTGTTCATTATAACGCTGTACTGATTTCTCACTTCTTTTCAAATTTCAGATTGGTCAGAAATGAAAGTACCATCGATTTTTTCAACACATGCACGCCTAAAAGAAGCAGATTTTTGCGCCTGTTTAGCCGTAATCATTGTATGTCGATCTAACATTAAATTTTGGTAATGTATTTTATGAAGACGAGAATTTATTTCAGCTAATTCATAATTTCTCATTACTTATTGATTTAACTTATTCTTATGCATGAAATTGTTTGGAAAAAAAGAAAGTTTTTTCTCTCAAAAATTCTATATCTTTTTCAAGAAAAATCTAACTTTCTTTTTGCCTAGAAACTTCTATACTAATCTGCTTGCATTTTTCAGCGATCTTGATTTTCAATAAAGCCCATTGTTTTAATACATCTTCATATTTATCATTTTGTGGGAACATCTTCGAAATATCTAATAACGATCTATTTAATTCATTGTTTTGATTCAAAAGTAAAACATACATCTTCCAAAATGAAGGACTATTAAAGCAGGTTTACCCGATAAATAATTAGAAAGAACTACTTTATGTTGCAAAAGGCTAACATTGATAACAAAATGTTTTATTAAGTGTTTCCGCATTTGATCAGTCCAATATATTCTATCTATTCTAGATAAAACTATGCTGTGTCGAAGTGAAAGTAAAAAATTTTTCGCGCTTACTCGTACGTTCATAAAGAACTACTACTGAAAAATTCTTTTAATTCTGTCAAATTCTACTTTCCCTATTTCATTTCTTCCAGTCAATTTAGGCAATCTATCAATTTCTGAATCTGCACCAAAATTAAAATCATCAGCAAAAACAATTTCATTAAATTGTTGATATCTCATCAAAGTATTCTTCGAAAATTTAAAAATTTGGACTCATGTATGTGTGTGTGTGTGTGTGTATGTGTGTGTGCGTGTGTGTGTGTGTGGAAAAAATTTAAATAATCGCTAACAGTTTTTTGTAATTTTGAAATAATACAATATCATTATTTTTATACATACGCATACTTAAGTGAATGAATGTCTTACACGAAAGAAACATTCGATTAACCAACTAACGCATTTAAGCATAATTTATCGTAGGTAGCGACGACTTAGCTGTTTTACGTAATTTATATGCATGGCAAACTAAGATTATAAAACGACGAACATGCGTGCACAAAAATGTTAAACGAAAAAGAAGGTTCTACTGAGATTCGAACTCAGGTTGCTGGATTCAGAGTCCAAAATTGCTAGCCACTACACCATAGAACCAACGAAAAAGAAAAGATCGAGCGTGCTCAATAAATCAAGGGCATAATTAAACGGCTAGTGACGGATAGGTGTGAAGAAATGAAAAAATGCTTTAATGTTGACAACATACTTTTTCCTACTGTCAAAGAACAGAAACCTTTTTTTAAAGGCAAGCTTGAGAAAAAGCCCAATTTTTAGGACATGACCGATAAAGTAGGTAAGTATAGTAGCATCAGTGATGTGAACAAACTTAATCGGTCTATAAGCCTTTCATTTGTTCTCTTTATTTTTAGATTAACTCGCAAAATTTTAGTTCTGCGCACGGTTTTTGTATTTGGCAAAATTTTTCCCAATGTACAAAGACTTTTCGGGACCGTCTTCGTACATGTACAAAGATTTTTTGGGAAGACAAAAATCGCAAAAAAAAGGTCTAAAATTCGCAAAAATTTTCGGCGCTTCGCGCTGAAATGAGTAATTTGTGTTCTATATATCTTTATATTGGCAGAAATTACATTTCGAATGGAAAAACGTCAAATTTTTCACGCTTCGCGTCGTTTAAAGACGATTCTTAGTGATTTTTTGCCCTCAGAGACCCAGAAATTAGCTAAAACACTGCCAAAGGTCGAACAACTCTTTTCTTACCACACTAGAATCGCTACTGTACCATGTTATAGTACCCAAAGATTTATGTGTACAAAACGTACAAAGACTTTTAGGGACCATCTTTGTACATGTAGAAATGGACCTTGTATGAAAAAACACTGTTTCTGCGGAATGAAAAGTGAACGAAAATCATTTTTAATTTCTTTTCTACCATAATTTTCTGTATTTGGTATTTCTACAGGATAGTAACTACAATGATGTCATCAGACAAACTAATGCCTTTATCTCGATCTAAGCGGGAGTGATACCGACCTAAGCGAGAGTACTATCACCCACATAAATCTAAGCCTAAGCCTGAAGAAAATCAAGAAGTTTTGAAAAAATTGAAAAATCAAGAAGTTTGAAAAAAATCAGCTAACTGTTGCGACTCTTACTTTGCACAACAGCACTTACTATTCTGTAAGAACAGGATAACAATAAAAAACTATATAGGATAAAAATATGAATGAATAAAAATATAAGAAATAAATGAATATAATGTAGACGGACAAAAATCTAGTTTGATCAAATTTATTGACAAAAGGTGAAATGAGAAAGCTCTTGAGAAACTAGTCTGATCAAAGATTCAGTTGCTTTTATTGACCTTGTTAGCAATTTTATGTTCCTTCGATATTTCTGATACATAATGATCTCAAACGGGGTTGAGCAGCAGGCTATGTGATCTTCAGACGGCCAAACCAAGCACATATTATAAAGAAAACTTCTACTGTCAGGTGCACACTGGATCAACTGCAAGTCCATCAGGTGTCAATTGTCTGAAAGATCTTCGATTCTCATAGCGGAAAGCGAATTTTTTAACTAATAGATATAAAAACTTTGGAAGCAGAGTTACAAATTACACAAAGTTGTGTCTGCCAAGGTCAAGAAGCGTAAATAGATAAGCTTTCTTATTCATAAAATAAAAGACTGGCAAAGTAACAAGATTTCCGTCTGATAAGTAACCCAACTATGTAAATTATCATGCGAAACGACATCGAAAATCACATTGAGAAGTCGCAGCTTTACAAAGATGCCCGTTTTTCATGACTGTAGGATAAAATGCAGTTTGAATTTAAAAGTGAACCTAAATTGGATATATTACATATTTCTTGTGCTATTTAATCATAATACCTGAACGAGACCATTTTCATGAAATGGACCATTTCCATTAAATTTTCCGTCATGGGCAGAAAAAGCTGAACACGCATTCGCGAGTCGACTTTCCAAGCTAACATTTTCATCTTGGCTCAATTTTAATTCCACGCTTAACTTTTCCACTTGTCTCTCAAGCTCAATTATTCGTTTTTTCATCTTCTGTTCGAATAATTCTCTTTCGTGTAATAAGCGATTATTTTCTCCCAATATATCTATAGATTGGAGGCCAAATTTTCATTGAAGTGATTTATCGAGCATTAACACCATGAGCTGACGATAGAAGGTGCAAATACACAACTTTAGTTCAAAGAGAATGCTTTAACTTCTGAAATAAATTAATTAATATTAAGATGTTCAATTTTTAATTATGTACAGGCAGACATGCACAGCATGGGAATTTCGGAGGGGAATCATGGAATTTGAAAGTGCCGTTTTGGGGCCAGAAACTTGTGGGTAGGCCAAAAGTGAAAATTGAGTGTGTTGAAAATGTTGAAAAATTTTAAAAATTTAAAAAAATGCTCAAAGTTTATCAACAATACATAATAGCTCATATTTTGCTTATTGTAATTATTATTCTAGTGCATGATGAAAATGCGATTTGCACATTTTTTATCTAGATCATTTCCTACCATCTGTTTGGAGCAGAAAATCGCATTAGGAAAGGAACTCAACACAGTATGGTACAATTTATAGGGTAAGCCACAAGTGTGTAAAAGGCCCAAGCCCTTTTTCGATCCAAAAAACTGCAACGCTTAATGATCAACATAAGTACAAAAGCTGTCTAAGATCATCGCTTGGGGCTAATTTAGAACAATTATTAGAAATGAATCACAATTTTTATTCCTTCTTACAAAGTTCCTTTGTAAAAACAAAAAATCTAGAGCGATATTTTTTATGTAAAAAATAGTAGATCTTTAGATATTGAAAGGCGGAAGAAAATGTTTTGCTTGAATTTCGAAAAAGCTCAAGCAAAACATTTCCTCAATTCCATCTTCTTTTATACGTACATACATATGATTTTCATATATAACGTAAGAACCAGATAAAAATTTAGCAAATACTCGTATTTCATATTGATGTGCACGTACATGACAAAATACCTCTGCTATTATCATTAATGCGCAAATGAAATAGATACATATGTTCAATATACATAACATGTTTAATAAATTGCGGAAATTCCATTGATAAAATCGCAATAAGACGTATATATAAGATAAAATGCAAGCACGTATCTCGGGGGGAATGTGGGGTTCGGACCCCCAAAATTCAGAAAAATCGGAAAAATAGACTTTTTTAAACGTTATTTTGTGCTATTTTTTGGCCTTTTTAGGCTTAGTCCCCCAAAAAATTGGTGCTGGTCCCCTCAAAATAGGACCAGCTACGTGCCTGATAAAATGAAAATCTATGTACGTTCAAACAGAGAATGTTAAAATTGAGATAATATACGATAATTACCTATAGAAATTTGAAGGGCCTGGGCACTAGCCTGGCTTGACATTGCTGAAAAAAAAGTGAATCGACAGCAGCTGAAATCTCTCAAACATAATGTACATTGTAGCATTCATAGGTATTTACCTGCTGCAATCGCATCATTTCAGATTTTAATGATGCTTGAAATAGCCGCATGCTTGCATGGGCAGGGCCGAATTTCTGCGGACCCACTTCCCTGAAATTTTCAGAAATGGTAGAAACGAATTCGACATTTCGCATCTAGGTACATACCTTTATCCGTTGGCATCAAAGAAGAGTCGGAAAGAGAAAAAATTCTAAGGTTAAATCCTGGACGTCTGTAAAACATTTCTACAGTCTTTCCCGAAAAATCTTTGTACAACACATGTAAACAAAGACAGTCCCCACTTTTTTTACATCCGAAAATACCGGCCCAACACAAAAAATACCGTGCATCGCCATACATATACAGCATGGGAGGTGGGGGTGACATTATAAAGTGCAAAATGGTAGGTACGCGTCAAAAACATCGTTTTTCAGCGTTTCTGACAATTTTCCATCTTTCTAGAGCATAAAAACACAAAACATTTCGAAAAAAATCAAAAAAGGTTGAACAAATTGATTAAAATATGGTCAAAACATGAGTATAATGGCGCGAAGCTGAAATTTGACACTTTTGGGCAAATAGAGAGCTAAATCGCTTAAAAAAGCACCTTTTCTACAAATTGTTTGGAACTTTCGAAAAAGAAAAATTGCCAATTCTGGGGTGGGTGAAAAAATTTTGTGGGGGTGAACATTTTTTCTGGGGGTAGGGTAAACCCCTATATTATGTATGTGCATCACAGAAGCCTGAAACTCGATGCTTTCAGTCAAATAACATACCTAAACATACGTTTTGATCTGTATTTTAGAACGACTGCACCATTTCTGTTAACCAATTTGCTGCGATTTTATGTTGTTTTTTTTAGAATTTCTGTGACAGGAAGTATGAGGTAAGATTCCAACTAAAAATCGGCCGCATAAAGCCATATAAACAGAAATTCATTCTACCATACCGGACAAAAAGTAGCAATTCTGAACTTTTTCGGTCTGTGTGTGTGTGTGTGTGTGTGTGTGTGTGTGTGTGTGTGTGTGTGTGTGTGTGTGTGTGTGTGTGTGTGTGTGTGTGTGTGTGTGTGTGTGTGTGTGTGTGTGTGTGTGTGTGTGTGTGTGTGTGTGTGTGTGTGTGTGTGTGTGTGTGTGTGTGTGTGTGTGTGTGTGTGTGTGTGTGTGTGTGTGTGTGTGTGTGTGTGTGTGTGTGTGTGTGTGTGTGTGTGTGTGTGCTGTTTTAAGCGTAAATTGGAAAATCAGTTGACTGTCCATAAAGGATTTGAATGTGACGCTGATAATCGCTAGCCGGAAATGCAGAAAAGTCAGACGCACGAGTATACAAAAATAACATCAAATTATAATGTAAAATAAAAATGCAATAAGACGTGAGGAATGAAATAAGCAAATAAGATGGCAATAAAATTTTTTTGAGGTTTCTAATTTTTAAAAATTTTTCATAGCTATACTTTTTGCATACATACCTCTTTCAACTGAAGTCTGCACATCTATAACAACCAGTGTTTTTTTTTGTATTCGGCAAAGATTTTTCCCGATGTACAAAGACTTTTTTGATGACCGTCTTTGTACATGTACAAAGATTTTTGGGAAGACAAAAACTGCAGAAAAGGTCAAAAATTCGCAAAAATTTTCGTCGCTTCGCGCCGAAATGAGTGATTGTGTTTTCTATATCTTTATAATGTCGAAATTGCATTTTGAAAGAAAAAATGTCAAATTTTTCGGCGCTTCGCGCCGTTTGAAACGATTTTAGTGATTTTTGCCTTCGAAACCCATAAATTAGCTAAAATACACTACCAAAGGTCGAACAGCCGTTTTTACCACACTAAAATCGCTACTGTACCATATTATAGTACCCAAAAATTTGTGTGTACAAAATGTACACAGACTTTTAGGGACCATCTTTGTACATGTACAAACGGACCTTGTACAAAAAAACACCGTGTGCGATCGACATATTAACATACATCTGCATTCGTATGATATTCTTCAATAAATAAGCAATACTTACATTTGTCTGACCTGGAAGACAAAGGTAGGCTTGTTATATCAGATGTCACATCGCAATCGACTACAGGCGCAGAATTTTGAATAGCTGTTGGTTGTGCAGTCATACTTTCGTCCAAAAATTTAAAAAATCTTGCATGCTTGTTCAACGACGATTGTTTAAGTTTTAAGTCATTAATTTCATGCAGTAATTCCGTAATTCGGGCATTGCAGTAGGTGTGAAGCTGAGATTCTATAGAAGATAATACGTATATACACATTTATTGGACATTTAAAGATTAAAAAACTCACAAGCAATCAAAAAAAGAAAAAATCCGCCCTCATTTTGTGGTACTAATCTGAAAAATCTACGAGTTAAAAGCGGCTTCTAGTAGTAGAACGAGTGTTTCAAAACTTTATTGCAAGCTTAATCGGAGTAAAGGGCAAATATTGCAGTTTTTTACTAGGCGCACTTTTGTTTTTTATAAATGTTCAAAAACAATTGTGAAGAAACGAACATGATATAGATTAGCATTGTCCGGAATTCTCACCAGAGGCAATAAAAAATACGCTGATATTCAGGCTAAGGGCTATAAAAATGAGCTGCTATTGAAAGTAAATAATAAAAAACCGTTCAACAATCAATTAAAGCAAAAATTTCACGCTTAAAATGCTCAAATCTTCAAGCACTTTCAACTAGATATGTACGTTAGGGGTTTGGGGGTCTAGAGCCCCCATAACGAAAATTTTTGTGTGAAAAATAAGGCAAGATGAAGGCCGAAAAACTCATGAAAATTGAAAAAAATTTCTTCAAAAGTGCTTTAACTGACCAGAAACTGTGTAATAACGTAGTTTCAACGCCATTTTAAGCGCTTGAACCTGTTTTTCAGGCCATTTTGGCACAAAAAATCTCAATCTGCCCCTCCCAGACCGGCTGACCCCTTCAGATCGGCCATGCTGTGCACCTATGGTTACAACTTACAAGCACAAGCAATATAAAAATACTCAAAATATGAAAATAATCTAATGTAGGCACTGGCGCCAAGGTCTGAACATTTCAATATACATGAATGATAATTAGAGATGATTTTAAGACTGTCTATCGGTGTTTTTTTATACTCGGCAAAGATTTTTCCCGATGTACAAAGACTTTTGAAACCGTCTTGATACATGTACAAAGATTTTTGGGAAGACAAAAACTGCAAAAAGGTTTAAAATTCGCAAAAATTTTCGGCGCTTCGCGCCGAATGAGCAATTGTGTGTTCTACATATCTTTCTAATGTCAGAAATTGCATTTTGAAAGGACAAATGTCAACTTTTTCAGCGCTTCGCGCCGTTTTGAAAGCGATTATTAGTGATTTCTGTCCTCAGAAACCCAGAAATTAGCTAAAATACACTACTGAAGGTCGAACGACTGTTTTGCCACTAAAATCGCTACTGTAGCATATTATAGTACCCAAAAATTTGTGTGTACAAAATGTACAAAGACTTTTAGGGACCATCTTTGTACATGTACAAACGGACCTTGTACAAAAAAAACACTGCTGTCTATATGTATTTTAGCATTGCATGACTCAAATTTTAAGCTCCTATAGGTCCGCTATTCATAAATCGTTTTGATCAAATGTCTATTCCGCGCTTCCTTTTGAGGAACCCTACACTAAAAGCAGGTAAATTGAATTTGTACTGTAATACGAATTTTCCGTTTGTTTGAGCCATACATGACCTTGGGAGGAGAGTAGAAAGGTTTTCACCCCAGAAATATTTTTCACTCCCAGAATTCACTATTTTCTAAAACAAGTGTAGAAAGGTGCTGTTTTAAACGTTTTTAGCTATATGTACATCTGTCTGCTCAATAGTACCAAAGTTTCGGCGCTTTTTTTCGCGCCATATACTCATGTTTTTGATTACATTTTGTTCCATTTACTCGGGTTTTTCGAGCATTTGTTCAATTTTTATATTCTTTAAGCTGTATAAAAATAGAAAATCGTCAGAAACGCCGAAAAATTACGTTTTTTTTACGCGTACACACCGTTTTTTGTGTCAAAAAGAGCACTTTACAATCTCAACCTCTCCCACAGAATTCCCATCTTATGCATGTCTGGTTTGGACCGTATTCTAAAAGTTTAGCCGTCTATTTCAAGCAGATATTTCAAATTTAGCAGCAGATCTCGAAGTTTTATTTTGTCATTTTTCGCATGATAATTATTAGGTTGTGGTGCATCACTATCCTTCAACTTCAACATCATGAAAGAAATGTATGCAATAGGCGAAAAAGAGTATCACTTTTTGCAAAACCAGCGGGATATATGCACATATTATGCTATTATAATTAGAGCTGTAGTAAAGGGGCCTGGCTCCGGCCACGGCCCTGGCGCCTAGGCCCCGGCTCCGGGCCTGAAAATTTTAACACGGTTGTTAGATGTAAATTATTGCATTGATTGCTTGCAAAATAATTGAAACTGATATAGTTCCATCAGTCACACTTTTATTTCGTTATAGATGTCAACCAACTAAGGCATTTTATTCTTTTTGAGACAGTAAAACTGATAGAATTGGTAATTAATTCAATTAATGAAGTCAGCAGTTTGCACAAATGTAATACTAACAATCATTGTTGAATGGTGCCAAGTTATAACGTTCAGTAACAGTTGAAAGCAATTGCTTAGCATTTACGGCTAAGGTCAGTCTGATCTGGAGTTCATAGTCTCTTCGAACTAAAATGATTTAAAAATGACAAGAAAGATTCAAAAAGTGTAACATCAATATTAGTTCTCAGATGCTGGTCGATTTCAATCATTTTCACGAAAAAGCTTTGACTTGTGTTCGTTTCTGACCTAAATCTCACTATATTAACCCCTGGGAATTTTCACTTTCCCCGACCTCTAAGCGCGTGTCTGCTTGCTGCAGTTCTAGTAAATGCACGAGCAATTTACTTCATATCTCGCTGCATAAAAACGTAGCTGAAAATCGAATTGTTTTCAGACAATGTCTCATGAGCAATTTCGTCAGTTTAATTCCAGCAATCACCTGCTTAGTTATAAAGCTGAAAACCTAAGTGAAGAAAGTTACAACGAAATCGTAAACAACTTACAAGTATTTATCATGAGATAGATAAAATTCTTCAACTGAATATGATCTTAATTCGAGTGAAGGCGATATCTTAAAAATATTTTTATTTATTATATTATTATTATTATTATTATTATTATTATTATTATCATTTTTATTAATACCATATTATTATTATTATTTATTATTATTTATTATTATTATTATTATTATTATTATTATTATTATTATTATTATTATTATTATTATTATTATTATTATTATTATTATTATTATTATTACTATTATTATTATTATTATTATTATTATTATTATTATTATTATTATTATTATTATTATTATTATTAATTTCATTATTATTACTATTATTATTATTATTATTATTATTATTATTATTATCATTATTATTATTATTATTATTATTATTATTATTATTATTATTATTATTATTATCATTATTATTATTATTATTATTATTATTATTATTATTATTATTATTATTATTATTATTATTATCATTAATATTATTATTATTATTATCATTAATATTATTATTATTAATATCTTATTATTTTATTATTATTTTTTTTCATCGCTACTACTACGATATATGTCACGAAAAAGAGCAAAAAGAGCTGGGCACATATTAGATAAGAATGTCAGCATCTGACGTCATATGACCACATTATATTATATGATGTTTCTAGGCGGCAGTAAAAAAAAGCGGCCCCGGTACAGCTCATATTATTAATATCTTATTATTTTATTATTTCTCATCGCTACTATTATGATAAACGTCATGAACAAGAGCTGGGCACGTATTACGCGGAAACCATTCGGCGGCTGAGACGTCATATGACCACATTATATGATATTTTTCTAGGCCCCGGCCAGACCCCGGGGCCCAGGCTCCCGGATCCGGCAAAAAGGCGGCCCCAGGTACAGCTCTAATTATATATAACACTAGAAGATTTTAAAAGTCGAAAATACGAAATAATGAGTAGATGTGTATACATAAAACAAATTTAACCCAAAGTGGCCTGGCATAGGCCCCAACGAAGCAATGACTCACCACTTTCCAACAACGTACTCAACACCATGGCCTGGATCAGTCAAATCACACGCATCTTCGAAATTTTCTGGAGTGGAGTGGTCGTCATCTCTTCCATTAATTAGCATATCTTTTGATTTTTCGGAGTAATTGTCCATTCCAGTTACTTAATCTAATAACCTCGAGCCTAAAATTTCACGAAGAGATAGATGACCAAGCAAACTAGACGTATCTACGCATTTACATGAAGTAATTTGATTTCAATTTGAAAAAAGATCTGACCCATTTCAGGAGCTCTTTGCATCTCATACACAAATAATTTAATTACAGGAATGTACATTTACGTCTTTATAAAATTAGATCAAGAGACCTCTAAAGGTGTTTCCAGTTTCGGGCGAAAATTCAGCAAAAAGAAAGTTATTTTACGTTTAGCCGTTAGATATACATAACCTAAATAGGAAAGGTAATTTGAAAAATCGGTTCAGCAAAAATCTTAAAACCAAATCGTTTGAGTACCTATATTTCCTTGAGATTTTTATTCCCCGCAGATGAAAAAATGCAGACCATACATAATCTGGGGGTTTCAACCATACCTGGGCAATGGATTTTGGTTCTGAAGGTACCGGGGTCCCTTTTGTTGAGGTTGGTTGGTTGTTTGGTTGGTTGGTTGACCGGTTAGTTGGTTGGCTGATTGGCTAGTTAATTGGTTGTTTGGCCGGTTAGTTGATTGGTTTGTCGGCTAGTTGTTTGGTTGAGCGGTTGGCTAGTTGGTTGGTTGGCCGCTTAGTTGGTCGGTTAGTTGGCTAGTTGGTTGGTTGTTTGGCCGGTTCGTTGGTTGTTTGGTTGGCCAGTTGGCTGGTTGGTTTGCCAGTTGGCTGGTTGGTTGGCCGGTTAGTTGGTTGGTTGGTTGGCTAGTTGCTTGGTTGTTTGTGTGGCCAGTTGGATAGTTGTTTGATTGGGTAGGTGATTGGTTGTTTGGTTGGCTAGTTGGCTGGTTTGTTGGTCGGTTAGTTGGCTAGTTGGTTGGTTGTTTGGCCGGTTCGTTGGTTGTTTGGTTGGCTAGTTGGCTGGTTGGTTGGCCGGTTAGTTGGTTGGTTGGTTGGCTAGTTGGTTAGTTGTATCATTTTCTCACTTTTTTATTTTTGGGTCAAAAAATTCTTCCCCCCCCCCCCCCATTCAAAAGCTATTTTTTCTGGCGCCACCTAGCTGGAATTCTGAAGTTACCGAAGTGCCTTCTGGCGCTAAACGGTGGCACGGCATTGCCCACATGTGGTTCAAACCCCTCCAAGAAATTTTTTCAAGCCGCTAGAATTCGCGATTTTTTAAGTTTCCAAAAATTTACTGAAAATTCGTAGAAAAGCTGTTTTTAAACGCGTTTTTAGCTATCTGTTTGCTCAAAAGTGCTAAAATTTTCGGCGCTTCGTGCACCTTACTCATGTTCTAACTATCTTTCGTTCAATTAATTCAACTTTTTGATTATTTGTTTATGTTTTATTCCTCTAGAAACATAGAACATCGTCAGAATCGCCGAAAAACGATGTTTTTGACGCGTATACACCATTATTTCTCAAAAAAATTTTAGCTGTCATATCCTACCCCATAGAGCTACAGTATACCTTCAAAGTCAAACCGAATAAAAAACCACTTGCAAATATAAAAAAAATCAGCGCCGATTTTTATAAAACTTCGCTGGAAAATATCCTCATGAAGTCTTATGTAATGCCGGATACTTATTTTCCAAAAGTATAGCAACTTACACCGAAAATTCCAAAAGTCCGATTGTGACCCTAAAAAAACCACTGTAACCTAAAAAACCAATGCTAAGTATACTTTGTCATGGTAACCAAATCAGTTTTCATTGAATTACTTCGGTTAGCATAGTTTCTTGCAAAGAATGTATAAGAACCTTAACTACAGTTGGCTTCTTCGAGTCAAAGAATTAATTTATAAAAATTAGAGAACTTTTAATATAGCTTAGACAAAAATTGTCGATTTATTATAAATTTGATGTAATAGAAGGAAATACTGGCAAAAAGTTAAATTTTTTAAAATATGCTTCAAAAGCAAACTATGCATGCAGCATAGCTTCATGGGGCGAATTGGATTTTGCTGCTTTTTTTAGTTTTGACATAGATCGATTTTTCTCTAAGTTGAGAGAAATTTGTGAAATCAATTAAGTGGCGAAAGATGGGGCTCTGACAGGGAGATTGCACTGATTATATAACTTAATACAATGGGGTGGTTACAGTACATACATGCAAAAAACACGAAAAGTGTTTTTAGAGGACAGCACTATATGCCCCGGCCCCGGGGCAAGGTTAACCCGGGGCCGGGGCTAAAACATTTGTTATTCATTGTTAGGGATGCAACGGGTACCCGGACCCGGACCCGTTATTACCCGGTTCTTTTTTTGGACCCGGACCCGACCCGGACCCGCTATTGAAAATTTTTGAGACCCGGACCCGGAACCGGTAAAATTTTGCTTGAAAAATAACGGGTAACGGGTATTAAAAAATTTAAAAAGATGCGAATGATGAAAGACTTGAATGGCGACTAAAGACTTTATTTCCAACTTCTAAATCTTCACATTAATACCAGATAGTATTTCAAAAACAATCAGATTCATCTACTTGTATTAGTTTAAGAGGCAATAAATCAGGGTCAAGGTGTTTTTGAATTTGTTCAAATTTTTTCTGTTTGCAAGGGCGGATTAAAGGTGGGCGGGGGAGCGGCTGACCCCATTGGCCAAAACTATTTGGCGAGATAAAGAATGATATGCAATTTGCAATGATTTTTGGCCGTCAGTGACCATAATTTCTCAAAATTTTCCGGCGCAGCGCCGGATGACATTTATTCACTTTCTTGGCGACCTGGAAGCACAGTTTTTTTATTCGGCAAAGATTTTTACTGATGTACAAAGACTTTTCGGGACCGTCTTTGTACATGTACAAAGATTTTTGGGAAGACAAAAACTGCAAAAAAGGTCTAAAATTCGCAAACATTTTCAGCGCTTCACGCCGAAATGAGTAATTGTGTATAATTGTGTATCCTATATATCTTTATAATAGCAGAAATCGCATTTCGAAAGGAAAAATGTCAAATTTTCCGGCGCTTCGCGCCGTTTTAAGATGATCTTAATGATTTTTGCCCTCATAAAACCAGGAATTACATAGCTAAAATACTCTACCAAGGTCAACAACTCTGTTTTTACCACACTAAAGTCGCTATCATACTATATCATAGTACTCAAAAATTTGTGTGTACAAAATGTACAAAGACTTTTAGGGACCATCTTTGTATATACATGTACAAACGGACCTTGTACAAAAAAACACTGCCTGGAAGCCATTTTCTGTTCATGTGGGTTTCAAAACAATTTTAACAGCAGAAATAGCTATTTTTGCATAGTTTTCTTCTATTTTCAATTAAAAATTTCGATGTTTCGCATCAAATGCTATAAATATAGGGAAATCAAGCAGTAAATCATGCTTCTAGACGTCTATCTGCCTTAATTTCACAAATTTTCCGGCGCTTTGCGCCAGATTTTTGTTAAAGTCAAAGAAATTTAATGATTTTTTTCGCACAAAATTGTCTAAAATTTTAAAATTTTAAGAAAAAATATTGCGTCAAAAGTGATTTTATGTAAAAGTATACAATGTAACACACCGAAAAAACGCTATTTTGCGCGTCAAGGGCAAATTTTCGGACCTATTTTTGACTGTTTTTGGAAAAGTTGGGATACGCCCCCCTAGGAAAATCCTAGATCCGCCACTGTCTGTTTGAGTCGCTTCTGTGAAAATGGCCAGCCATTTTTCGGCAAATAAGGCGCATTTTTAACCGTTTGCTGCTGTTCGAGAGCCTGGATAAATGAGCTGAGAAGTATGTACATGAAACTTGCGAAAAAATAAGTTTTTTGTCACTACCGCCTTAACAATTAAATATCAAATTATGCTCCGCACAGCTTGCACTCTGTAAGTTTGAATCCTCTAACGCCTTAACTATGTTTGTACCATTATCGCGTACAATAACGTGCACCTGCAAGAAATTCATAAAGATATTGTATGACTCGTAGTTAATTTAAGAATCTACACGCTAACTCACTAATTATTTTTTAATGTCCCACGAATAAAGCATGTTTTCGGGCACTTCGCTTAAATATTGTGCTGTATGATGCTCAGCACCTAAAGGTGACGCATTCAAAATCCACTTTTTCAGCTTAAAGTCGTCCGAAATTGAATGTGCTGTTAAACTTAAAAATTAAAACGTTGGGATTAATCAATTATGTTACAGAGTTTTCAAGGTTAAGAAAACTTGCCTAAACAATGATTCGCTGATGCCAGACCAAATGTCAGTCGTGAATGAAATACCGATTTCAACGCATTTCTTAACCTGCTCAGCTATTTTTCCCGCACACTTTCATATTCACTCAGTACTTCATTTTTATAAAATGTTCTTGATTTAAGCTCATATAACGGAATCTTGAAAATAAACTTGATTAGTTTATATTACTCGAAATTTAATAGGCAATTAAAAAGAGAACTTCTCGCTTTAATTCCATAAAACGAATATTTTCAACAGACTGAAAAGGCTGATCGTCCAGTGCAATCATTCGAGCAATTTTTTAATCAATACGTCTCGAATTTGGATCGTTTCTGCCCTAACTTTTTTTGTTTTTGCTAAAAAAATTATAGATATTAGTATCACCTTTAGATGTATATAATAATTATTTAAATCACTTATTCAGGAACTTTAACTTTTTGTTGACTGACATTCTGAAAATAAGAAGCAATCACGCAATCTGAGTGCATTAAAAAATTAGCTGTATATGAATAATAGGACCATTTTGTTAATATTAGACATAATTCACAAATTCTCGTGGACCCGGACCCGGACCCCGGACCCGTTATCTGAAAAATTTGAGACCCGAACCCGGACCCGATATTTTTTTCTGAAATGCATGTTTTACTACTCGGGTCGGCGGGTAGGACCTTAGATCAGAAAGAATGCAACAAAAAGTCTCTCTTCTGGGGATGGGTGGGGAGTCTAGGTGGCGCGCTCAAGCGCCCCCAGTAAGGTTTAGAGCAGAAGACCGGAAATAATAATAATAATAATAATAATAATAATAATAATAATAATAATAATAATAATATTTATTGGCTGAGTTACTTGAAATATTACAGTTCAGTTACCCAATAATGTAAAACGCGCACGCAAATGGAAACATTTGAGAACAACATGGGAATGGCAAAACATAACTTGTCCACATGACTTCGATATACAAGAATTGTCAGCCGAATCAACAAAGCAATGTTATACGTTCTATAAGATCTAATGCATGACACGTCGTGGTTACTGGTATACACAAAAAATAAAAATCAAAAGGTGAAATTAAAGAGCTAAATAAACAAAAATTAACGAAACTTGTCAAATAAATGCAAAAAGTAAAGCGTACTGGTATGTAAAGCCAAGGCGTACAGGCAATGCACTTACGTACGCCCCTTAAGAAATTCTAATAACTTAAGCTTTGAAACCATAACCCTAAACTGTTTAAAATTTCTGCAGTCAACAATACATTGTGGCAATGTGTTCCAAATCCTAGCCAACCTGTTTGCAAAATCGTTCTTTCTATAATCCAAATGTGATTTTCTAATATACAACTTTATGTCGTTATTTGACCTAGTACCCCTGTTAGGTGCAGATTCGAAAAAATCTGGAAAAAATTAAAAAAACAATTATCTTTCTAATTTTATTAGGGAATGCATCACTTTATGATGCGTATGTCTTTTTGCTCAGTTGTCGTTTTGCTATGTAGTTTTATCTGATTTTGTATAGTGCCTAGTCATACCTATTCCTTCTGAAGACAGTGTTGCCAACTCGAAATTTGAAAAAAAACTCAAAAAATTCCTCACAAAAAACCCACAACCTGTACAAAGTAAAGGCAAGTTGTCTAAAAAACCCAAAGACTTTTCAAAACACCTTATTTATACAGTTAAGCATGGGAGCGAAAAACTCCAAAGCTAAAAAACCCCGAGTTCTAAGGAAAAACCCGAGGTTGGCAACACCGTTTTTTTCATAGCGATTTGGTTGACATTATAGACCAGAACCAAAATTTTTTTCCATTTTTTCCGACCTTTTTCCACCTTTTTTTGGAGGTCTAAAAACCTTCGTTTTTTTCATAGCGATTTGGTTGACATTATAGACCAGAACCAAAATTTTTTTCCATTTTTTCCGACCTTTTTCCACCTTTTTTTGGAGGTCTAAAAACCTTAAAAATAGAGCGCCTGGGTTGAAAAAATCAGTGTTTTTTAAGTAGATAATCCTATGTACATATGCAATAGCGCTGTTTGATGCACTTTTTGTACAAAAATGTCGCGCTCTACTAGAAATATCACGATCAGTAAACGTTATTTCTGTTGAAACTTGAATTTCCTTCCTTCAATAAAGCATTTTAACCAATTCTGAAGTCGCTTTTGACAATTAAAACTATAATTTATCAAATGGCGCGAAGCGACAGAAAATTTTGAAATTTTAGCTCTCTAAAACGCATATTTGTATTACAAAAACTAACCAAATCCGTGCAGAGGGTATGGATTTTCAATCGTAGAGAAATCCTAGGACCAGATTGTCGATAAAAATGCTGAAATTGGCGCGGCGTGGCTTAAAGATTAATAACAAGTAAGAATTCAATTAATTCGGCGCGAAGCGCCGGAAAATTTTGCAGTTTTACCCTCTAAAACGCATTTTTGCATTACAAAAACTAAACAAATCCGTGCAGAAGATAAGAATTTTCAATCGTAGTGAAGTTCTAGACCAGATTGTCGACAAAAATGCTGCTTTGGCGCGGCGCGGCTTAAAGATTAATAAGAAGTAAGAATTCAATCAATTCGGCGCAAAGCACCGAAAATTTTTTGTAGTTTCACCTCTCACGACTCGCTCATTAGGTATCCGCGCCCCAAGATTATTTAAAATTTCAATGTTTTTATGCTAATGCTCGAAGTCTTCTGAACAAACTTAGCAACTTACATTTTTTGCTGAATGAAGAAAGTTTTGATGCTCTATTTTTTTCTGAAACATGGTTCCATATTGATATTTCCGATGGATTACGGTAAACGTGGTGGGCGTGGGGGTGTAGCTTTTATTTCTTAAAACTTCTTTTAATGCTATTCAAATAAATCCGCCACCCGCTTTTAAAGCTCTCGAAATTCTAATAACTGATATTTTTGATTCTGATAGAAAGATCAGATTTATTTTGGTTTACCGACCCCTGATTTTGATCTAGCTTATGCTGAAATTTTATGTAGATGTATTGAATGGGCTTGTTCTGTTCCTTTCCCTTTTGTAATCTTAGGAAATTTTAATTTGCCAAAAATCAATTGGTGGATAAGTTCGGTTCCTACTGATAATCTTAATACCCTATTTTTCGACACACTTTCGGGCACTGGTTTACATCAATTATTAACAGAAAATACTCATGATAATAATATACTAGATCTTCTCTTTGCATCTGATCAAATTTCTAACGTAAAAGTTGATATCCCTTTTTCTAATAGTGACCATAATTCAATTATATTTGATTGACTTTTGATGCCAGTCCAAAATCCTAGATCATCTTTTTTAACTTTCGTAAAGCTGATTTTAATGCGTTAGGTCTAGCACTGTCTCAGATTTCTTGGCCTGATCTTTTTGATACCTGTTCTAATGTAAATGATATGTATAATTTGTTTGTTGGAGTGCTTCACTCTTTAATTTATGCATTTGTCCCATTAACTCACCCCAAGCGCATGGAACGTAAATATCCCAAACTAATTAAAAGAATGTTAACTAAAAAACGCATGCTTTGGAAGAAACATAAACTTTATCACTCCACCGATACAAAAATCAAATATAAATCTTTTTGTAAAAAATTGGATTTTGAAATTAAAAGTTTCTCTGCTTCTGAAGAAAGTAATCTTCTTTCTGACAAAAGTTTGAAATCATTTTATAAATTTGTCAATAATCGGTTGAATAATCATCGCTCTTTTCCACCTCTTTTTCATGACCACAAAATCGTTTCTGATCCTTTAGAAAAGGTAAATTTGTTTAATAACTACTTTTCTTCTGTTTTTTCTGTTGATAATAATCATCTTCCTTTTTTAGATTCGATTGACTGGTTTTGCATTGCAAACCATTCATTTTGACGCTTGAAACGTGCAACTGGTTTTGAATCAAATAAAATGATTCTTTTTCTATTGGTCCCGATGAACTCTGTCATTTTTTCTTGAAAAAACTTTCGAATTATCTTGCTGAGCCTTTAGCTAGTATCTTTAATGTTTCATTTTTGACTAGCACTATCCCCAATTTATGGAAATTGGCAAATGTAACCCCAGTCTTTAAAAAAGGTGACGCAGCTTTAGTGAGATAATTACAGGCCGATTTCTATTTGCTGCTCATCAAGTAAAATCATGGAAAATTTGATTAATTCAAAAATTATCGATTTTCTCACTACAAACAGACTCTTATCTCCTTCTCAGCTTGGTTTTCTAAAATCAAAGTCTTGTGAATTACAACTATTTAAATGCAAACACAGCTGGACGGTATCTTGAGTAATAGAACTCCTGTCGATGTTGCGTACATCGACTTTTCTAAAGCTTTTGATAAAATTCCCGTTTTCTAAGCTTTTATATAAGCTCTCTAAATATGGAATAAAAGGTCTACTTTTTAATTGGCTCAAATCCTTTTTACATGGTCGATTTCAGCGTGTTTGTATTAACGGAGTTTTTTCTGACTTCATGCCTGTTGGCAGTGGTGTCCCCTAAGGTAGTTGTATTAGTCCTACTTTATTAGTCCTACAGTAAAATTTACCTCTTTGCCGATGATGTCAAAATCTTTGATCCTTCTTCTGATAATCATTTAATACAAAAGATCTGGACAATATTTATATTTGGTCTATAAATTGGCAAATTCCTGTTGCTTCGAAAAAAATGTGCAGTTTTACATCTTGGTAAAAATAATCCCAAAAAGCTTTATTCTTTGAATAATATAAATATTCCAAATGATATTACTTCCGTTCGTGATCTGGGTGTTTATATTTCCCACAATCTCAATTGTAAGGACATTTAAATCACATAATTAAAAAAGCTGTTTCTCGTTGTTTTCTAATACACAAAGCTTTTCTTTCTCGTGGTAAAGATATTTTAGTTTGGGCTTATACTACTTATGTAAGACCTATGCTTGAGTATGCTGTTTCTGTATGGAATCCATATTATGCAAATGATATAAATCGTCTTGGAAATGTTCAGCGTAAATTTACTAAACGTCTTTTGGTTTTAATAGCAATTTATCCTATCTTGAACGCCTAAAGCTTCTTAACCTGCCTTCTTTAGAACTTCGTCGTCTTCACATATGTCTATGTCTCATGTATCAAATTATTAATGGTTTATCTTGTATTGATGCTAATGAATTTTTCATTTTCAGTCAAGGCACTACCCGATCAGTTAGCAGTCGTAAACTTACGTTACCAGTTGTCCGTTCCAATGCTCACCTCAACGATTTTTCGCAAAGATACCGAAAAATCTGGAACTCCTTACCTAATCAAATAGTCTCTTCTCCCAAAATCCGTTTGTTCAAGAAAAGAGCTCCTAAACATTGATTTTACAAATTTATTGTTGGGGCATACCTAGTTGTATCACTTCCGTGATCTTCATAGCCGTGCCTAGGGGGTGCGAACTGTGCGGCCGCACAGGGCCGCTGAAATTATGGGCCGCTAAAAAAGTTGTAGTGCATGCCGTATAGAATTCATTTTTTGGCGACCCTCTTACAATAATTCGATACATACGTTCAAAAGGATCGATTTTTCGACGTTCTAATGCAAACCCAGTCAGTTAAAAATCTTTACTTGCATTTTTAAGAGAACGCTGACTGAGCTATACTTGTATTCATTTTTCAGACATATTGTTGATTTTTCTGTTGCAATAATGTGTGTCCAGAAAATTGAGTTCGAAAAGGCTAAAATGTCAAAATTTTCCGGCGCTTTGCACTGAGCCATAGATCAAATGAATTTAAAAGCTTGAATCAGCTGAAATAATCTAGCACTTCACATCACTAGTAATTTAATGCACTATTTGTTCATTGAATGAAAGTGCGCATGCTTGTTGAGCATAAAACTAAAAGTGCGAAAATGATTGTGTACCAGTTTGTCTATTCTTTGCTTTTTTGTCTTTCTTTACAAGGACACAATCCTATTTTAAATGAAAGAAATGGCCAATATACATTTTTCTATATCTTATGGCAGGGACCCGTTGCTGCGCTATGTTATTAGCAGAGGTCGAAAGACGCATTTCAGCTCAGAAGTTTTGTGAGATGTAAGAGTTCATCAATTTTGAGTGTTTTTGGGTTCCATTCAGGGCCGAAATTCGGCCGTTTTTGCGAAAATTTCAACGTTATTATTTGACATTAAAATGCTTTTTTACAAAATTTGTAGGGACTCTGTCCCGGACCCCGCAGGGAATGCTTGACCAGCGCCACCTAAGACCCCCGCAGCATATGTGGGCAGCAACAAAATCCCGGGAGGGTAGGTGCAAGGTTTTTTAGGGGTCGAAAAATGGTTTTAAAATGATGGTATGGCTAAGAAATACCGTTTTCAAGGTTTCTCATTGAGCACTACCCACGAATACCAGCTTTCAGAACATGGGAAGATGATGAATCGCTCAAGTCATGCACATGGACCAGACATGCACACTGAGCTAAAAGTTCTTGCTCGATAAAGTCCAAATGAATTAACTTCGCCACTAGCTACTCTTAAATATCTATCAAATGACTTCCAGGATGTTTTCCCGAACCTTATAATTGATTTCAGAATTTTACTTACAATACCTATTGCTGTGGCCTCAGCAGAACGTTCCTTCTCGGAACTGAAATTAATAAAGACATATTTGCGGTCAACTAAGACTGATTCTCGTCTAAATGCACTAGCGATTATTTCAATTGAAAAGGATTTATCATCTTCGTTAGATTTTTTGCAATTGATTGACCAGTTTGCTGCTCAGAAAGCTAGGCAAGTTATTTTGTAATAAAGCACGTCATCATTCACGAAATAGGTAAATTATTTGAGAAAAAACATACGATACCTACTAAAAATAATATATTTTGTTAGTAAATTTACAGTAAGATGCTAACTGCGATCATATAGGTACATATGTAAAGGATATACATAAGTGATAATTATGATGCCTATAATACCAGTTTTAAAAATTATGGGGGCCGCCAAAATAAGTTTCGCCCAGGGCCGCTAAACCTCTTAGCACGGCCCTGGTGATCTTTGTGTGTCCTTTTGTTCAGTCACTATTTTATCATGTATTTGCGTTTTATCAAATTTCGTGTATTTTTCTGACAATAAACACTTTCTTGTCTTTGTCTTGTCTTGTCTCTAAAACGCATTTTTGCATGACAAAAACTAACCGAATACGTGCAGTATACTTGGCCCGATTCTTTTTGTTTTATTCATAAATGACATTAGCGACCGCTTAAATAGCAAAGTTTGCCTTTTTGCCGATGACGTCAAGCTTTATAATTTATCTAGCAATCACACCCAACTTCAAGATGATATCGCTAAACTCGTAGTCTGGTCCAAGGATTGGCGGTTAAAAATTGCTACTGAAAAATGCTACGCGTTATATCTAGGTTTTGGAAATCCCAAGCATTCTTATAGAATTTCTGACCTGACTGTAGAACAGAGTGTAAATTCTGTAAAGGATTTGGGTGTTTACGTATCAAGTAAACTTGATTTTAATTTCCACTATAATGATATAACGCGTAGAGCTTATGCTAGGGCTATGCTAATATCGAAATCATTTGCTTCTAAAAATAAACTAAATATGTCTAGGGCTTTTACTGTTTACGTCAGACCGCTTCTTGAGTATTGTAGCACTGTTTGGAATCCATACCGTAAGACCCATGTTTCAATGATCGAAAATGTTCAAAGGAAATTTACACGTAAAATTATTGGATTTCGGGGACTTTCTTATGCTGAAAGACTCAGTTCCTTAGAATTGGATAGCCTGGAGATTCGCAGATTGCGTAGTGATCTGTGTATGATGTATCAGATATTCAGTGGTAGATGCGTTTTGCAGCAAGCCGACTTTTTTACTATTTGTGAAAACAACACGCGTGCTCAAAATTCAATGAAATGTGAATGCACTCCTTTTCGGCTTGATGTTCGTGGGTATGATTTATCCAATAGGTGGATTCACGTATGGAATTCTCTCCTGAAGCTGTTGTAAGATCTCCTAGTGTTGCTTCCCTCCGTGAAAAGTTGAAAAAGTTGATCTAACGGGGTATTTCCTAGGGGCGTGTTCTAAGTGCATAATTTATTTAGCCTGCGCGCCTACCTTCGTCTTTTGCACTAATCTCGTATAAATGTACTTTAATTAATAATTTCTTGCTTTTAGAATATGTGATTTTGTATGATGATTCATGTCGAATGTTTATTTATAATTGTATTTCATTGTATATTAATGTTTCTTTTCTTATTGTGTTCTTTTTTTTGTGCGACGAAAATAAAATATTTGTATTTGTATTGTATTGTATAGAAGATAAGGATTTTCAATCGTAGTGAAGTTCTAGACCAGATTGTCGACAAAAATGCTGCAATTGGTGCGGCGCGGCTTAAAGATTAATAACAAAACAAGAAAGAATTAAATCAAAATTTTTGAAGTTTAACATTACAAAAATTTACCACAAATGCCAACCAAGCCCAAAAATTGTTTCCATTTCCTAAAATTCTGGTTGACAAATAGACCAAAAAGTGGAAAAAAACGGTGGTTGGCAACACTGCTAGAAAATAAGTAAAATTTTTAAAAAATCCGCAATGGAAGCGGCTCTAAAAAATCGCCGCGGGCCCCTCAAAAACTGCCACCCTCCCTGTGCTTAAGCATCGGACTGAAAAACTTCCGAAAAATCAAGAATCAAGAAATTGCCAAAACGGAAGGAAAATTGCCAATCTGGGAACTGCATATCTGAGGGCTCACAGTACAGCAGCTTGGCGCTTTATAAAAACATATACGAAATTACTTTGGTAGAATAATTTCCATAAGCAAAGAAAAATGCTCCGATGGAACAAAAAAGGGGAATATACTTGGGATTGTGAATTGACGAGGATGTAAAAGGAGGGGACTAGGAAAAATCTCCCTATGTTATATGCCAAAAATCGCAAAATATGTTAAAAATCAGACTTTCTCTAAACAATGCAAAAAATCGAAGTATATTCTGCGGTCTCTGAAAAACGTATTATTTTAAAATAGTTTTCTCTGATTGACATAATATCTTAAAAGCA
Organism: Mermis nigrescens; assembly: GCA_036768485.1. Classification (NCBI taxonomy): domain Eukaryota; kingdom Metazoa; phylum Nematoda; class Enoplea; order Mermithida; family Mermithidae; genus Mermis; species Mermis nigrescens. The sequence continues at coordinate 5,287,032 of JAVLUZ010000056.1, forward strand.
TATTACGTAATGCAACTTTTTGCAGACTTCATTCAACTTTGAGTTGCTTAATAATGTGACTGAAAGTGAAATGCTGTTAACAAATCATAATTAAGTTGTTCGTATTTCATTATTACTAAGCATGTCACTTAGCAGATACAGCCAATCTAAGTGTCAAAGTGCTAGCAATATTCAAATTCCCAAAAATTGATTGAAAAAAGCAGTGAATTAGCAATGCAGTAGCTATGTAAGCGAATTGAATGAAATAGTACATATCGATGCATTCAAGATAATCGATGATATTGTTGGTTCAAAGCAGTAGGAAACACGGAAGCTGACGTGCAACAGACCTTATGTATGTAGATAGAGTATCTACACGTGCCGTTTACACTTACGGCCATAACGCATCTTAGTGCGTTTATTTCGACCACCCGGTCTTTTTGTTTCCACTTTGGCGATCCAGCCATATGTTCCGATTACTTTACAGTCGGATAGTTTCCGACATTTGGACATGCGGAGGCATTCCAGCCACGGTGTCAATTGGTTGGACTTCTTATAGCCACGTGTTGCGAGGGATACGAAAACGCGGTTTTTCTGTGGAACCCCTATAAGCCCCTTATCATTTCTTTACATTTAAAACATAGGCGACATGACCGCTATTCACGTTGAGCATGTGCAGAGACCCGGAAAATCCATGCGCAAGTAGCGCCAATTTGTTTAAAAAAAATTTCTTTTCATTTCTCTTCTTATATTACTGTAGGCCTCCCTCCAATCATTATTAATTCGGTGGTTGTGGCAGGAGTGCCTTTTTAATTCCCGGCGTGTCATCTTCGACTTTATCAGCGCCTAAGTCTGTACATTGGTTTAGTTAGATAAAAGCAAGAAAAACCAACTGCCTAGAGTTGCATTATAACGCAGGTAGTTAGGAATTGGATTGGCCGGCCACGACTTATCTTTTTGCCGGATTCTTTTGGGTAAAACCTTTTTATTATCATTTCTTGCAAAATTCATCTATCCTATTTCGAACCAAAAACTATAAAAATTATTACATAATTTTTATAGATGATGACAGCCCGGACTAGAGCTCTTTGTTGTTGAGATTTAGGTACAGAGTGCTATTGGAACCAAAATTTATATGTAGTTTCGCCATAGGTAATCTGGCGCGAAACCTTTTCGATTCTTTTCGCGAATATTATTCTTTTGGTCTAAAAATGGTCCAAGGACCTAGGGCAAATACCGGGGTTATCTAATTACTCCTGCGTTAGGATCTGCGGTCGGAATCTCCTTCCCAAAATCTCCGGACCAGATACGTCCGTGGAGATTTTAGGTAGTAAGTATTCAGGGTAATTTGGAAGAGTGCAGGTGATTTGCCGCAGCTTCCTGACCAGCGCTAATTGTAGCATAGGTACTTAGGTAAGCCCCGAAGGTACTTATTGGGGGTTTGTTGCTTTGGTAGTTGTTGTGTGTTGGGTATCTTCCCCGACGACGTGCTGTCGGTTTAGCTATCCGTACATACTTCAAGTACTTAATCAGCAAACTCGTTTGCGCGCGCTAAGACAACTCCAAGGTAACAAAACGCCCATCAGTTACATGTAGATACTCTTTTACACATGTCTACAGCAATTGTTTACTAAACCTTCACATTTTTCAAAGGCCGCAGAATATACTTCGATTTTTTGCATTGGTTAGAGAAAGTCTGATTTTTTACACATTTTGCGATTCTTGGCATAAAACATAGGGAGAATTTTCCTAGTCCCCTCCTTTTACATCCTCGATAATTCACAATCCCAAGTATATTCCCCTTTTTTGTTCCATCGGAGCATTTTTCTTTGCTAGTACCCCGCTTTTAATTAGCAAGATTTGGAAATACAATACTAGATTTCATTTACTGTGCGGTTCTTCTAATAATTAAATGGTTTAAACTTTACAAAGCTGCTAGTTGTAGAAGAAACAAACAGAAACAAACATTCTGATTAGTAATTCTTATGTTAAGTAGAACATCCTGTAAAGAAATATGCTTCCAAAACTTTCTAGAGCTCAACTTCATTTACATTTTATTTTTTACACAAGAGTGTAAAGAATTTTAGTGGGATTAATAATTTCGATATTGCTCTGATATAACGATCAGCATTTATTAAGAAATGAAACCTCTATAATGTTCTAAAAACAAATTAACATTAGGTGTTAATCACTTTACACTACTCTTCATGCGCCCCTAGCAGACGTTTCACATCTGTTTCCATATATATTTTACGACTTTAGAGAAAAATAAGTTACTGTGAGGCTCTAGAATGAAGCTTATTATATAGTGTAAACTTTACACTAGCAACAGGTGTGAAGAAGATTTTAGTCGGATTCGTAAATTCGATATTACTCGGATATTACGATCAACATTCATGAAAAAATTACGTCTCCATAACGGTTTAATGACAAATAGACACAGATGTAAACCACTTTACATCACTCTTGAGTGTAAACAAACGTGCCCAGCTGACGTCCCTTATTTGATTCCATGTAAATTTTCAGATTTCGGCAAAAAATTTAGGTTTTTGCAAAGCTTTAGAACGAAGATAAACCACTTTGCATCACTGTTGAGTGTAAACAAACGCGCCCAGCTGACGTCCCTTATTTGATTCCATGTAAATTTTCAGATTTCGGCAAAAAATTCAGGTTTTCGCAAAGCTCTAGAACGATGATTAATTAGCAGTGTAAACTTTACACAACCGCCTAGTGTAAAGAGGTTTTCTGTCCTCGATTTGTAAATCTAATATTACTCGGATATTATTATAAACATTTATGAAAAACAATGTTCGCTAATGGTCTGAGTAGTAATCATGAGAGCTGAAAGACGGTAGGCGAACCTGCTTTAGCAGTTCATGATAGCTATAACATAGCCAATACTAGTAGCTATCTATGATAGTGCACTGTGGGCTATGGTCTTTCCCATTATTTTCCCAAACTTTCAATAATAAAAAACATTTAGATAATTTCTGGTCTCGGTATCGTAGAGCTAAGTGTATGATAATAGTAATTGTTTAATGCATACCGCTTACGTGAATCGAGAACATTCGATCTGAGATAAAAGTCATTTCACTATTATGTTTAATTGATCGTTGTTTTTATTGTACTGTAATGGTCCTTGAGGTCAGGGTAGAAAAGGTCGTGTTAGTTTCTGGCTTGTTTGGTTTTTTCTGTTGGTCGGTGATTCTCGACTGTACATAGTCATTTTTCTTTACGTATTTGTTTTTCCCGGCTATAGGCCGTGTGTTATTCGTTGAATAAAAATATAGAAAACCAACCCAGTGGTTTCGGATATACCGAGGGTTAGGTCGGCCATCATCCCTTCTGTCGAGGACTTCCACCCGCTTAGTGGACTGATAGGTAAATTCCGTATGATAGTTTATTTCATTCGAAAATCATATTTTATTTCTCAAGCCAAAAATTGACCAAAAATATTATTTAATCTTTAGGATGATTGATCAGCATAGAGCTCGTTGTTGTTGTTTTCATTGTTCAGCGTGCTACACAAATTAGGAACCAAAAACATTTCTGATCAGGTACTGATTGAAAATAAGTTAAATTACAACTTGAGCTTGAGATAGGTCAACTGACCTCCGCGGCAAATTCCGAGACTAGGTAGGTAGCCTTAGGTCTTAGGGCGTAGCTGCTGAGATCACTCGACGAAAAGCAGCCAGCAATATTAGGGCTGAGGGGATCGAAGCCGCAAGTGTCTGTAAGGGTCCAAAGATCGAAAGCCTTAGAGCCGCGCGATCGGGGCCAGCACTAAGCGCAGACTTAAGTACCTACGTACCTAGGTAAATCTCGAAGGTAATGTATCCGTCCTATGTCGATTCTTTGTAGACATAAGGCGGCTCTACATTTACAAACACCACTGCCCATGTATCTCATATCTATGTACATACACTTACATGGTTACCTATAGTCTGTTTCACATAAGTTTGGGTATAAATTTTAAAAGTATATCCGACAATAAGCCGACAGCTCGCGATCACAGCATTGATGTGATATGTAATTATCGTAATTCGTCGGCTTACTATCAAAAAAATTCTTGAAATTTTTGCCCAAACTTATTTGAAACAGATTATAAATTTCGAAAATTAACACAATGTTCAGCAAGGTGGACGAATAATTTAATATCGCAAACTAAAACTAGGGAAAGTACCTACATATAATCGGTATAAACACATTTTTACAGCGCATTCGTTTGCCTCAAGAGAAAAATATTTTGTAACGCGCACTGCCGAGATGATTTGTCGGTAAGATCATAAAGCGAAAGTATGACGCTTTTTGGCAATGCATCAGGATCGGTCCTTACAAGCGCAGAAACCTGCAAAAGAGTGAGGCAAACATTGTCATTCAAACATACAGCGTTGTTAACAGACACCGAAAAATTGGGTGTATCCCAGAATAAGTCAATTTGTTAAATGTTAAAAAACAATTTTATTGCCGTATGAGAAATGTTCATAAATAATGCTTCCACCCATATACAGATCTACACAAATAGCACCAAATCTAGGCCTTTTTTGACATTTAAAATGTTCGAACTCCCAGTGTTTCGGCGAATTAGATATACGATTGTGACCAACATACAAAATACATACTCGTAGAATAAGGAGAATCAAGCATGTTACCTAAAATTACAGAAATTTTTCCCTTAACTTCTTTTTACTATAATGAATTAATTGAAAATTACTAGCAACATACATGTTAACTCAGAACAACTGCAAAACTGTATTATAGCAAGTTTACTAAAACCGAAAACCCGTTGGCCCTCAGATATTTCCGAAGGTCAAAAAGAAGCCGAAAATGTAGGGTTTACTATCAAAGGAACATGATTTTCAGAATTAATAATCATCAATCCAAGAAAACTATCCAAAACCAAGAAAATCTCCCCCAATTTCGCGATTTAGGCAATTTTGAGTGCGATATGTACAAAATCACGGTGTGCATTATACATGTATGTGTACATATGTACATACGAGTATTATGTACGAAATGCGGGTTCAATTCGAAGCATTTCAAATAGAATAGCTTACAATAAATTTTGGTTTAAAGCATAATGCCTAGCAAAAATTGGCCATACTCACTACTGTAAAAAGTCAATAGATAATGAAACAGGTCACATTTAATATTTCCACCCGGGCACAGCTTAGAATAAATGCTGATGAGAAGGTATTTTATCTATAGTCCATTTCACGAAACCTTGTGCATGAAAATCAATTTTCAGCACTCAATGCAATGGCTACAAAAGTGGTTTTCAGGCAGCCTACTGTAAAGCAACTCTGCGTGGCAAAACATCATATGCTTGTCAATTGCTATGCGTAAAATCGTGATTTTTACACCACTTAAACCGCTTTTGCAATCGGTTCAGACTGCTTCACAAATTGTGATCCGTGCACAAGGTTCCGTAGAATAGACTGTAGTTTACACGACTCGCGCATATTTTTAGTTGCGCATTTAAAATTACAACTAAATCACTTCGGCGGATATTGTTTCCTTCGAAATTAAATAGTATTTATTTAGACGAGCAATAAGAGCACACCTGGGCGTGGGGGAGTTTGGGGGGTATGCACCCCCTAGAAACCAAAATACCCCCCAGAATTCAAATTTTGAAATTTTTTTCCGGTTTTTTCGCAATTTTTTGATGCCAATGGATAGTGCTTGATGCAAAACGTCGAAAAATGGTGTTTTTATCGCCATACCACAATTTTTAAGGACATTTTATGACCTTCAAAAAATCTTGCACCCCCCAGATTTTTCTTGCAGCTCACGTATGAATAAGAGCAGCCAAAATAAACGCTGGAACAATGTGCTCGCAATCAATGGCAAGCAAGATTATCAACACTGGAGGGGAAGTCTGCATTAACAGGGATGGGTGGGTCTCGCTCGCTTATTTGAACACTAATACACAGTATGAAATTTCCTCATCCACATCGGTGTTTTTTGTACAAGGTCCCTTTGTAAGATGGTCCCCAAAAGTCTTTGTACATTTTGTACATGCAAATTTTTGGGTACTATTATATGGTACAGTAACAATTCTAGATTGGTAAAACAGGGTTTTTCGACCTTAGGCAGTGTATTTTAACACTTTTAAATTTCTGACGTCAAAAATTACTAAAAATTGTCTCAAAATGGCGCGATGCGCCAAAAATTCGACATTCGTCCTTTCTAAATGCAAATACTGCCATTATAAAGATATATAGCACATACAATTACTCATTTAGGCGCGGTAAATTTTTAGGAATTTTGGACCTTTTTCACAGTTTTTGCCGTCCCAAAACGATTCTTTGCTTCCCAAAAATCTTTGTACACGTACAAAGGCGGTCCCGAAAAGGCTTTGTACCTACATCGGCAAAAATCTATGTCGAATACAAAAAAACCGTGCCCCAAATCAAAAAATTAATTAGTTATTGAATTGTACAACAAATAGATTAAAGAGAAATCGCAATTAATTAATTATTTCAGTTCAATTACTCACTTTCTAATTAATCGTAGTACCTACTACTAATAAGTCGAAGTTCTCGTTAAGCGTATCTTACCAGCTTAGGTGGCACGAGTCGGCGCAGGTAGACAGCCTCATTGCAATCAAAAACAGCAAGAAACCGAAGAAAGGTTGATACAAAGCAAAGATGAGGCGTTATTTCGCCAGCAGGGCAACTCTGCTCGAATTTTTTATACAAGGAAGCTGTGAAAAATATTAGTTTTACATAATTTCTTTAAATAAAAAGACAGCTTCTGTAAAATCTGTCAAGAAATTGAAAGACATGACTGATTTACAGCAAATACATATTCACAATGGCGGTGGCGGATCCAGGATTTTCTGACAGGTGGGGGCGGAATTCCAAATTTTTTTAATAATAAAATTGTCCAAAAAATCCGTCTAGTATGATTAAAAAGCGATATTTTGCCGTCTTTTGATAGAATTATTTATGATCCGAAAAATTAGAAATTTTCCGAAGTTTTGCATAAAAAACGCCTAAATTTTGTGAAAAAAATCGACAGTTTGTGCATAAACTACTCTAATGACACAAGATGAGATTTTTAGAACGAAAGTCAGAAATATCATTCAAGTGTATTAAGCGGCGCGAAGCGCTGGAATATTAAAAAATCATGATAATTTTTAAAGATAGGGGTGGGAGGGACCGCCTACCGCCCCCTAAATATCCGCCCTTGCACAATGGCAGGTGATCTCAAGCCTTTTTCTAATTTCTTTAGTTTCGAGTAAGAGGCCATGCAAGTAATAGAAATTCAGACGGACAAACTCGAAATTTTTTATGAAGTGCATTTACTTAAAAATGATGGGTGAATGAGTACAGGTCGAAAACACTATTTTTTTACGTTTCTGACAATGCTAGTTATTTCTAGGATAAAACATAACAAATTTCGACATAATTTCAAAAAAGAATGCAGCTTAATGAACAAAATGTGAGCGCCAAAAATTTGATACATTTGTACAAAAAGATAGTCAACTAACGCTAAAATAGCTCATTTTATGTGAGTTTTCGGAAAATCGAGAATTCAGAGAAGTTTTGATGTTGTTTTTCTGTTCTACGAGGGGATTAAAACCATACGTGGGCAGCAAGAAAATTCTGGGGGTGCAAGATTTTTTTGAAGGTCGAAAAATGGCCTTAAAAATGGTGGTATGGCGATAAAAACACCATTTTTCGACGTTTCTCATCAAGCACTATCCATTGGCATCAAAAAATTGCGAAAAAAACGAAAAAAATTTTCAAAAATTGAATTCTGGGGGGGGGTATTTTGATTTCTGGGGGGGGGGGGTATTTTGGTTTCTGGGGGGTGCATACCCCCAAACCCCCACGCCCAGGTGTGATTAAAACCCCACAGAAGAGCTTATAATGGTAACAGCCTACTTTTAGCCCATTTCTGGGAATACGAATGAACTTTAAAAACTGCTAAGCACCGCACCAACGAATTTAAGATAGGTACATATGCTGAAGATATTGTGCTAAGAACGGTGCATAGGAGCATGTTATACTAAGGTAATTTTTAGGTAGAAAACTTTTGCTAATTCTCGGAAAAAACAGCGATTAAAGTTTTAATTTTCCCAAGATTTATTGTCGATTTTTGAATAGGACAAATTTTTGGGATATGCAGAAAGTTTTGGCACTTCAAACTTTGACTAAACGTGATCACGCGGATATACGAAAAGTTGAAACGAAGACCCGGATTAAAAACCCGTCTAATCCAAAGAAACGGAAATCGAAAGCTGTAAACTGTGCATGGGCACGGTAATTCAAAATGACCATGTATTAGTAAGCACACATGGGCGTGGGGGTTGGGGGGGTTCCCACTACCCCCAGAAGTTTAAATACCCCCGCAGATTACTGTAGTCCCAACATCTATTTTCAGATACATTTTTAGCAATTTACCCCATCCTGACCCCCAGAATTTGGGTGCTGCCCATGTATGCGCGTATGTATCTATATGGAGAACGCAAATGAAAAGCGAAACGGTGAAGAAATTGAGGGAAAAAAGACTGATTGAGGACACAACGACAACTTCCGCAATGTACAACTTTCACACAGCTAGCTCATTTTATTAATACATTAAAACCGAAAGCATACATAAATTTATTTCTACAATTTCATGATTCATGCTAATTAATAAAGCTCCCTGTCCCGATAAGGCAAATGTTAAGAGTGATTTATGATGCAATATTTTTGGTTTAAAATCTATTTTTGAATTTATTGCTTTGTTTAAAAGCCCGAACAGGACTTTTTCGTTGTAGAAATTCAATATTGACCACGATTAAGGTTCGAAACCGATTGTTCGCTAAAACTTTTAAAAAATCGTTCCTTTCAGGTGGTCTTCTCAATAGAATTTTGATAAATTTGCCCAATTAATCTCTCAAAAAATACATTTTAATTTCCGTAATATAAATCCTGACTGATAAAATAAATGGATAAGACGAACATCTTCAGGCCGGACTAAATAAATTTTCGAACGATATAATAGCGTTCTTGAAATGCAGATTTTCGTGATAATTCTGAATATTTTAGACGATACATATACACGTAATGGTAAAGAGAAAGAAAAATTTAAAATAAGAAAAAGACTGTATTTTTTTCGAATTGCATAATGGCCATAAATTCACGGTACAAGCGAAGCTAAATGAAATACAAAATAAAGAAATACCTATAGAATGTGGAATAATGCAGCACAAATGATTCTGATTCGTTTGTTCCATGCAGTCTGAAAAAGGGAGTTTAAAAACGAAGTTAGACCCCTGAAGAAACTTTTATTTGAAATGCGTACAGGGGTCAAACAGGGTTTATATAAATCTAAGATGACTAACGACAAAAATTACTTTTGACGAGGAATAAACAACGCCCTTGCCTTAGTTAGAGCATAGCCTCAGTGTTAAATAAATACGTAACATAATCTTCGAAAACACAATCGCTTACATGAAAATTTAGATTTTTTTAAAATTGTCAATTACTGATCAATCTTAGTAGGTATGAAACCTAAATCATTCAGTGAAATTGCACAAACGACTTATTACCATAGGTGGGCGGCACCAAACTTCTGCTGGGGGTGCAAAATTTTTTTCAAAGGTCAAAAAATGGCCTTAAAATGTTGGTATGGCGAAAAAAACACAATTTTTCAACGTTTCTCATCAAGCACTACCCATTGGTATCGAAAAATGCCGAAAAAAACAGAAAAATTTCAAAAATTGAATTCTGAGGGGTGGCATTTTGGTTTCTGCGGGGGAGTATTTCTGTTTCTTGGGGGTGGGTGTATACCCCCAAACCCGCCCCCACGCCCAGGTGTGCTTATTACGCTAGAATGGAGCAAATTGCCTCAGCACTTCGCTTACCATCTTCTCCTATTTTTCGCAACTTAGTCGACGTTGGACCCTCCGTTTCAGCCGAATTTTCGACAGGCGCGCTAATACTTACGAGTCTCAGTGCAAGCACATAAAACTGGACCAGTAATCTGAGGGGAAAATCAATACGGTTTCTAGGCGTGCATGTATATTTTAAAAATACGATCGTACATGTAACGGCTTGAAAATTTGTGTAAGGGGTCCCCGCCCGACCACACTTAGGGGGGTACACATGCACGCAACGGCTCGAAATTTAGGCTGGGGGCCCCGGCCATTTTTAGGGGGAGGTAAATGACCTCTAATTTTGGACAAAAACTGGTCAAAAAAGGCCTAAAAACGGCCAAAAATTCGATTTTTTCCTAAAATTAGGAACAGGAGTCAAAAATTGTCTGGCTTTAGGGGGATGGGGGGAAGTCCGACTTTGGGTGGAGGATACCCAATCCCCTTTCTTACAAATATGAAGGTACAAGACCTTTAATTTTGGCCAAAAATGGCCAAGAAAACCTTAAAAAAGACCAAAAAACGCAAACTTTTCCAAAACTGGGTGGTCAAAAATTTTCTGGATTAGAATCAGGACCATAGATGCACAGCATGGCCGATCTCGGGGGAACTGGAGTCAAAAATTGAGCTTCTTTGGGACAAAATGACCTTAAAAACTTGTATAAGCGCCAAAATAGTGGTAAAACTACATCGTTACACAGTTTCTGGTCAATTGGAAACACTTTTGAAGACAATTTTCAATTTTCGTCCGTTTTTGGCCTTCATTTTGCCTCATTTTCCTCACAAAATTTTTAATTTTCCATTCTAGGGGTCTACACCCCAAACCCCTTCACGTGCTTGTCTGATTAGAACCACTATAATTCAAATACTAAGAAGTTGGAATATTTTTTCAGTTTTTCGCGTTTTTCATGCTTCATGCCAAAAAAACATAGAGCTCGATGAGAAATAAGGAAAAACGATGTTTTGCACCTACCGTATTATATCATGGCATGAAGAAACCTATATTTTCATTATATGCGTACTTCAACAAAAATTTTGAACAGAATTACAACGTGAAAAAGGTAAGAAAACAAAAGAAATGAAATGATACGTAAATGGAAAACATTTAAATAATAAACAATTAAATATAGAAAATCGGAAATAAAATGAAGCATTAAACAACAGCAAAAGCTTAAGTCACGATAACACTTCAAATACAGAAATATCACGATCCAAATTTACCGCATTCGTTAGTGGAATATACAGTGCGATTTATAGATTTGAATAAATTACAGTATACGTATGTATAAGCATACATTTAAGAGGGGAGGATGAAGGATCCCCACCCAACATCGGTCGTCCCCCCAAAGCCGTAAAATTTTTGAACCCTCCCCACCATACATGCACAGCATGGGAATCCTGGGGGGGGGTGAAATTATAAAGTGCCTTTTTTAGATCCAAAACTGGAAGGTACGCGTCAAAAACATCGTTTTTCAGCGTTTCTGACAATGCTCCATCTTTCTAGAGCATAAAAACATAGAAAATTCCGAAAAAATAAAAAAATCGGAATAAATTGAACAAAACATAGTCAAAACATGAGTACAATGACGCGAAGCGCCGAAAATTTCGCCTTTTTGAGCAAATAGATAGCTAAAAACGCTTTAAAAAAGCATCTTTTCAACAAATTTCAAAAAAATTTCCGGGAATTTTTCAAAAGAATCGCTAATTCTGGGACGAGGTTAAAAAATTTTGCGGGGGGGGGGGGGGTTAAAATTTTTCTGAGAAGGGGGTAAAAAGCGCCCCTAAACCCCCCATTTCCTCCCAGATAATGTATGCTCGCCACCCACGATTTTCGGAAAAAAATTGAATTTTTCGGCCGTTTTTACGTCTTTTGGCCGTTTTTGGCCAAAATTAGAGCTTATTCACCCCCTCCCCTAAAATTAGCCAGGGAGGCCCACCCGAAATTTCGAGCCGTTACATGTATGCGTTTAAGGTTAACACGACCCTGAAAACGCGGAATAAAATTTTAATATTTGTTAGACGTGTGATAAATGTTCAGCATGCAAAGAAACAATAAATGAAGTTATTGAAAATCAAAATAGGCCGCATTCACTTGGTCCGCCATACATGCACACAGGGAGGGGTAAGAGGGGGTATTTCCCCCTAAAGCACCAAAAAAGGGATCTTATGTAGGATTCCCCCAGCGACTTCCATAGGAGCTACAGTAACCTAACTTTAGAATATATATTGCTCATAGTCACAACTTCTGAAAAATACATGTATCAAGCAGATGTGACATGAGTTATGGGTCAGTAATATTTGGTTGCTGTAGCTCGTATGGAAATCGCTGTGGGGGATTCTACATAACATCCCACAGAAGTCAGATATTGTCGACCGATTTAGGCATAAAATCATGCATTTTTGGCCAGTTTTACTATAACATGCATACCTCAAAAACGGTTTTAGTAGCATTTTGGCGATTTCACCCAACCATACCCCTCCCAGAATGTTTTTGTCGCCCACGTATCCTGGTCACGCTGACGATGTGCATCTGACTGGCCACCAAGGTGTAGCAGGGTACGAGAATCTTTTCATAAGTAATTACACATATAATTATACATATCTCTCATAGGTGGGCGGCACCAAATTCTGGGGTGTGCAAGATTTTTCAAAGGTAAAAAAATGGCCTTAAAAATGGTGGTACGCCGAAAAAACACAATTTTTCATCCTTTCTCATCGAGCACTATCCATTGGCATCAAAAATTGTGAAAAAAACGAAAAAATTTCGAAAATTTAATTCTGGGGGGAAGAGGGTATTTTGGTTTCTGGGGGTATTTTGGTTTCACGGGAATGCATAAAATAGGTGGGCGCCACCAAGTTCTGGGGGTAGCACGATTTTTACATAGGTCATAAAATGGCCTTAAAAATGATAGTATGGCGAAAAACACCATTTTTCAACATTTCTAATCTAGCACTATCCATTGGCGTTGAAAAATTGCGAAAAAAACAAAAAAAAATTAAAAATTGAATTCTGTGGGAGGGTTTCTGGGGAGGTATTTCAGTTTCTGGGGAAGCATTTCGGTTTCTGATGGGTGCATACCACCCCAGACCCACCAAACTCAGGTATGGTGCATACCCCCAGACCCCCCACGCCCAGATGTGATATCTATCCAACGCATACATACAAAGCCTAAAAATTAAAAATTCGCAAATATGTACCTGGACAAAATAACCCCACGAGGTGAGACGCAATAAAGCTCTCGTCCCGAATCAAAAACGAACGTGGAAATAATATCGGCGAAGGCGAGTATTGATTTGACGTTGCTTTGATTAGCTTTAGAAGAGAAATCCTGGCCATCGTCAGCGTTAACGATGTCATTGGACGAGTCTTCGCCCACCAAACAACAAGCGATGCACAACTCGGACCACAAGTTCAACTCGTCGACAGAATTCAATTTTTGTAGCTCCTGCGATAATGAAAATAAACTGCATTACTTCTAGATTATGAGAAAATTTTTCAACGAGTTTTATCAATTTTTTTCATTCGTCCGCTTTATTTTATCTCGAAAATCAAAACAAAATTTTCAAAAACAAATGTTTTTTTGTTTATTAATCCAATTCGTAAAATGAGGTCATTCAGGAAAGAGGGCCAGCAATTCTGCGATTTTTCTTCCCCCTTAATCAACAATATTTTGAGCCAACGTGTTATGCCAAACTTAGGTCTTCTTAGAAAATTGGCCGTCCTGAGCATACATGAGCGGCAGCCAAATTCTGGGGGGGGTCCGATGGGGAAAAATTGCCTAAAATGACACCGAAAATTCAACTCTAGGGGTCTATTAATTTGGGGGTCCGTTGGATTCTGGGGATCCAGACTCCCAGATCCTCAGACCCATGCGTGGTCCTGAGGCGATAATGATAGTGTATTCGGCAAATATTTTTCCAGCGGCCAAAATATTTATCTGTATACGTGCAAAAATCTTTTAGAGCAGTAGCAAAATAAAAAACGTCGATTAAGTAATTTTCTGCGGATGTCCGACTTGATAATGCCAAAAATTGCGTTTGAACAAAAGTCCCTTTCATAACGTCCAGCTTTAATGATGCTGAATTAGTCAGAAATGTTTTAGAGTTTCACAACAACTTAGTAGTATACTATTTGTTTGCTGATAAATCATAGTAAAGATGCGAATAAGGTTCAAGTCCCTTGGTTATCTGTTTACATATCTTAAAAGGACCTTAAAATTGAATTTTCGGCTATTAAGGCGACACAAATTTCGCCCCAGTCTGATTTCTCTAATTTTCTAAATCATACTTGGCATTGAAGAAGTTGCTAATTCGACTCGAAAACGAAAAAATTATTAGAAATTTTATAATTTTTGTATTTTTTGTCAGAAATTAAGTAGCTGGCTTAAATTAAGTTAAGCTAAGCTTAAAGCATTGGGCTTAAAATTAAATTAAGCTAAGCTTACAGTACTGATAAAGCTCGAAAAATAGTATCAGCACGCAGACTGAGCGCGTTGTAAAACTATGATAATTATATCATGATAAAACTTATCATCTACTTATATACCTATTATATGCATTAGTGATAAGAATAGGTGGGTGGCACCAAAGTTCTGGGAGGTGAAGTGCAAGATTCTTTAAAACGTCAAAAAATGGCCCTAAAAATGGTGGCATGGCGAAAAAATACCATTTTTTAAGGTTTCTCATCGAGCACTATCCATTTGTATCAAAAAATTGCAAAAAAAACAAAAAAAAAATTTCAAACATTGAATTCTGAGGGGGTAGGGGTATTTTGATTGCTGAGGGAGGGGGGTATTTTGGTTTCTGGGGGGGTATTTTGGTTTCTTGAGGGGGTGCATACCCCCGAACCCCCCACGCGCAGGATTGGTGATAGGTCGGTACCTCATTTTCAGCCGGTACCGGTACCAGTACCCTTGGTACCGGTACTAATATTGCTATTAACTTATGCAATATCACTGAATTGCCTCATTTTCTTATACAATAAATGTTTCCTATATGTATATTTCATGCATAATTAACTGCGATGCATGTTCTATTGCGTTTAGCCACAATTGCTTAGTCTGTTGCTGATTTAAAAATAGATCAATACTTATCCATTTGCTATTTTGAGTTGAATCGTAGGTGCCCTGAAATCATATGCGCGTGAATATGAGTGGTGAAGGGCCGCAATCGAGTTTAGAATTTTTCGTAGTATAGCGTGAATATTTTGTATTGAAAAATAAACGAAAATTATGCAAAAGTATAGAACATTTACAAACTTTATATAAATTTTGTTGTCTCAACGACTCCTACGTTTTTGCTATATTTCTGTCGAGATTCGGATTAATTCATTATGGAAATGCGTAGAATTTTACTCCTCTCAGGATTCCAGCTCAACTACCTCAATAACCTTAGCCTCAAATCGTTGCTATTAATACATACCAGTGTTTTTTTGTGCAAGGTCCGTTTGTACATGTACAAAGATGGTCCCTAAAAGTCCTTGTACATTTCGTACACACAAATTTTTGGGTACTATAATATGGTACAGTAGCGATTTTAGTGTGGCAAAAACAGAGTTGTTCGACCTTTTGATTACTTATTTTAGCAATTTCTAGGTTTCTGAGGGCAAAATCAGTAATATTCGTCTCAAAACGGAGCGGAGCGCCAAAAAAAGTTTGGCATTTTTCGTTTCAAAATGCAATTTCTGAAATTATAAAGATATATGTATAGAACAATAATAATTGCTCATTTCGGCGCGGAGCGCCGAGAATTTTTGCGAATTTCGAACCTTTTTTGCAGTTTTTGTCTTCCAAAAAATCTATGCACATGTACAAAGACGGTCCCCAAAAGTCTTTGTACATCGCGAAAAATCTTTGCCGAATACAAAAAAAACCGTGATACATACTACTCTAAAATGACTCTTTTCTTTAGAAAAGGACTACTATTCTAAGTGATCCACTTAGTGATTTTAATTGCTGAGAAGAAAATCGTTGTATCTTTGGGACTATTATAAGATCGATGATAATGACAAAGCAAAAGTGTTACGCAATACATGTCTGCGGAAAGTCAATTAATAGAGGAGACAAAGACTACGGTGCTTTTGGACTAAACGGAATGAAAAACATATTCGAGTCAAATGGCTACCAGTGTGTCTCTCTCAAAATATGTATGATCTGATAAACGAGCGCGTTTGCTGCTAAAAAACTTAGAAATACTAATTTTTTTGTCCAAAAATTTACGCATTACTGAATGAGTCTAATTCAAACTTAATTTTGTAGAGCAAACGATGAAATAAAGTTAGCAACAAAACCTTGTTATCAATGTTTTTTAAACTATTTGATGAAGATCGTTCTGAAACAAGATTTAATCATTTTACGTCACGGTTTTTTCTGTGTTCGGCAAAGATTTTTCCCGATGTACAAAGACTTTTCGGGACCGTCTTTGTACATGTACAAAGATTTTTGGGAAGACAAAACCTGCAAAAAAGGTCTAAAATTCGCAAAATGTTTTGGCACTTCGCGCCAAAATGAGTAATTGTGTATCCTACATATCTTTGTAATAGCATAAATTGCATTTTAAAAGGAAAAATGTCAAATATTTAGGCGCCTCGCACCGTTTTAAGACGTTTCTTAATGATTTTCACCCTCAGAAACCCAGAAATTAGCTAAAATACACTACCAAAGGTCGAACAACTCTACACTAAAATCGTTACTGTACCATAATGTAGTACCCAAAAATTTGTGTGTACAAAATGTACAAAGACTTTTTAGGGACCATCTTTGTACATCTACAAACAGACCTTGTACATAAAAACAGTTTTATGTTCACATAAAATAATAAAAAGAGTACCGGCCGGTACCAGAGTAGTACCGGCACCGGTACCAGAGTGGTACCACCACCGGTACCCTGGTACCGGCGCCGGTACCCACCCACCCCTAATATGCATGCATAAAATGTGAAAAACATCCATTTGACACTCAAAATGACTTCCTACTTCAATGCAAACTTTGATCCAACTTTTCGGTTGTCCAAAAAAATTGTAACGCTCGACGAGACTAAGCGTAGAGGCGGTTAGCCAACGGTGACGAAGAGCCGACGAAAATTGCTGTTTGAATAGGTCGGCAGGGGGCGGAGTGGACGTAAAGCAGGGCAAAGAGGTCGGCGGACCGTTTTTTGACAATCCGCTCCGATTGGGGCCCGAATTAGGCCACGGACAAGGCGGACTAGGCACCGGATCGGGAATCAGCAACGGGCACAGCAAACGCTTCGTAACGTTGGCCATAAACGCCTGCCTGAAGAGTATCGGAATAGGATCGGAAAATAATAGAATTACAATTAAATTTAGGAAAAAGCTTAGTCAATAGTTTCGATACGAACGCACACTTTATATATCAACAATACACATCAACAATGCACAAGGTCAAAAGTTCTGGAAAAGGATAAACTGAGTTTCCTTGGGGTTTTAATGAATACTTGATTTTGCGACTTAATGACAAATTTGGATACTTATTTCGAAGTATTTTATTCTTCATGAATTTTTGTCCGCAAATTCGCATGAAAACAAATAACAAAAAGGGTAAAGGAAGGACCTGAAACCAGTGTTTTCTTGTACAAGGTCCGTTTGTACATGTACAAAGGTGGTTCCTAAAAGTCTTCGTACATTTTGTAAACACAAATTCTTGGGTTCTATATGGTACATTAGCGATTTTAGTGTGGTAAAAACAGAGTTGTTCGACTTTTGGTAGTGTATTTTAGCTAATTTCCAGGTCTCTAAGGGCAAATATCACTAAGAATAGTCATAAAACGGCGCGAAGCGCCGAAAATTTTGACATTTCTCCTTTTGGAATGCAATTTCTGCTATCATAAAGATATATAGAACACACAATTACTCATTTCGGCGCGAAGCACCAAAAATTTTTGCGAATTTGAGACTTTTTTCGCAATTTTTGCCTTCCCAAAAATCTTGTACATGTACAAAGACGGTCCTGAAAAGTCTTTGTACATCAGGGAAAATTTTTGCCGAATACAAAAAAGCAGAGATTGAAACATCAAATATATACGAGATAATAGATAATAGTCCCCATGACAACCCAACATGCATTCCTTATTCTGCCTTTAGTAGGTCCGGTCCGGCCCTTTTTTGGTTGAACCGGGACCGGGCGGCTGGTCGTATCCTTTCAAAAGTTTCGTTAGGGAGATACCCCCTACAAGTGTGCATCTGTGCCCATGCGCGTTTCCAATGTATTCACAAAGAAGACAAGCGTCTAATGGTAGGTTTAACTCACGGTTTTTTTTTGTATTCGGCAAAGATTTTTCCCGATGTACAAAGACTTTCCGGGACCGTCTTTGTACATGTACAAAGATTTTGGGAAGACAAGAATTGCGAAAAAGGTCTAACATTCGAAAAAATTTTGGCGCTTCGCGCCGAAATGAGTAGTTGTGTGTTCTATATATCTTTATAATGGCAGAAATTGCATTTCAAAAGTAAAAATGTCAAATTTTTCGGCGCTTCGCGCCGTTTTAAGACGATTCTTAGTGATTTTTGCCCTTAGAGACCCAGAAATTGGCTAAAACACACTACGAAAAGTCGAAGAACTCTGTTTTTACGACAGTGAAATCGCTGCTGTACCATATTATAGTACCCAAAAATTTTGTGTGTACAAAATGTACAAAGATTTTTAGGAAGAAAAAACTGTAAAAAAGTGTAAAATTCCCGAAATTTTGGCGCTTCGCGCCGAACTGATAAATTATTTGTCCTATATATCTTTAAAATGGCAGAATTTGCATTTAGAATGGAAAAATGTCAATATTTTTCGGCGCTTCGCGCCGTTTTCAGATAATTTTTAGTAATTTTTGGCGTCAGAAACCCAGAAATTAGCTAAAATACACTACCAAAGATCGAAAACCCTGTTTTACCACACTAAAATCGCTACTGTACTTTATAATAGTACACAAAAATTTGCATGTACAAAATGTACAAAGACTTTTGGGGACCATCTTTGTACATGTACAAACGGACCTTGTACAAAAAAAATACTGGTTTAACTACACTTGTTTAAAATTTTGTATGTACGTCAGGCTCACAATTTTTTCTTGTATTGGGCAAAGATTTTTCCCGATGTACAAAAACTGTTCAGGGCCGTCTTTGTGCACGTAGAAAGATTTCCGGGTGTTAAAAATTGAAAAAAGGGTATGAAATTCCTAAAATTTTTGACGCTTCGCGCCAAATTGAGTAATTTTCTGTTTTATTTATCTTTTTAATGGCAAAATTTGTATTTAGAAAGAGACAATGTCAAATTTTTCGGCGCCGCGCGCCGTGTTGAGACAATTTTTAGTATTTTTTGTTGTCAGAAACGCAGAAATTGGCTAGAATACACTACCAAAGGTCGAAAACCCTGTTTTACCACACTAGAAGCTAGGGATGCAACGGATATCCGGATCCGGATCCGTTATTATCCGGTATTATTTTGGATCCGGATCCGGTATTTTGAAAAATTAAGATCCGTATCCGGATCCGGATCCGGTATTTTTAAAAAATAAGATCCGGATCCGGATCCGTTATTTTTACAGTTTAAAACGGATCCTAAACGGATCCAAGAGATTGTGATAAAAGATCATTAAACCTTGAAGTGTATTGAAGAAACAACATCATTATGAGACAAAAGCTTTACTTTGATTGACTTAATACTCAAATTCAATGACAGGCAAATTGTATTTAAGAAACAGCAGCTTTTCCGCAACCAAAGAAAGTGGTAGACTGCTCAAAGTCATAAGCTCAACTAACCGCTCATCTGTATCAATTGATTTTGCATCATCGTTATTCCGTTTTTTACCCTTAAATCGTACATAAGTTAATTAGGAATGCTCTCATAAAAATAAAATATTTCATACAGCAAGTAAGCATGCTTCCATTGTCATTTGCACCTTTTGTTTTTCATGTTTCAAAGCAGTCTTTTCGCAATCTGCGCGTTTTTCTGCAAAGGAAAGTAGACATGCCTGACGCGAACCTTCTACAATCTGTGCTTAACAAGAATACCTCGTTCCTTTTCTTCGATCTGCTGGGACTCCTCTGCTTTGAACTTTTTATAGTCCGCCGCATGCTTAGTTTGCAGACGCTTTTTCATACAGGTGGTACCAGTGTTTTTTTTGTACTCGGAAAAGATTTTTCCCGATGTACAAAAACTTTTCGGGACCGTCTTTGTATATACATGTACAAAGATTTTTGGGAAGACAAAAATTGCAAAAATGGTCTGAAATTCGCAAAAATTTTCGGCGCTTTGCGCCGAAATGAGTAACTGTGTGTTGGATATACATGTCTTTACAATGGCAGAAATTGGATTTCAAAAGGAAAAATGTCAAATTTTTCGGCGCTTTGCGCCGTTTTAAGATGATAGTGATTTTCGCACTTGGAGACGCAGAAATTTGCCAAAAAACACTACCAAAAGTCGATCAACACTGTGTTTAACACTAAAATCGCTACTGTACCATATTATAGTACCCAAAAATTTGTGTGTACAAAATGTACGAAGATTTTTGGGAAGACAAAAACTGTAAAAAGGTGTGAAATTCCCAACGCCAAAATGAGTAATTGTTTCTCCTATATATCTTTAAAATAGCAGAATTTGCATTTAGAATGGAAAGATGTCAAATTCTTCGGCGCTTCGCGCCGTTTTGAGACAATTTCTAATAATTTTTGCCGCCAGAAACCCAGAAATTAGATAAAATACGCTACCAAAGATCGAAAACCCCGTTTTGCCACACTAAAATCGCTACTGTATTATAGTACACAAAAATTTGCATGTACTAAATGTACAAAGACTTTTGGGGACTATCTCTGTACTTGTACAAACGGACCTTGTACAAAAAAAACACTGGGTGGTACCCCTCCACCGCTTCTGGAAAGCTTTGCTGCGCAGAGATTACATTGCGATTTAGTTTCATTATCAGCTAGCGTAAAATAGTTTCAGACAGGACTAGAAATGCTTTTTGGCATTTCCGATTAATGAGGGGAAGACGCCAGATTCGCAGTTTTTCAAGCTACAGCCGATTTAAGATCAATCCGGACCACTGAACCAAGATCATGCAGCTTTGCTTTTTTCACCATCCTACAGTAATTCTGCTTCTGAAACTAATGAGCACCGTACTTGCGAACAAAAATTTAAGTATTAAAAAAATTAAGCGTTCATAATGCATATTCATGGATCCGGATCCGGATCCGTTATTATCCGTTATTTTAATAATTAAAGATCCGGATCCGGATCCGTTATTTTAAATTTTATGGATCCGTATCCGGATCCGTTATTTTGAATTGTACGGATCCGGATCCGGATCCGATTATTGGAAAACCCGGATCCGTTGCATCCCTACTAGAAGCGCTGTTGTACCATATTATAGTTCCCAGAAAAATATGCGTGTACAAAATGTACAAAGACTTTTGGAGACCATCATCGCATATGTACAAAAGGACCTTGTGCAAAAAAACACTGATCAGGCCCGCAAAATATCTAGTTCTCTTCAATGGGTACATACATAGGTAATTACTCATGTTTGTGGCACAAATGCGCTGAAGAGTTAGTTACATTTAATGTGTTCACGGCTGTGGTGAAAATTGATTAGGCTGTTCCTGATATACATAAAGCAAGCTGCAACGGAGCAACATTTTTTCTTACATAAAGTAGTCATATATTACATAACGAATACGACTGCACACGCGTGAAAGAAGGAAAATTTATCGAACGACTCGGTTCGCACTTTAGACTCTCAAATTTCGGAACGATCCTAATTTTATCAAAATTTTCAACGTTTATTCAACGTTTTTTCGTGTTTAATTCGAAAAATCCATCATCATGCCCAAATTTAAAACAAAAATTAATACATTTTGAGTTGTTTCACGAATAACAAGTGCTATTGTTTATGAGTTTAACTTAGTATATACAGGGTGGCCCATAAAAAAGGCTACATTTTTTAATACGTCATCACCTCGGCTGATGTGAAAATAAAATTTTAAGACCAGCTGCATTAGATAGGTAAACATGTCTTTATTTGATCAACGTTAAAAATTTTGGCCAGCTTTCAGCGGTACCTGCAATACGGCAATTTGTTTACACCTAACTGTTTAAACCCCAGGGTTTCTGCATTGTATTACATTACTGTGTATGTTGTTATCCTTTTTTGACATTTTTGACGATATGTCCAGTCACAAAAATTAATTAGCACATTTTTAAATCTCCAGAATAGATACGCGTCCTACCGAGTGCAAAAATTTCAGGATATCGTTAAAAGAGGGTGCAAATTGATGGAAGGACCAATGACGCTATCGGCGTTTAAACAGTATTAAAGTAGGGTGTAAACAAATTGCCTTAACGCCCGAAGCACTGTAACTTGGCCAAAATTTATTACACATTTGGAAAGAAGAGACTTTTATCTATCGAATGCAGCCAGTTTGAAAGTTTGAAGTTTACATGAGCCGAAGTTATGACCTGTCAAATCGAAATGTAGCCTTTTTATAGGCCACCCTGTATATTAGGCAGTCACTGTAAAAAGTTATCAGCGATCTTTAGAAAAAATTATAGACATCACTAACCTATCGGTCAATTTAGTCCTCTCGCTCGTTGGAGGCGATAAGTGAACTTCAACGAAATTATTCAAAATAGCAGCGCATTTATTGCGCTCCGTACATTCGGATTGACTGCCAACTAGCCACTGAGCAAGACCTAACAGCATGCTACACATCCAGTGAGTTCCATTAACGTTGACATACAGCAGACCAGAGAAAACGTTCTGAATTATACACGATATAGGATCGACCATACATGATTTTGAGTGGAATTGGGGGGTTCACCTCCTCCTTCAGAAAAAAATTTCACCTCACAGACCCCCTAGAATTCGCGATTTTCCATAAATTTTCGAATGGAAAAAGTTGTTGTTTCAAGCGTTTTTAGCTATCTATTCGCTCAAAAATGCTACATGTTTGGCGCTTCGCGCCATATTCTCGATTTTGACTATATTTTGTTCAATCTATTCGAATTATTTGATTTTTTCGGAATTTTTTCTTTTTATGCTCTAGATGGATAGAGCATCGCAGAAACGCCAAAAAACGATTTTTTTGGCGCGTATCCACCATACATGCACATAGGGGGAGTGAGGAAGTATTACCCCCTGAAGGATCAGCCGGACAGGTACAGTCCAACGATTTTGAGCTGATGGAACGTTTTTTCGCATCATTTTTGAGGTCAAAAGCAGTAAAACGTCAAAATCCGGCGCTTCGCGCCAGATCAGTACCTACTTTTAAGTACTTTTTACTCAAAAAGCGCCCAAAATTGATAAATTTTTGCATTTTTTAGTGTTAAAAGTGATATAATTCAGTCAAAATGAACTAAAAATCCTTTTTAAATGCGATATTACCACGAAAAAACGTTTTATAGACTATTTTGACCATTTTGATCGTTAAAACAGCAAAAAATCATTAACGTCAAATTTACTATTTTTTAATTTCGTCTCAAATACAACCAAAACGCTAAACCATATTATACTGGCCAGGGAAAGAAATATCAACAGCTATAGTTATGTACATATAATCAAAACTTTTTTACTGTTATTCGGGTAACCTCGTACATCAAATGTATGTATGTACATACATACAGTTTTCACAACAAAATTCGAACACTTCATCCTTAAGAATTTTTCGGTCTCTTGCATATAGAACGTTCTCGCATATTTGTCATTGCTTTGCTGTGTTAAAATATATGACGATGCCGTACATTATGACATGAACAAAGCAATCCTTAACAAAATTAAAGGACAATTAAGTAGGAAAATTTCCTAGCTAGCACTTATTATGTGCGTATATACATTTATGCTGGCTGGCTGAAATGTTTACCCCTTACCTTGCATTCTTCAGCCATGATCGTATCATCCCGGATTTCCTTCAATAGTCTTTCCCCAATGGCTGGTATCTGTTTACATATAACGCTCCAGTCGTCTAATCTCAAAAGGAGAAAAAGCCCGATTTTATTGCTTGAATGTTTTACATCAAATTTTTTTTAAAAGAGTCATAGCGGTATCATCCAGATTAGCTGGCTGTGCAAATTAACCAGGGAATTTGGCTAAATTCTAGTATAAAAAGGTAATATCGGTCAGCATCGCGTAGGATCAAGGTTCCTTTACATAAAAAATCAGAGGCGAAAGATGACAAAATTTACAAATCTGATATACGTACATATTATATGTATGTATGTATACGTATCAAAAACATACATGGGCAGCGACCAAAGTCTAGGGGGTCCAATAAGGCAAAATTGTCAAAAATAAAACCAAAAATTCGATTCTGGGTCTACCGATTTGGGAGAGGGGTTTGCCGGATTCTCAGGGCCCGGGAGGTCCAGACCCCCACGCCCATGTGAGATCAAAAAAATTTTTTGATATTAGCCTTCTGAGAAGACGAAGCGAAAGAATTGCCGGCTTCATCTCGCTATTAATCAAAAATATGTGCGGATGCGAAACGAAAAACGTTTGTTTGTGAGAAATACGGCACTTTCGAATATTACAAATATGTAGGTGAACGAGTTTGCACTCGTTTCATGAGCACTAGGTCTCTCACAGCGCCAAATAATGGTTCTGGCATTATTTGAACACAAAATTTTAAGTGTAGATAGTATTAGCAAAATGTCTCATTGTTTCACATTTTCTACTACTCCCCATTCATTCACATTGAATAAAACAAAATTCACGAAAAACCCTGGCAAGCATACAAATTTGGGAAATCTGGCTCCATGCCTCGCCCATTTATGCTACAATATTCATATTACTAATGAAAAAGTGTCATTTTTTAAACTAAGCGGTGCAACAATACTAGATATTTAAGTACCCACATATTTTACACCAAATAACTTTCATTAATCATATGATAATTAATAAGATAAGATAATTTATTGATAATAAGATAATTAATAAGATAATAATAAGATAATTATACTTTTTTAATAAGATTTTTAATAATTTTCTCATAAGATAATTATCAACTTTTTTCCAATAAGATAATGACTTTTTTAATAATAAGATAATAAGATAATTAATAAGATAATAAGATAATTACTTTTTTAATAAGGTAATCAATAAGATAATTAAGAGTTATTTTTCCTAATACGATAATAAGATGATTACTTTTAGGATAATTTTTTTCAATAATAATTTTTAATAAGATAATTATGATGAGATTTTTTTCTAATAAGATAGTTACTTTTCAATACTTTCTAATAGGATAATTACTTTTCGTCTACCCATCCAGATTGGCTGAGCTTCAGTTTTCGCCACATCTCATCAACGAATGAAGAATCGTCGTTGCTTTCTTCCGCGGTTTCCATCGTTTCAGCAGTATTCGAGTCCCTCGACTTGTTCGAATGAGCGAATTGCATACACCAACTTACGAAAAAACTACTTGCGTTTGCATTGGACGATAAAACTGGCTGAGGGCAAATAAATAAGCGTTCTCGTACATTCAAATGCGAACAAGAATATTATTTTTTGGAGAGGGGGAGGCGAATGACTGGAAGAATGGTGAAGGGCAACTCACCGGGCAAACAGGCACGTAGCTGGCCGTCCTATTTTGGGGGATGAGCCCAAAAAGGCCAAAAATAGCACAAAATAACGTTTAAAACGTCCTATTTTTTCAATTTTTCTGAATTTGGGGGTTGGGGGTCTGGACTCCCCCATTCCCCCAAAAGATATGTGCCTGCGGGCAAACCTTGCAGATGCGCATACGACTAAAACTATGCTTCTATTTTTGCGCGTTTTTCTATCAAATGGAATTATAACGATACGATTTTAACGACAAAATACGCAGAAGTTCAATTGAAATAATGATCAGACTTTAGATGAAATATAACGCATTTTTTATTTGAAAGTATAATTAAAATCGCAATGTATGTACATAATTATGAAAGGCTCTACCTAAAGTAGCTAAGCTGCCCCAGATTAGTTTGGAATCGTATAAACGTTTACAAAACGAAATTTCTACTCGTAGATTTTCAAAATTATTTATTTCAGAACATCCAAAAATACTTTCAACATCTATATAGTACTACAAAATTTTTGAATTCCTCCAGGTTTCTGAATTTCATCACTGTTCTCAATGAACATGTGCTGTTATCAAAAAGTATAATACACAAGAAAAACAGAAGTGTCCTGCCTATACTTCCGCCGATGATAAATCACATTTTAGGAAGCATTACTTGCTCTCCACAAACAATAACAATCTACAAGCGGAAACTGGAATATACATAAAAAACCCAGCTACTTACTCGAAACGTATAATGTTGCACTATGCGACTGAGCAGCAAAAATGAAAGATCGAAGAGTTCGCTCCTCAATACAGTATCCTCGACCTTTTCGCCTTCGATCGAGCCAGAACATTTACTCGATTCGTTGAAACTGAATATAAAACTAAGAGTACATCTCCGTACAAACCTTTAGTTTTTAATTCGGATAGAAAAGATACCTTATCACAAATAACAAATCCATACAAAGCCAATGATTTTTCAAGCCTATTCCTTGAATAAGTGTTTTTTTTTCATTTTTTTAATAACTGCTCCTGAAATGTGCGCAATCAAAGCCCATAATCACTGGACAAAATTGATGCAGAGTTTGAGTGTTACGTCACAGTCCAAAATTCAAGAATTAAAGGATGGAAATCCAACCAGAAGCGTTTCGAGGACAAATGTATGACCGTTCCTTCGATTTCTTGTATCAATTGATGAAATGACTGTTACTAAATATGAAAAATTGCTTGATTTAAGGACGACGGCTATTTAGATATTACACGCATTTTTAAGCTCAAAGTAGGAGCAAAAGACATATGAAGCGGAAAACGAGTGGAGATGACGAATTAATATGGGCGAAGAAAGTAAATCAATTTTACTTTACACCACGTTACACTTCATACAACGAGGCGTCAATGACCCGAAATTTCACGAAACCGTGGCCAGATAATTCCCTTGAACTGCATTGTCTTTGTTCGAATGGTATTCTAATTTCTGCTCACAAGTTATTTTAATGCATACAAATGTGAAAAACGAAAATACCACTCCTTTTTACTCACACCACGTATGCAATCATATCTACATAATAACATAATAGGTAATTTACTCGACGAGCTTGCCAGCAAAGGTGCTTAAACGTTCGGTGGCAGCAGCTGCGGCGCAGATAAATTCAAAACTTTTGCCCGATATCATATGATGCATCATCTGCACCAACTTATCTTGCTTTTGCGCAAATTCCGAGTGGAAGCTCTAAGTAAACCGAGAAACTGACCAGCAAAAAACGCTGGAGAGCTATCACATAAAAAAATCATCAGGTAGTAAAGGGACCACAACATTAAGAGCTACATAAGCAATAAAACTTAAGGCGAGTCTTAAAAGCGAGAAAAACTGCATTTTTTGACACGCTTAGAAAAATGATAGCAAAAATTACTCTTAAAGGCGTTTACTACTTTGTTGACTTGCGCAAAACCTTTCATCGACACGTGAACGTAATTTGATTAGCTATTCATGGATAAGTGAAGATAAGAGCATACTTTTAGATGATTGATAAATCTCTAATATTCGTATAAAATCCTAATTTCAATCTCTAATGCAAAATCTCGCAAATTAGTAAATCGTCGCATAAGTTCATAATAAAAATTAAAGTTCACATTAGCTTACTTTTAGAAGCGTTTGTAGAGTAGGTTCCGCTTTTAAAACCAGGCTGATACTTGCTTGGCTTCCAGGAGACGAATCCGACATATTAGTTTTGTCTTTGTTTCTTGAATTAAAATTTAAAAAACATGCTAAAATGCATTGCCAAATGCCGCACTTATTTTAAAGTACATAAGACAAAGGTACAATACTTTATTTACGTCAATAAGTCATATAAATCCAGTGTCAAAAATAGGTAAAATCTAATTTAGATCGACAGTATTTTCCTAATTCCTGAAAAATAATTGCTCAGGTACACGTTTATCACACATTTCATAAAATATTCGAAAGCAATTGAAATAGACTGTACATTTAAATTATTCTTAAAATAACATGCCTCATAAAAAGACCGAATAAGCGATTTGCTTGAATTGCACTGGCGCATATAAAAGGATTCTCGAAATCTTTTTATAAACTCAGAAGCGAAGCGAGCTAATCTTCAAATTTATAGGATTCGCTTAGAGTTATAAGTTTCAAGTTTTAGGAAGAAGAGTTTTTTTAAAGAGCAAGTTTTAAGAAAAGATTCTACGGTTGACATGATTGGAAAAGAAAAAAATAAATCCACAGCAATTCCAGCTATGTCTTTCGGTGATAATATTGATTAAATGATCAGAAAAATCCTAGCGCATAAAATACTGCAAAAAACTAAGATTAGGCGAAAATAACGGCACATGTACATACATATCTCGTTAACATACCTAAGCTCAATGAGCGACATCAAGTCGGTCTTATTGATAAGATTAAGCTTGTTTAATTCGGTCAAGAAATAGTGGAAACAATCGCATCTGAATGATAAAGGCTATGAACGACTAAGCAAAGGTAAAACGCTGAAATAAAAAGCAAAAAATAAACAAGTCACGTCATCATATAAACCCATGTTCAAATGAAGGAATGATAAAGATCCATGCTTTAATCCGCGTCATACCCCGACTTTTTAAAATTCATTGTTTTACCGTAATTTTTGCAAAAAAGTATTATTTTTCTTATTGCTTCTGCATTAATATAGAATTATGAAAATTCAGTCATTTCTAAAAGCCAGACTGTAACGGAAGATGCATATGCAGAATTAGGGTCTATTGTAGTAATAAATTACTTTGACCGCATGTCAAGTGCGTTAAACAACGCATGAAAATGCGCTAACTGAACCAGCGCATCTATCAATTCCGTAGGAGACATATGCCTTTGCTCAACTAACTGCTGCAACACCCGAGGGACCTGAAAACAGTTACTATGTGCATGTGTACAATGTTAAAGATTTAGTATTACATGCGTGTGGCGCTCATATGTACATAGTTAAATCAAGCGAAGCGAAGTTGTTTCTGACCAGTGACAACTTGAAAAGATTGAGACAAAAATGTACTTGAGTTGAGATTAATTTTGTTCTTCCCACTTTTGTACATATTTTTTCATATTTTTCCATTTTTCTTGACATTTAAGAAAATTTTAATCAAAATAAAGCGACAAGAACAAAATTTTATATTAATCAAGGTTTAAAAACCCAAGCAGGGAAAAGCAATTAGTACACAATTCAAGACAACATACTATTTATATACATAAATGTACATATCTGTCAATGTAAAATGTACTGCAAACAGTGCATGTAAACTGAAAATCGACTTCGAAAAGGATATTTTGAGCACGAAATGATATGCTTAACACTAGCAGCACTTAACATGAGAAATTTATTTTTAGAGCTCCATGCGCTTGCGTGTAAGAAGACAATTTATACGAGTAAGGCTACCTTAAGGTAAGCAAACGCAGTCATATGAGATTCGGATATTTGCCAAAAGGCCTCTTGTTGAAGTAAAAACGAACCTCTTATGAAGTCTCTTGCCACCCTAGACCACGCCGTTCGCTAAAAAGAACAATTGAACGCAGGAAAGAAATGAATTGAGATGAAATTAAAATTAAAAAAAGCGAAATCAATAAAAAGACTAAATTAAGTTCGTGTACCAAGTGTCCGATCAGATAGGTCTACATACCCATAGCGCTTAAAATAACATCCTCTCCAAATTCAAACTTCTCCTTGCCTTCTTTTTTCGCCAGAGAAATTTTTTTCCAACTTCCATTTTCCGAATAATAACAAAATTAGAATTTTCAGACGGCGGCGAGAATGAAAAATTTAATGGAAATACAACAATAGATAATGAATAGACGCACATGCATACTGGAGGTTTGGGGGATTAAACCGCGTTAAAAATTTTGGCCAGCTGCTGGTGGTTTGCGCACTACGGCAATTCGTTTACACCTCACTTTGATATTGTTTAAACCCAGGAGTTTCTGCATTGCATCACATTACTGCGTGTGTAGGTAACTCTTTTTGACATTTTTGACAATATGTCCTGTCAGAAAATTAATTAGCACATTTTTGAACCCCCAGAATATATATGTAAGCGTTCTACTGAGTGCTAAAATTTCAGGATATCGTCAAACGAGGATGTAATTTCATGGCAGGACCAATGACGCTGATCTTGAGAATTTCGTCGGGATAGCTAGCCAAAAACGCATTTTTAAACGTATGTCGACATGCTCTATCCATTGAGATCATAAAATTCGAACTTTTCATTAAAAAAAATTGTGTCCTATCAAAAAGGCTAAGTTTTGGCCGCGCTTGAGCCAAAATTAAACAATGCACCATATCTGATGCGAAGCGCTAAAAATTTGAAGATTTGACGACAACGGCATGCGATTTTTCCATTTTTCCGTGCATTATCTTACCCTTCAAATTTTTTCAAGCCAAGAGGGGGGGGGTTTGCGACCGTCCACCTTAAATGCGGCCCTGGTTGAATAGGTAACAAAATGACTCATTCACCCCCTCACCTCAGAAAACCCGGTTCAACCCCTTCCTGAACTTTTGACCGTGCGCATCTAAGTGAATGAAGACCAAAATTTTATCCCAAACACACATGCACATGGAAGGGTATCCCCCTACCACAACTTTTAGAAGGAATACCCCCTCAGGCCGTTATGGAACCAAACCTGTTGCTCGAAACATGAAAAGGCGTTAAATGACGTCCAACAGTATAGTTTCAGGTGCATATACTGATTTTTCGAGCAGTAGCCAGTTTACTCGATTCTTCCAGACAATTTTCTTCCATTATTTTGTATATTTTTGATGTTGCAGATTATTTAATCGCCCTTATGGTTACTGTTTTCATGTATATTAAACATAAATATTCATGAAGAGTGGAATAAAACGAATTATGTATCAAAAAAAGTTTGTCAAAATTTAAACATTAAATAAGTAAAAAGTAGTTATTCACCCCCTCCCCAAGGAAAATCGGTTTAAGCCACCCCTTCCAGAACTTTTGACCGTGTGCATGTATGATCCCAAATGTACCCGAAATACATTTTAAAAAACAAAAGGGTATACAAATTCATGCTTGTTTAATGCTTTAAATCACTTATAGCGTCATTTGCTAATAATTTTCAGTTTTATTTCGACTGATGCCCTGACAGATGAGATGATTCTCCATATTTTTTGCCATACTATTAAATCTATGTATGCCTTTAATCTCTACCTATTATAAGTCTACAAGTATTAAATGAATCATTAATTTTTCAAACTCAAATAAAATTTCAGCTCTACTTCGCTGATAACAAACAAAAAATCGAAAAAATGTCTCGAGACGAAAAGCATTGGAAAAGTTTCACAACTTCAGAGATATAATTTTAACAGTGAAGACATTCATTTTAAAATTCAAAAAAAATGAAACGGGAGAATGCTCTTCTCTACGATTTTCGAAAATCGAGAATGGCAAGCAATTTAGGGAAGAAATCAAACACCGCAAGGACTTTTTGAATTTTTTTATGGAAATTCAACTCATTTGTATAAGTTCTTATAAAACTGGGCGAATTTTCTGCAAAAATTCTTCCTTCCAAATTGAGCATCGTTTTGTGGGATCGATCACTAATTACTACATTAGATTCATTGCACTTCTTGAGATGAATTATATGTATGTATGTGAGTTTAGACACTATGATCGAAACTTACATGAACATCTTTCATTATAGCCAGAGAACTGACGATTTTCTCCGTTGGCTCCGCCAAAAATATGCTACCATATAATATGGCAATTGAAATCATAGTTGCGTGTGCAGTGTCGACTATTTTGAGGCTTAACAGGTCACCAAATGTATCAGGCACGCCGTTTTCTTTGATATTTGGAAGGCTGCATGTAGTTTGAGTAATATAAAGAAAAGTGATTATACGCTTAATCATACGTGAATAAAAAATTGCTCCAAATCTCATACACAACTCTGATCATACGTGACTTTTGACTTCTAGGCCTCTAAAAAATTTTCACCGAAAAAAGCCAATTTAATTCTTAGCGTTACATACAAATTTTAAATCAGGACGAAAAAAGCCTTTTCAACTTTTAACAACAATATATATTTCTCCACGAAATAAAGTATATGTTAGCAGCTGCTTAAAAATCGGACATCCGCTGGATTATTGGTCTGTCAAGCGCACATACGTATGGCAGAAATAGACAAATAAGCAATAGTTTACGTGCTTAGTACTCTGAAGAAACAGGACGCTTAAATTTACTGGAATATAAGCAAATAAAGCACTGAACAGTAAGGCTGTGGCACGTTTGACGACCTAGTTAAAGCTGAACTTTCGTCAGCGTTCGATACTCAAGTCAAAAATACGCAGAAAGTAGCAGAAAAAATTTTGCCCGATTGAAGCTTTTTATTCAATGATCAAGCTTATGATTTAAAAAAATCATGGATACGCAGATAGAATACAGATCCCTTCCGAAAAGTAGAAGAGGCTAAATCACGACTTTAAGTAAATGATCGCCTTTAGATTAAGCTTAAGAGCTCAAGCTATTATGTAACTTCATTTCAGTTACATATGTTGATCGTGTTACTCGTATGCTATAAAACTTTTTAAATCCTTTCTAAGCCATCTTACCTTTTGACACGTTGCACAACATTTTTAATCGCGAGTTTCGCTTCTTCGCTCATCTGACAACTACCAACGTCGTCAATATTATGCAAGACGTCATCAAATCTTTTCAAAAATTGATCGAAATCGGCTTAAACAGAATACAAATGATCCGGTAAGCAAAAAACTGCCAAAAAATTGCTTAATAATATGAGAAAAAATGCCTTATTGTTACAAATCTAAAATTCTGTGAAAAGAAACCCGATAAAAATAATTTATTTAAATAAGTACGCGTTTTTGAAAGAGCGACTTTATATAATGAATGCAAGTAACGCAAAATACCACTATAATACCAAAATACCTCTTGGCCGGAAAAAGATTTCGAAAGGTAAGATAATGCACGAAAAGATGGAAAAATCGAGTGTCTCTGACGTAAAATCTTAAAATTTTCGGAGCTACGCGCCAGATGTGGACTATTGTCGATCATCTGGGCCCAAGCGCGACCAAAAAAATGACACTTTTTCAATAACTTTATGAGTAAAAAAATTTTTTCCAAAAAAAGTAGAATTTTATTATATCAATGAATAGAGCATGTCGAAAAACGTAGAAAAATGCGGTTTTTGCGAACTATTCCGACGAATTTATCGAGACATATACCAATTTATGTTGGGTCCGCCTCCCCCCGGCCGGATCCTGGATGAAGCATACAGGTACATAGCACGTGAATCTTCCCACCCAACGTCCGTCGTCCCTCAAACACTCAAACACTGAGATTTCTATTCCCCTCCATTTCTGCTATTTTTGGCCAAGGACAGATTATTCTTCCAAAATTTTGAGCTGTTATATACATATTTGAGATGAAGGATCGCACTCGTACTTCTCAGCTATCTATTGCTTGTACAAGGCAGCCACGAGATTTCGCAAATTATTTACGATTCGATGCTTAATTAATTAGGCGACAACATTTGTACAGATGCGCAGAATGGCCGAACTAAAGAAGGTCAGCTGGTGCTAAAATAGCGTTTTCACAGTTTCTGGTCGATTTCAAGCAATTTTGAAGATTTCAATTTTCAACTCTTTTGGTATTCATTTTACCTCGAAAATTTCCCATTTTTCTATTCTGGGTAAGTCAAGAAGACCATCCAACCCCCACCTACACGTGCATGCTGGGTAACAGCCATACATGGGCGTGGGAGTTTGGGGGTATGCACCCCCAGAATTCAACTTTTTAAATTTTCTTTGTTTTTTCCGCAATTGTTTTGCCAATGAATAGTGCTCGAAGAGAAACGTTGAAAAATGGTGTTTTTTCGCTATACCATCATTTTCAAGGCCATTTTTGACCTTTGAAAATATTTTGCACCCCCCTACCCAGAACTTTGGTGCCGCCCACCTATCGCGACCACTATTCGCAATCAATCATATTTTAACAACAGACGTACCAGAGTTTTCAAGGCTATCAAAATATAAGCAAAATGAGACAAACTGGCTCTGACCGAAGCTACTGATTGTTTGAATCAGATCATTAACTGTAACTAGTGTTCCGGATTCGATGTAATAGTTAATGGCATCGAGGAACCAGTTGAATAATCTTCTCACCAAAACGCACATCCGTTGACAATCGGACAGTTCAAACGCATCAGGCCTTTAAATATTCATGCTTGAGAAGGCGAGACGAATAACGCGATGGAAAAAATGGAAAAATTCAGTCCGTACGTCAAATCAAAACAACCCGAAATTTTAATAATGATTATTGTTTCGATATCAGCGCATCACTCTGCAGCACATCATAAATCCTATACCAAAAGCTTTCTGATGTAGATTTTTGTTTAATTTTACTTTCAGGTAATTTTAATCTGAATAGCGTCATGTCAGCACTACTTTCTTTTACAGTATACTAGTGCCTCATTAGATGCTGCATGCTTCAAAACGTATATTTCATAATCGGAAAAAAGATTTAAATGATCAACCTCTGAATTCTCGCCAAAGCTATAACCACCTAAATACATGTTATCAGCTTATGCATTCATATGGAATACTATTAAACAAGTCAATGAGGTGCCTCTGGTCTAAAAGTTGCGCGAGCCCAAAAAATAAAAGAAAAGGCACGATTGTTCGAAATTCAGCTAATAAAACAGATTAGATACCTTAAACGATCTTTCAATGAGTTTATCAGCTGCAATAAAGCACTGATGCACAACTCTTTGGAAAAGTCGTTAAATGTTATTAATGCTTCTAATAAGGATGAATGCGTCATAACTTTCGCCGCGAGCGAAAAATTCAAATAAGTGAACATCAATTGATTAGGCTCTTCGGAGATAGTCGCTTGTCTAATGATGAGCTCTAAAATAAAACATATGCTAAGATATAGACCTGCTACCCGGTCTAAACACGAGCAAAAAAGGAATAAAGCCAAAAATGTCATGAAATCTGAAAGTTAAGCAAAAAAATTTCATGAAATCTAAAAAAAGTTAAGAAAAAATATTTCGCCAAGAAATATGTACTATTCCTCAGCTGAGTAAAAAAGTCATGTAAGCCAAACAATTTACAGATTTATTCCTTTAGATACGTTGAAGATAGATGCGATTGCAAAAAAACAATTAGAATGCACTAAGTTCTAAACGAAATCTTGTTTTTCCTAAAATTGAAGTGAATAAGCATAATTTATTATAACATAAGAAACAATTGACCATTACCAGCAAGACGATTAGTATCTGAACATCCGGACATTAAAACAGCCTTCAAATTGACACTCCATTCATATTCGGTCCAGCGTTCACGCCATGCTTCCAAGACCAAACTTTTGAGATCCAACTGACAGTTAACCATTGTGAACAGAATGAAAATGTGCTTCAGATGACTAAATAATAGCTCATTTGAAAGGAAGAAATCGTATAAATTAGGTCAATGACATCATTTCTTAACTCGTTCACGGAAATGGCTATTCAGCAAATCAGTACACACATCTGAAAAAGAATAAATGAATTCCAAGTGGGGTTGTCAAAATAGCATTTCAGAAGTAGAACTTAGAGAAGCCTAGTCCATTTAAGTTGGAATAGATAATAACAGAGCTGACAAGTTAGCGAAGAGTACAAATTTTGAATAAAAATTAAAAAGACAAGGTTCATTAATTTTCCAAATTTTCAGTTACCTATTTTTAATTTTAAGGAGAAAATGAGATGCGTATTAAGGTAGAAAAGAGATAAAGAAATTTAAGGAATCCAGACCATTTCGATCATACATATAAGAGTGCAAATGGGGATTCCACCCAAGCAAAGTCGGATGTCCACCCTAAGCCAGAAAATTTTTGACCCCCTCCCCGATTTTTAGAAAAAATCGAATTTTTCGGTCAGAAATTTGAGGTCATTAACCCCCTCCCCAAATGGCCGACACCCTCCCCTAAAATTTCGAGCCGTTACAAGTATGATTTCGATCGCCAACTTGCCAGCTTTTTTGTTAAAAGGGGTAGCTCTTGCCCTGTCCAAGACATAATTCGAAAAATTGGCTCGGAAATTATGACGCTAGATAGAAAGATAAAAGCCAGAATTTTTCCTGAAAATTGACAAAAATAGTTTGTAATCTACGAAATGATCTCTTCCTATTAAATACGCTCATCTCGAACGGATTCAAAATGAATGAAATGAAAAAATTGAGATACATAATTTGAACTGCAGCTCATTAAAATATATTTCAAAACTTTTCAGGCAGCACATTAAAATATATTTCAAAACTTTTCAGCTCGATATAACGAACCATATAATTCCTTCACCTCTTAAATTATTCTCTTAAGAATGCTATTATTGCGTATGAGCAAACCTGCATACTTCACATAATTTGTTCAAATCAAATAGATAAAAGGACGACAATGGGCAGATGCTACTCATATTATTTGAAGAAACAAATCGCGGTGTAAAATTTTTATTATACGTAAAAACAACGTCAACGGAAGAAGGAACGCAATATGCTAAGAATTGAGAATATCTTCAATCAGTCGGTCCACTTCTCTTTTTCGTATTTCGGCCAATTGAAAACATTGTTCGACGATTTTCTCATCTATACACGAACTTCCGCCGTACTTTATCAGATAGTTAATCGTACTTTTTGATTGAGATCCGTTTAGAATTAAAGATAAAACGTTCCCGGGGAACAGTTTTCGTTCGTCCGCAGTCGGATCGCACAATATAATGCCACTGGATTCAATTTTAGTATCTGAATAAATGCAGATAAAGACCAAATTATGACTACGCATCATCCGTATACTCAGGCACGTCTCTCTGGGGGAATGCAGGGTCCGGACCCCCCAAAATTCAGAAAAATCGGAAAAATATGACTTTTTAAATGTTATTCTGTGCTAATTTTGGCCTTTTTGGGCTTAGTCCCCCAAAATAGGTGTTGGTCGCTCCAAAATAGGACGGCCAGCTATGTGCCATGCGTATACTTGAATTTTCTAAAATTCAACCAATCGACTATGTCAATTGAACTGTGTTCCCTAAAGTTTTACTTAAAATTAGCTAAAATTTAGGAAAATAGGTAAACTGAATTTTGTTAGCTCGGAGCCAACTGTCTTTTATCAATTACAGCGGTCCTTGAAACAATTGAGTACAGAACCTACATGATCTTGGGGCGGAGGGTTTGAGGGTCTTCATCCCCACCCAATTTTTCGACTACCCGGGAAATTCTTTCACCCCTCCTTCTTTAATTCCCGATTTTACGAAAGTTTCTAAAATATTCGAAGAAAAGATGCTGGATTAAGCGTTTTTAGCCACCTATTTGCTTAAAAGTGTCAAATTTTCGGCGCATCGCGCCGTATGCTAATTTTTTGATTCTATTTTGCTCAATTTATTCAAATTATTCAATTTTTTGGAAATTTATGAGGTTTTTATGCTATAAAAAGATATAGCATGGTCAGAAACGCCGAAAAACGACGGACGTAATTGACGCGTTTTCATCTTTTTGAGCCCAAAAAAGGTGCAATAAAATTTCATCTCCCCAGAATTCCCATGCTGTGTATGTCTGGTACAGAACTCTCAATTTATGGAATGCATGCTACGGTATGTTGATTAAATAAGCATGCTTAACGTTCATACGAGAAGGATATTAACAACGTTTAAAGCCTCACTAGAAAGACTGGCTATTTGTTGGGAATATTAAATTGAATTTTTAAATTTTATTGAATTAAATTTCCAAATTTTATTAAATTAGATTTTACAGCTCAGCTACTCATTTATAGGTACGAGCAGGCCCGTATCCAGGATTTTATTTCGGGGGGGGGTGCCGAAAATTTTGAGGGCAAATATCTCAAGAACCATTAGATGGGCAAAAATAAAGGCATTGTTGAGCGTATCTCAACGAGCTCTATGCAATGGTTAAAAAATTTCAAGATCTGTTCCATACTCATATTACACAAATCTATCGTTTAAACAATCTACACAACTGATGTCTCATCATTCAATCGACGAATAATGTCCTAACTTCTGTCTTTGTTACAGAAAATGAATGATTCGGCGCGAAGCGCCGGAAAAATCTGACATGTTCTACATGTCTAACTCAAATTTGAGCGGTTTTGGGCGGGCTAGAAGACAAAAACTATGCATACACGATAAATCCGGCGCTAAGCACCGAAAATTTTTGAGTTGTACTAGCTCATAAGTACGCTGAAAACCTGTTTTGGTGGTGTTTTAGACCTACTTTGAGAATTTTTCATTTTTTTCTTTGAGGGACCCTTGTGTGTTTCAAAAATTATTTTTCATTTCCGGGGGGCCGCCCTTCCCACCCCCGCCCCCCCTCTGAATACGGCCCTGGATACGAGTATGCATGAGTAGAAAACAGGAATTTCGTAAGTTGACGAATGTTGATTTGTGAAAAAAATAAATAATAAATGCATTCGCAGCGCCTAAAAAACGATGTCACCAACTAGGCAAAGGACCGAATCAAAATGGACCAAAAAATTGGTGGAAAGGGCAAAAAGTACCATTTCCGACGTTAGTCACGGAACTCTATCCATTGGAATCAAAAAATCATGAAAAAGTGAAGCATTAGTCAAAAATTTTAATATTTCAGGAAAAACGGAAAAGAATATGATTTTAGGTGTCTTTCTGCGATTTTCGCCTTTACATTATCAATGTTTTTCAACACTTCGCGTTAATGAGTAAGCTTTTAGATTAAATATCGGTAAAATTCAATAAAATTATCAAAGCATTTTTGTTTTAACATTTAAGAAGAATTTAAATTAGAACGAAAAATAGATGCAATCTTAGACGTTTATCCGGCGTTTGTGAGCCAGATGGGCTAATTCAACAAAACTCCCAGTGCTGATCCCCCAAATAACCATGCTAAATACTTAAAAACACCTTCAAAGCATAAAAACTAGAAAAGTTTTAAAAGTAGAACAAGTCGTATCAAATTGAAGGTCGTCCGGCATTAATATCAAAAAAGTAGCAGAAACTGGCGTCGCGCGCGAAACGCAGCGGAGCGGCGTCGGTTTGTCGTCGAACGACGCAACGATTCGCCACGCGGTTTTGGCGGCGTCGCGTAGCAGAAACGCTTCCGTCTGCGCCGACAGCTCGTCGCCAACGGGCTTTGGCAACGCGACGGCGTCGCTGTCGTCGGGCGATTCGTCGGCGACAAGAGTGGCGCGCGGCAAACGCGTCGCCCGAACCGCGGCGCCGACGGCGAGCAGGCAGGCGTCGAGCGTAGCGCCGTCGCTGTTCAAAACCGAAACGTCGACGTAAAGCACCCAGTGAACATTCTTTAAAAAAGGAAATTTAAATTTTTCACAGGAATACTTAAGGGGTAAAGCATAAAAAATTCTCCGAATGCACTAAAAAATACCCTCAAAACGGGTTTTCCAGACAAATTTCAGGGAATAAAACCAATTTTTTAAGCGCTTCGCGTCGGATGCTATAATATTCATCTTGTACGAAGCCCTAATTTGAGTTATACGAGATAAATATTTCGAATTTAATTAAATTTTATTTGTTCACCTTCGCATTGTTCCAAAATTAAGTCCTTATTTTATATTGTACAATTTTCATGAGTTGAACTGGAGCAAAATATTGAATATAGCTAGCATGAACGATCGACTTTACGTAGTATACATATGTATACGAGCTTATAATAATGTTAATTTTTTTATTTTTCGCGGAATTCTTTCATGTCCGTCAAATAGAGCACATCACGAAACGCTCAAAAATTCAATTTTCGCCCACCTCCTAAAGAATGGCTATCTAGGTACCTGACTCCAAGAATTCCCCCTACCTCCGAAATTAAAGCCTGAACACGGGCAAACACGGACAAAGAACTCGATTTGTCATCTTATATCGTTGTCTATTTTGTTTGCTTTATTTATTAATTTTTCTTATTTTATTTCTTACTCTTTACTTTACGGTTTATTTTTTTGAAATGTAGTGTTAGTTCTACTTTCCTATAATTTTCCAACAATTTTCTTTCGCATTATCTGACTGATTTGACAATCTATTCATCACTTTAGCTTCCCTTTTCAACACATCACAAGCAATTCAATCAAACGGACTAGACTCATTGATGTTATTCGTACTTTTACTCTTATCGTTATTTTTAATTTTATTGCTTTTACTACTACTATTTTTAAAGTTGCAATCCTATTAATGATCTAACGTAACGAAATTAGGCTAACAAAATATGTAGAAAGCAATGCGGTGAAGTGCAAAGCTGTTCGATAAGCTACAGTCTTCGATATGAAGTAAGAATTTAATCGTGCTTAAAAATCTAATCAGTGTACAGTGTGCAGTGCACTTTCTTGAGTGCAGTGCATCGCCATCGCGTTGTATTAAGGCGGTAGGAATTCAAATCGTGTATTTGCAGCAAAAGCTAAAACACAAGTGCATGCATGATACTCATAAGCATAGGTGGGCGGCTCCAAAATTCTGGGGGTGCAAGATTTTTCAAAGGTCAAAAAATGACCTTAAAAATGGTGGTATGGCGAAAAACACCATTTTTCAACGTTTCTCATAGAGCACTATCCATTGGCATCAAAAAATTGCGAAAAAACAAAAAAATAAATTGAATTCTGGGGGTATTTTGGTTTCTCGGGAAGGGGGAGTGCATACCCCCAAACCCAGGTGTGCTCATAAGTAATTGTAAGTTTCAAATAACTACAAGATCCTATCGTGTTTAATACAAAGTAGACCTATACGATGAGAACCTTATCAAGCAATCATCATAACGCGCTGTCCGTTTACAACAACACTACTCAATTCAATAATTCTAACAGAAAAGAGCCGCTTCAAATAAAGGATAAATTATAAAATTGAACACTGTTGCTCAACCTACCTTAACGTCTTTGTTCAACGACAGACTAGTCAAATCAATAATTTTCTCATTATCGAATAAATTTTGTATGACCGATGTTGTTTCGACAAAGTCGTTCTGATTGTCACCTTCGTATCCGGTTCTCCCTTCCACTTTGACAACTACGCGACGCTTTTTCCAATCAGACTTCGAAGTAACTTCTTAAAAGATAATTCATGAGTGAAATAACTTTTGGCGTTGTACATTCTGTAACATGAAATTGCAAGCATTCTCGCGTGCTAAATATTGCTGATTAACATAAATTACATGCGTGTACATAGTATGTCTCTTAGCGAGAGATACTTATACGTCTTTTTGCTAATTTTTAATGCCGGCGGCTGTATACAAGTTTAATAGCTTACCACCTATAACTGCTCTTTGATCTGTTATTTCGCCTTTGACGGATGCTATAGCTACTGTTCCACCCAAATGTACGAGGGTGGAACCATGCGACGAGCTTATTACATTAGTTTGTAACGAGACGGATCTAAAGTCCCTGAGTGGACGACCGTCAATATGTCTGCCTTTAGCTATATGATCGAGAAAATATTCCAATGGTTCTAACAATTTGTAGTGATTGCTATCCATCTGAAATGAAATTTTTACATAGAATCATTTTTGTAGAAGACAGTTAGGTTTCTTAACGACCAATAAATAATAATGCAGCCATCCGACCTATCATAATTTAAGTTATTTTTAAATATTTTATAGGTCGTGTACATGACTTATCTACTTTGATTCTCCGTAAAAAGTCGTTTTTAAATTAGCCGGTGGCATGAGTAAGTAGGAACCAAATGCCAAAAATTTTTATTTTTTGAAGGCGTAGGATGCGCCCTAAGAAAAAAACAATTTTTTGGGAGTACCAAAATTAAAGTAAAATTTATTACGTGTACCCATCAGAGTTGGCGAAAACCCAAAGTTCAAAATCTCGACTTTTGAGTTTTTGGTTTTTTTCGTGGGTTTTTGCAGGTTTTTGATGGGTTTTGGCGGGTTTTTGGTAAGTTTTTGATACTTAAAGTAGGCGTACAACGAGCCAACCTTTAACAAAGTTTTGGGCGAAAGATTTCATGTGATAAAAAAATTTAAATGAAAAAACATTTTTATTCAACTAGTACTGAAATGTGCCAAGCCAGCTCACTTTTTTGCGTTATTTTTTGCATTTATTGAAACTTCTTTCTCTAAATTGCTCATTTAATTATTCTTCGCATAATTGTATTGGTATTTGTTGTAACATGTCTTGTCCATGTAATTCAGCCAATAATCTATTTTATTTTATTCTAAATGCTTTTCATATTCATTTTTCGCCATCCAAATCAACAATTTTTGCCCCATCTTTTTCTCAGGCTTAGATCATCCTTGAC
Organism: Mermis nigrescens; assembly: GCA_036768485.1. NCBI lineage: Eukaryota > Metazoa > Nematoda > Enoplea > Mermithida > Mermithidae > Mermis > Mermis nigrescens. The sequence continues at coordinate 5,329,167 of JAVLUZ010000056.1, forward strand.
ACCAATCTGAAGACGCACAGAGCCCAAAGATTAGGTCGATTAAGGTGAGAAGGGCATTTTTAGGCGAATTCAAGTAGGATTTCTTGATATGAGTTGAAAAAGCAAACGGAAATGAAACTTGGAAAATTAAATTTTTTAAAGTTTATTTCAAACAAAGGCTTTTCCGTCTGTTTTTTTCAGCTTTTATGTTAAAGATACCTACCTGAAATCGAATAAAAACGCTCTTTTTAAATTCGCAAAATGGATGTATTCTAAAATTCGTCCCCAATTGGTCCCGTACCGGCAAGTCCGACCCTACATATCATATACATTGTCCTAATTGATTGTCCGGATTTTAACCAATTTGTCCGGTCCTGGCCAGTCGGACTCTACATATCTAATACATTGTCCTGATCTTTCCATTGTCCTGATTGATAATCCGGATTTAACCATTTATCCTGAATCTGGTTCCGGATTTTACTCATCTGTCCTGAGTCTGGTTCCGGATTTTACCCATTTGTCCTGAGTCTGGTTCCAGTCCTAGTTCCGGCTTTTACCCACACCCCATAATTTTCGCAAACTTAAACAGCCAAATCTAATAATTGCATCAGGTCGATACATATTTAAATTGTTTTATGGTTCATAGGTACTATCGCTAGTTGTGCTCTTAATTACATTGTGTACCTAGTGCCAGTGGCGGATCTAGGATTTTGGTAAAAGAACCTACCCAAACTTTTATAAGTCAAAAATAGTTTTATAAATTTACCCTTCACATGCGAAAAGCGCTTTTTCGGCGTTTTAAGTTGACTACTTTTATACAAATTCACTTTAGGCAAAAAAATTTCTCGATAAATTATGAAATTTTCAACAATTTTGAGCGAAAAAATCATTAAATTTCTTTGATTTTAGCGAAAATCCGGGACCAAGTACCGAACAATTTTCAAAATTAAGGCAGAAGGACGTCTAGAGGCTAAAATTACTGCTCGATTTTCTGTATTTGTAGCAATTGACACGAAAAGGATGGATTCCAGTCCGCCAAGAACCTGAGTTCTCAAAATAGATATTATCCGGCACGAATCGCCGGAAAAATTTGAGCGGCATACAGTAAATATTTAAATTACTAATTATATGCACTTCGCATAACTTGTTACATTATAAAAAATAACCTCGGTCAAGTTTGAAGAAACTTTGCACGTGAGCATAGGGGAGGTCTCGCGAAATAGTTTATGAACAAGAGAAGTTAAAACGACGTGCATTTTGTAAACAGGCTATAAGCGTTGCTATCGTCCGCGCGGAGATCAGTAGCGACGATTACGCACTAAAAATAAAAAAAATTACGAAATTAATTCATGAAAAATTTGTCAGAAACAGTACTCTGCCTCTACTGATCCAGCGATATCCTTGATAATTATTACTGAATATCTGAGCAGTCGTCGTGGCGTGATTTATGAAAATTACACCATCACGTCCAAAGTCTAAACATTTCGAGACGGGTTTGACATTTTTAGAAGAGGAATAGATCACCTTCTACGTAAGTACCCAATTTTGAGCAAAAATGACGAGGAAACACCCAAAGATGGTCTAAACCGGAAGTTTTCGAAGAATTGCCAAAAGTAGCACCAAATATTCAATTGTGGGGATCTATCGATTCTGACGATTCTACTGTATTCTCGAGGGTCCGTATCCCACGCCTATGTATAAAGGACATTAGGCAGTTCCCCCAAGTTCATCTTTGCATGTATGATAGAAGCGACTGTTTGATCAGCGATAAAAGTTTACTACTGGTTACGAATTACGACTAAAAAAATTGTCAGACGTAAACATAACTTATATTGGTACGCGTATGTACCTACGGATACATACTTATTTAAAATCTCAAACATGAAGACAGATAAAATAGCAGGACACGTACATATAAGCAAGATTTGAGATAAGACCGTAAGCGAAAAATTTCAGCAATCCGTTGTTTTCGGATGTACCATCATCATTTCGCCCAATTTTAAAACTCCATTGAAACGGCTACAAAATATATATGTATAGTAGGTGAACATTTTTAACAACGACTTTATGTACCTACATACCTAACTATAGTATGCTGCACTGCATACAAGTTTGGTCATAATTTTAAAAACTATCAACGAAAATAAGCCGTAAGAAATTGCGATTACTGTATTGCACTGTCGATAGAAATTCTTGAAATTTCTGCCTAAACTTATGCGAAATAGTCTATAAGCGCAGCCCACATTTTACCTAAGCACTAAATTGAAACTTCGTAATCAGATGAATTTTTATACGTGCTATGTGCGTAATGCAGATATCTATATATACTAGTGTTCAGGATGCTTAGTATGCAAACTTACATGCATACGATTAAGATCTGGGAGAGGTTTAAAGCGAGTTTCCTAGGGGGAGTAAATGATTGCATAATGTTATTTACAGTACAACTTCAATACTTAAAAAAAAATTCGTTGTACTTTATTCTTCATGAATATTTGTGCTTGAAATTGCATGAAAACGAATAATAAGCGCGATAAAATGACCTGTAACATAAAATATACACTAAATAATGGAAGAAAAGTATCTATGTGTGACAGTATAAACATCAGAATAAAAATAAATAAAAAACATAAAAATGAGGAATAATATGTATGAATAAAATACACACAGGTATTTTGCCTGACCACCATTTGCTTAAGTAAACAGTGCTCAAAATATCATGCAGATCTCGTCCAGCTCCGCGCGATTCTCGCGTAAAATAATGTACAAAGCATATAAATAAATAAAAATAAATATATAATAAAATATGTAAATACATACATAATTTAAAAAGCATAAATAATGAAAGCATGACAGAGTATTGGAAAGAAGAGAGACCACCAATTCAGAAAGTAGCAGTAACACATGCGATCAGACAGGGGCGGATTTAAGGGGGGACGGCCGCCCCCATTGGCCAAAAATATTTGGTGAGATAAAGAATGGATATGCAATTAGCAATGATTTTTGGCCGTCCGTGACCATAATTTCTCAAATTTTGTAGGCGCTACGCGCCGTATGATTACCTATAATTGACATTTATTTACTTTCTTGGCGACCTACAGTCAAGACCACAAGTAACCTTCCTCAAGCACAGGCACAACAGGCAACAGGCGCCTGTGACCTGCTTCTGAATAGGCCTAAATTTTATTTGGTAAGCATGCGCGTCGAGGCAAAATTGCCTGTGCGATGCCTGTCACTTAGACTGCCAGGTGCCTGTAGGACATGCGCTTGAGGAACATTACCTGTGGTCTTGGCTGTACATAGAAGCCATTTTCTGTTCATATAGGTTACAAAACAATTTCAACAGCAGAAACAGCTATTTTTGCATAGTTTTCTTCTATTTTCAATTAAAATTTCGATGTTACGCATCAAATGCTATAAATACAGGAAATCAAGCAGTAAATCATGCTTCTAGACGTCTATCCGCCTTAATTTCACAAATTCTCAGGCGCTTCGCGCAAGATTTTTATCAAAGTCGAAGAAATTTAATGATATTTTCGTACAAAATCGTCGAAAATTCAAAATTTTTGGAAGAAATATTGCGTCGAAAGTGATTTTATGTAAAAGTATACAATGTATCACACCGAAAAAACGCTATTTCGCGCGTTAAGGGCAAATTTTCGGACCTATTTTTGACTGTTTTTGGAAAAGTTGGGATACCGCCCCTCTTAGGAAAAACCTGGATCCGCCACTGCGACTAGACATATTACAGCTCAAAATCGTTGAGTGGGATAGTCGGCTACTTTTAGGGGGAGGAGCGAATTGCCTTCAATTTTTGACCAAAAATGAAACAAAAAACACATAAAAATGGCCAAAAAGGCAACTCCTTACCAAAAATTTCACACAAGTGAATGCGACAAGACATGTATGTACAAAAAGCTAAATTCTTAAAATACATACATAAAGAAGCAGTGTTTTTTGTACAAGGTCCCTTTGTACATGTACAAAGATGGTCCCCAAAAGTCTTTGTACATTTTGTACATGCACATTTTTGTGCACTTTAATACAGTACAGTAGCGATTTTAGTGTAGTAAAAAGGGTTTTCGATCTTTGGTAGTGTATTTTAGCTAATTTCTAGGTTTCTGACGCCAAAAATTACAAAAAATTGTCTCAAAACGGCGCAAAGCGCCGAAAAATTTGACATTTTTCCATTCTAAATGCAAACAATTACTCATTTCGACGCGAAGCGCCGAAAATTTTTGGGAATTTTACACCTTCTTACAGTTTTGGTCTTCCCAAAAATCTTTGCACATTTTGTACACACAGATTTTTGGGTACTATAATATGGTACAGCAGCGATTTTAGTTTGGTAAAAACAGAGTTGTTCGACTTTTAGTAGTGTATTTTAGCTAATTTCTGGGTCTCCAAGGGCAAAAATCACTAAGAATCGTCTTAAAACGGCGCGAAGCGCCGAAAAATGTGACATTTTTCCTTTTGAAATGCAATTTCTGCCATTATAAAGATATAAAGAACACACAATTACTCATTTCAGCGCGAAACGTCGAAAATTTTTGCGAATTTCAGACCTTTTTTGCAATTTTTGTCTTCCCAAAAATTTTTGTACATGTACAAGGAATCTTTGCCGAGTACAAAAAACACTGTAAAGAAGCAATTTCGATCTTTATTACAGTCCAATATCTCACTCACCCTTTTCACAGTTAATTTGCTTTATTCTTTTTACATATTCTTCGAAAAACTCGACGTGTGCCTTAAGCGACGTCTTCTTATAATCTTAAAACAACAGCAAACAAATATGCAGTGAGTAATATGACTATAACATACGTTCGAGTGTATGATAATCAATTACAGCAAACCGCATTCGTTAAAGCTGCTACGAAACTGATCAACGACAGTATACATTAAATAAAAAGAAATAAAAGTTTCTAAAATATGATTGTTAAAAACAATGCAGAACTCAAACGTGGGCAGGGGGTTTGAGGGGGTATACATTCCCCCAAACTGCCAAATACCCTCAGGATTCAATTTTTGATTTTTTTTCGCAATTGTTTGATGCCAATGGATAATGCTCGATGAGGAACGTTGAAAGATGGTGTTTTTTCGTCATACCACCATTTTTAAGATCATTTTCTGACCTTTTAAAAACTGCACCCTTCTCCCAGAATTATGGTGCTGCCCACCTGATTGCAGATCAAATGTAGTGTTACATTTTGAAATCGAAAAATTCGTATGAAATTTTTTCGGAAATTATATATTTTTTTATTTTAGCCTACAAAGCAATGTTACGTGCAGACATATTTTGACTTGGTGCTGCATAGCACTAGTACTAAAGTACCTGTCAAGAATTTCACACTTTGATGACAATGAATCAGTTCATATAAAATCGTAAGGTAGGTACAGATATTCTAAATTTTACAATAAAGCATTAGATAACAAAAAGCATGTTCGAGCTATAGTGAATAGTGATTTACCTCTGTGCGACAGACCACTTTTTAGCGTGAAGTACATTTAATAGAAATTAAGTAATCTATGTAGCTTTTCAAAATTCATAAAAGTCAGAAATTGATGGAAAAGGCAAAAAACGTTTTTATCTTTCCATACTGATTTACATAATGTACATTAAAATCAAGAAAGGAATTTTTCGAAATCGACTTTAATGATATACTGAAGAGCAGCTAAACTACAACTATAGGTCAAATTAGACCGAATTCCAATTAAATTACACCGCGAACGCAAAAAAATCTGAAGGAAATATCATATATGCTCAAATAATGAACAAATTTTGTCGATAAATGTGTACATATGTATGTAAGATATAGAGCAATGAATTCAGGGGTGATTTTTATTCACTAAACTATTTTTATAGTCAGCAAGTTTAATAGGGAAGCATGCATACGTGGGCAGCAAGAAAATTCTGGGGGGGGTGCAAGATTTTTTTGAAGGTCAAAAAATGGCCTCAAAAATGATGGTAGGGCGATAAAAACACCATTTTTCGACGTTTCTCATCATGCACTATCCATTGGCATCAAAAAATTGCGAAAAAACCGAAAAAAAATTTTCAAAAATTGAATTCTGGAGAAGTATTTTGGTTTCTGGGGGGTGCATACCCCCTCAAACCCCCACGCCCAGGTGTGGAAGCATGTCTCTTACCGATTGATTTGTATACATTAGCATTCAAAAATGATAAAACGCACAAAAACAACAAACTAAAATAGCGAAGCGTACCGACTGCTTTTCTATTCGAATTTTCATTCTCGATCACATCCGTAGCCGAAGCATCCTTATTGATCATAATTAATTCGTCATGTAGTTGGCTTAAAGTAACATTATTCTGCAGATATTTAATGTCTTACCATCAAATTCAAGTACTGCTAAGCTACAAAGACTTTAAAATGTCGTTCTTAACAGATAAAATTGAATGAGTATGTATTTAATACAGTAAAAGAAAAGCTGAAATAAAATAAAAAAATCATCAGAGAAAAGAGCCTTCTCCGTTACAGACGGGCCATTTTCACAAAAAGTTGAGAACTTGTGGCAGAATACAAACAAACTGCATTGAAATAAAGCTACAGTAAGGTTGCATAAAGACAGGCTGACATGACATACATACTGCCTTTAAAGTTGCAAAATATTGTAGTTGAAACCAAATTTTCAGTCGACTCATCTACAAGGTCAGTATAATTATTGCCCAATATATTCACATTAGAGCAAATAGATACATATTTACATACAGGGTCGTATTTGCAAGAGGGGCGGGGGCGGCCGCCCCGCTTGGCCGAAAAAAATTTGAAAGGTAAGATAATGCGCGAAAAGATGGAGAAATTGCATGTCTTTGACGGAAAATCTTGAAATTTTTTGGCGCTTCGCACTAGATGTAAAGTATTTTCCATAATTTTGACTAAAGCGCGACCAAAAAACGACACTTTTTATAGCCTTTTAAAAAGGAGAAATATGTCTTAAAAAGTTCAAATTTTATATTCTTAATGGATAGCACATATCGAAAAAGTCGAAAAATGCGGTTTTTACGAACTATTCCTGCAAAATTTGCGAGATATAGACCAATCCATGTTGAGTACGCCCCCTTCCCTTGGACGAATCCTGGATACGGGCCTGTTTGCATACATAGGTAAACAAGTAGGTAAAGTGATTTCGTGATAAAAATAGATTCACATGAGAAAAACAATCAATGAACAATAGAAGACCAAAATAGGACAATTCAGATTTCAGTAAAGTATAAATAATCTGACGCACTCGATTCTAGGAACATTATCCGGGTCGAAGTCTAATAAACTCGCTTCTGATGTAATATCCAACGGTATGCAAACTTTGCCTGCAAATCAAATAAAAGTGCAGGTCACAAAATGCAAAGAATTTTAGAAAAGGACGGATATTTTTGGGTTTACTAGAGCCAAAAAAGCTATCAATGAGCTCAGTTAGTAATTCTATTCGTTTTTTTACTTAAATTTTTTTCCAACATATTTTTCCTATCGTATGTATGCACGATAACGAATTCTGCCCAATGCATACTTTTTGAAAATATTGAAATCGTTTCGGAAAATGGCACTAGACCAGAGTTCAAGCACGGGACAAGACAAGTACATTAAAGTTCAAAAATGACTACAAGACATGTTAAGATCTAAAAAAGACTGATACAGATGTAATGTAGCGAATGAAGTGCACTTGCACACAAGCTTTTTAATAAACGACTTTTAGGCGATTGATAGAGTAAGCTGAAAAAATCTTTTAAAAGACTATTCACGATTACTTTAAAAATAGCACTTGATACAGTGAACGTGTTTTAATTTATATAATTATTTTCGTGGCATGAGTGCTTGGTATATAAATTCAAGATTAAGATTAATCAGAAGTTGTCAAAGTTCCTAAGCACACGAGTATTGTGAAGGAGTTTGAGACCATAAGCACTTTCAGAATAAGATTTGAAAAACCCGAAAAATCTTAGTTATATGTATTAATGCAGGACAAAAGGCAATAATTCATGTAAGAATAAATATTTCAATTACTTGGCTTCAATTATTAGTATACTGTATTCATACAATATCTTAGTGGTCTCATTCACCTCGCATCAGGTCATCAAGTTGTTTAAACTCGGCTGTGAATGAGACAATTTTTTTATAATTTTGACACCCTACATCGGTCATGTCCCGCATGTGCACGTCTGACCATATCCAAAAAAGATGGCTCAAGCCCACAAATAATTTTCAAGTATTCTTGGTCTATTAAATACGCAATGCAAGCAATTTGCCAGTTTTCGCGTGAACACAAAATGGGCTTTTCAGCAAGTGATTGATGCCTTTTGTAACATTGGCGTCTAATCTTGGATATGCGTACTGTAGCATTATTTCTTCTATGAAAAATGCGCTATTGATGGGAACCTGAAAAAGGATCATAGCTTGATTGTAGAGAAATCGTTAAAAAGGATTAAAAGTAGAATTACTGTTATTTCCTTTCTCGTTCTCACTAAACTCTGCCATCTTTGTACACCAGTTTCACACGATTTCATATTGCCCTCAATGGTGTTCCTTAATTCTGCAATGTTCCGTTTAATTTTCAGCCGAGAAATCAAATGTAAAGAAATAATAAAGCGTACATTTATCGAGAATAATAAAATTATAATAAATAACAAACTTAATAATAAACTTATTATATACCATTTATGAACGGTTTCGAAGCGAACCCAGACATCTTGCGCAGTTTGTGTCATATCAATTAAATATCACTCCGATTTCGATTTTTCCATTTAATCTTATTTACTACCAATTGAAGAAAATGTCAACAATCATGTAAAATTTTTCAGCTGAAAGACTTATGTATATAGACAGGCCCGTACATATACAGGAGGCCGCCCTCCCCGGAAATAAAGAATAATTTTGAAAACACACAAGCGTCCCCCAAAGGGAAAAATGAAAAATTCTTGGAGTAGGTCTAAAACACCACCAAAACACTTTTTTAGCATTTTGAGCTATAGTAAACTCATAATTTTCCGGCACTTTGCGCCAGATTTATCATTTATCTATGGTTTTTGTCTCCTGGTTCGGCCAAAACCGCTCAAATTTGAGTTCGGCATGCAGAACATGTTATCCGTTTTCGGCATTTGTTTACATTGTAAATCACAAGGATTAGCTACAAAGACACAGTTGGGAAATTATTCGTCGACTGAATGATGACGAATCACTTGTGTAGATTGTTTAAACGATGTATTTGTGTAATATAAAAATGTAAAAAAGTGGAAATTTTTGAAATTTTTACATGAGGAGGGGTGAATGACATACAATTCTTAGCCACAATGTTTAAAAAACCCCTGAAAATGGTCGAAAAAATTCAATTTTCCCAAAATTCAAGGGGGTTGGTTGGTCAAAAACGTTCCGTCTTTGGGAGGATGGGTTGACGACCAACTTTGGTTGGGGATCCCCATCCTCTGTTACATAAATGTAGGAAGATAATTAAACGCGGATTGTTTTATACGAAAGAAAAATTATTTGTTACATACAAGTGCTCTGTTTATGTTTATTTTGATTTTGCCTATGCGGGATCAGCTGCACCTTTATAATGGGTTATTGCATTCATATTTCAACCTTTTTAATTTACTAGCATTTGCCAAAACGTGTAACCTTTGATAAAAGCTCATTTGTTTCGCAACGACCTAAGATACCTTTGAGCAAACTGTATGAGTGATAGACAATTTAAAGGGCTTTAGTATAAAAGAAGTTGCATTTAACTACCATAAAGTAACTGTAAAGTTACAGGGCTGCGAATACAAATATATGCTTCTGGCAGATGCTTTCATGACCAAAAAACGACTTATACCTCATTTAATGCGAATCAAAAGCAAATCAACTAGCATAAATAAAACTTTGCGAAGTTCTTGCAGAGGTAATAGGCTGTTTAACAAAGCAAACCGCATTTAAATTGGTCAAGTATTGGGGAAGTTATAACGGCTAATGCGTCACTCGTTTTTTGAGCCACCCTGTACCTATCTTTGTCGGGGAAATCGAAAGTAAACCATAAAAATTTTTGAGGCCAATTCCACTTGGGTTCAGCTTTGCTGAGGACTGAGAACCATAGGTTGGCGGCACCGGGATTCTGGGGGTGTGCAAGATTTTTCAAAAGGTCAAAAATGGCCTTAAAAATGATGGTATGGCGAAAAAACACCATTTTTCAACGTTTCTCATCGAGCGCAATCCATTGGCACCAAAAAATTGCGAAAAAAAAACAAAAAATTTCAAAAATTGAATTCTGGGGTGGGCGTATTTTAGTTTCTGGGGGTGCATACCCCCAAACCCCCACGTCCAGGTATGCTAAGAACCCTGTCGCTTTTCTCATGACCACAATTATGCAATTGCATACGTATGTACCTACCTTGATCGTTAATAAGTGACAACATTTTTTCAATATCATCGTCCGAATCCAGCCAACCTTGTTGGGCAACTAATTTCGGAAAATATTTTTCTAATATTGAACAAGCTCTTCTTATCGAAGTGTGCAAGTGTCGACCTTTTAATTCGACGGTTTTCGTCCTCTCGCCTCCCTAAAATGGTGCGAAACTGGAACGCATTTCACCCAGATACTGTGATTATTGCAAAATTATCATACGCACCAACGTATATGTACAGCATAGGAATTATGGGGGTCAGGCCCAATAAAATTTCAAAAAGTGCCTTTTTGGGCTCAGAAAACGAAGGTTACACGTCAAAAACACTGTTTTTGACGTTTCAGACAATGCTCGTTCCCTCTAGAACATAAAAACGTTCGAAAATTCTGGGTGGCGCGGGGTCGCAGCCATTTCGCGGGGAGGGGGAGTCAGTTTCCATTCCGGGGGATCGACCCCCCTAGAAGACGTCTGCGCACCACTGTATTTAATCTTTCTCACTTTTCTCCATACGTACACAGATACAGAGGACTGCTTGGAAGAAATTATCCCCGTAGTCGCCAAAAAACTTCATTAATGAAACCTAAAAATACGTAGAAATTTTGTTTAGAACTTCAGCTAATTTTCATCGGAGACTTCGAAGTTTTGAGCGAGTTGCTATTTTTGCTTTTATTTTAATAAGCAAGAAAAAATGTGAATGAATTCGTGCACAAACCGAAGAAACAGTCAAGTATTCTACGATCGCTGAACGGGCGTTAGTTGACAATTTTCTAGCAATCTCATCCGAAATCCAACAGTGGACTCCCCGGCGACCGGAGAACACCCAAAGCCTCTCGTCGAAACCAAAATCAGCTAAAAACGAACTAATTTATGATGAAAAATAAATTCAACTTTATGATAGATATATTAATACATGCGTAACATACATATCATACATATAACAGGGGATGGGGAATTACCCCATCCAAAGTTGGTCGTCCCCAATCACCCACCCCCGCCACCCCCGAAGCCAGAAAATTTTTGGCCTACCCTGATTTTAGGAAAAAATTGCATTTTTTGGTTCGGCCGTTTTTATGCGTCTTTTAACCCTAAATTGGAGGTCATGTACCCCCCCTCCCCGTAAAAATTGACCGGGGACACCCCTAACCAAAATTTCGAGCCGTTACTTTTATGATACATATGTAGTGCGTTTACACACATTTTCACATATGTCCACATTACAACATAATACATATGCACCATACATGCACATAGAGGGTGAGGGGGATTTTATCCCCCTCCCGCTGAAGGGTCAGCCAGACAGGTAGTACTGTCCGGCAATTCCGAGCTGACGGAACGTTTTCTGGATCATTTTTGAGGTCAAAAGCAATAGAAAAAGTCAAAATTTTTCAGTTGCTTCGCGCCGGATTAGTACCCTTTTGTACTTTTACACAAAAAGCGTCGAAAATTGATGAATTTATGCATTTTTTAGTGTTAAAAGTGATATATGTAATGCCGTCAAATAGACTTAAAATGCTTGGAAAATGCGAAATCACCACTAAAAGACGTTTTATGGACTATTTTAACCATTTCGGTCGCGTAAACAAAAAATTCGTGAACGTTAAATTTACTGTTTTGGATTTCTGAGATTTTATCCCTTCCCTGCCGATCCTGACCTTGTGCACCTATGATATGCACGTATCAGAAGTACGTTACATTTACATATCATTTTCTTTTTTCGAGTCATCATTCATTTCCGTTTTTACATTTTTTATGTCACTTTTTAACACTCAAGTTTAGAACCGTTAAAGCATGCTCTAGGAAGTATCCAAAAATCAAAGTACGAACGATAAAACTTTTATTATCTACATGAAACCATAGAGAATAGGTGAAGATAGAATACGCAGTCTAAGCTCGACTAACCTTATCAGTGTTCTCAATTCATTCATCACCACAAAATAAACTACGTTAAATTTTAAGGCGCTGATAATCAAGACGAAAAAGGAGATTAAGCCTCGCCAAACGAAAAATTTTGCGTGGGCTTACTAAAGTTGGCCCACGAATAATGCAAAAAAACTGTCTGATATCTCAGGCGTGGCTTTTAAATGCACAAGGCAACAGCAATGACAAGGAGAAAGCAATGCACTAGTAATTTTCATTCCTGATTCCAAACTTTTGCTCGATAAGCTGATCAGAATGGAAAACAGTATAAAATCAACGAAAATTCAGGGGCATACAGAAAAATACAAAACATGCGGATTGCCACCATCACAAGGAACTTGAATTAAGATCGTTTGTCGCTTTCTTAGGTATTAAACTTCTAGAATTGCAATATATGTACAAATTTAATTTGAGAGAAATCTATTCTAATTTACCGTCCAACGCTTGATCAACAATTCGTATTGCGACAACCATGAAGAGCCAGCACTTTTTGCAGACACCCGCTCCTCTAAAACCGTACAAATCTATGTTTACGTCAGATATGCACAGCATGTAAATTCTGGAGGGGGGTTGAAATTCTTGAGCACCTTTTCCGAGCCCAAAATGATGGGTACGCGTCAAAAACATCGCTTTTTGGCGTTTCTGACGATGCTCTATCTTTCTAGAGCGTAAAAACATATTCAAAAATCGAAAAAAATAGAATAAATTGAACAAGATATGGGTCAAAACCTGAGTATATGGCGCGAAGCGCCGAAAATTTGACACTTTTGGGCAAATAGATAGCTAAAACATTTTAAAAGCCACTTTTCCTACCGATTTTCACGAAAGTTTTGGAAACTTCTTTTGAAAAATCGCCAATTCTGAAGGAGGTGAAAAAATTTTTTGCAGGGGTTGAAAAGTTTTCTGGTGGAGTGAAACACCACCCCCCAAACCCCCACCCCCAAGATCATTTAGGGTTTACATACTAGTAGTACAGTAAGCAATATTTTAAATAAGCATCGTGTAGAACAAAGCCTTTGATCTTTTGTTATGATTTTTCGGTCAGATGGCAATTTAAGTTAAATAATAACGGTAGATGACTTAAAAAGAGTGTATCATTCAGATGATATGATATTGAAAGCAGGCACAGATTTAGAGAGGAAGGGGCCCCTGTCGTCAAAAATATTTGAGCGCAATAGAGAATAATGCGTATTTTTTAATGATTTTAGCCATTTTTCATAACGAGTTTTTCGAATTTTTCCGGTGTTTCGCGCCGGTATTACTCATTAACGACATACATAGCTGACTTTCTCAGCACTCTTAAAAAATTTGTTTTTACGTCAAAATAGTAGTTTACGTACAGAACAAGGATTTTTTAGTTCAAACCACGGTTTTTTGTATTCGGCAAAGATGATTCCCGATGTACATACAAAGACTTTTCGGAAACGTCTTTGTACATGTACCAAGATTTTTTGGATGACAAAAACTGTAAAAAGTGTGAAATTACCAAGCATTTCGGCGCATCGCGCCGAAATGAGTAATTATCTGTCCTATATGTCTCTATAATGACGAAATTTGCATTTGAAAAGGAAAAATGTCAAATTTTTCAGCGCATCGCGTCATTTTGAGACAGTTTTCAGTATTTTGAGTCGTTAGAAGTCCAGAAACTGGCTAAAACACACTACCAAAAGTCGAATAATCTTGTTTTAGAACACAGAAGGCGCTACTGTACCATATGATACTACCCAAAAATTTGCATGTACAGAACTTTTGGAGACCATCTTTGAACATGTACGAGGGTTGTTAATTAAGTTCGTTTTAGCTGTTTGATAACTTTTTTTCTATCAGAGTTATCAACACGCGGTTTTTTGCTCGTTATTCTGCAACTTCTGCTTTACATCTCTGAACTCATCATTTCTTCATATCTTTTTTCTGCTTTCCAGTGAAATAATTTTGTTTTATAATAGATTAAAAATTGATTAAAAATAGCTCTAAACAGAAGGTCCCGTGACTTCATTCTTCAAGGAAAAAAATAAATGTTCCAGCTGAGTTGGAATAGGAGGAACGTTGTAAAGTTGGAATTACAACGTTGGAATTATAACGTTGGAACGTTGTAAAGCACTATATAGAATGTTTTTTGTTCACAAAACGTGCATTTGTGATGAAGCAAATTTTTTGTCAAAATCAGCAAAAAATTGAATTTTAACGAAAAATGCATCACTAAAAAAGAAAATTAATCACAATGGGATTTTTGTTAGTGCATCAATGAAAGTCATAAACTGCCTTTGTTCTACCGAAATTTTGAGATCAAATGCTAATCAGCACCCAAGCTGCGACAAGATAAAAATTGTTTTTCTTGAACAAAGAAGTAAGGTATTTTAAAAAATCTTTCTAGAAAAGGCGGGAAAAATAGAAAAAATGCTGACTGTAGTAATGTAAAGCAGAAGTTGCGTCAACAAAAGCAAAAAAACGACATGTTGATATCTCATATACAGAAAAAGCTATTAGACAGCTAAAACGAACTTAATTAACAACTCTCGAAGAGAGAGACTTTGTACAAAAAACAATCGTTCATACGACGATTCCTCGAGCATTTTTTCAGTGCTTTGTGCCGATTTTCGCGCTAATTTTGTGCGTTTTTCATGGACCGAAAATTCCTCGAACATTTGATTATGTCTATCAAAAGACGGTAAAAAATCACTTGTTTAAGCATAATGGGTTAATTTTTTGGACAATGTTCGACACTTTTAGGAAAATTTGGGTTTTCACCCCCTGTCAGAAATTCCTGGATCAGCCACTGACCGAGTCTCTCAGTACAGTACGTATTGTCCTACCTTGATAAAATTTACATTACTTAACGTCAAAATTTCCATGAAAATCATTCTCAGACATAAAGCCTTAAAACAAGAAGCGTTAAAAATAGTATAGAACCGTAGACCTTCAAACTGGAAATCAGCTGAAGTAAGAACAATCTGATAAAAATCTAAATAAACGCGTGAAAACCCACACTTTTTCTTTGAAACAATTTCTCCAGTCTTTTTGCATTCTTTTGAAACTCTTGAGAATGATCGAGAAATCTGGAAATCGAGAAAGATAGATTGTATGAAAAGAACATTTCATGCAAAATTATTCATTCAAAGGTATTATGATAAATAAAAGTGATTAGAATTAGAAATCTGATAAAGTATACTTGCAGCACGTTCTGACGTCATCGTAATCCGTCATATCTATATCAAAGACAAGTTCGCGTTCCACTGCGCAAAGATCTTTCTTCCGTCTGTCTTCCTTAGGCTGAAATCACGAGCAAGTTATTGAAATTCACAGATGCTTAAACGAAAAAAGCTAAAAGTACGGGCTAATACATGAATATTTTTTCTGTTAACCGTTATCGTTTTATAATGCGCTTGTAAACTTGAATTAGAATTTAGCCTGCAGTGCATTAGGCCATGGCTTCATAATAACGCGATATCTTTTAAAGTGAACAAAATTGCATATACATACATGGTTAGGTATTTCATAGTTATACGTCTTGGAAAAACAGTAAAAGCTGGAATCATTAGGAAAAAGCTATAACAAGCGCGCTTAAATAATAGAAGAATTTCAGTAAACGTCAAGCGTAGTGTCGCAATATTTACCTGCTTTTCAGAGTCGCGTAAAAAATCACCAAAAAATCTGCCTCATGCATGATACTGAAAATATAAAGGCAAATAAGTTAAAAATGATGCTAATCAGAGCACTTAGATAGAAGCTAGTCGGTAGGACATTAATGCATTCGTAGTGAAGTAAATTGAAATGAGGAAACGATTAAATGAAAATGAGATGATGCCGCCAAAATACTTTGACGAAACAAAAATTTTTGCATGCAATACAATACGTTTTGGTTTTTTCATAAAATTAAAGGTAAATTATTTGCACTTCGCAGTCGACTCTATTTTACCCTAGACCCTCTAGTAATATATTCGGTCCAGTTATGATGTCCATTCACCATAAGTGATAATCAACCTGAAATAAGTTTTGCATTACTCTGTAATTGTATACTGCTCCGATGTCAATTTTTTCAGGCGCTGTTTTAAACAAATCACGCTCGAATTCCAAAGGATCCGCATAGCTTCTGTATCTCAAATACACGTCATCGGGTAAAATAAAAGAAAATTCCCTTTTTTGAAAATAATCGTTGCTGCCTGAAAAAAGCAACATTCTTAAGTCAAAAATCTATCAAACACAAAATGAACGAGAACCAAGTCGGATATGACAAACAAACATGTAGAGACTCAAAATTCAGGGTGAGGTTCCCCGGCCATTCGGAAGAGGGGGTGGCAAATAACCTCCAGTTTTTGGCCGAAAACAGCCAAAAACCCACCTAAAAAACGGCCGAAAAATCAAATTTTTTCCAAAAATCGAAGGGAGTGAAATTTTTGGCTTTGAGGGGGCGATGGGGGACAACCAACTTTGAATGGGGGAATCTTCCCATCCCCACTGTTACATGTATGATGACATACCTACCCTCCAGACTACTGTGCTAAAAATGTAAGAAAAAGACTTTTGTAAGTAAGTACTAATGATCGTTACATATCATGTATGTGGAAAGTATGGGCCGTGTTATACGAGAGAAAACGCGCTTGCCGGAAATACTTTCATACCTATACATTTGAAAAGCATGAATTATTTCATACATATGTACCTATGTGGTAATGTGGTACCACATAGCCTGTATTCAGGATTCGACAAGGCGGGGGGCGGACCCAACACAAATTTGTCTATATGTAGGTGTCTCGAAAAATTCGCCGGCATAACTCGCAAAAACCGCTTGTTTTTCGACATGCTCTGATAATTAAATTAATAAAATTCGAACTTTTCGAGAAAAAATTTTTTTCATTCAAAAAGTGTCATTCTTTGGTCGCGCTTAATCAAAATTATTGAAAACACTGAAGATTTCATGTCGAAGACACGCAATTTTTCCAAGTTTTCGGACATTATCATACCTTTCAAAAAAATTTCTTTTTGACCAAGGGGAGGGGTCTGTGGTCCCCCCTAAATACGCCCTAATACCACATATTATTGGAGCCGGTCGTTTTCATACAAATTAGTTATCAACCTATGAAACTCCTAGGCCAAACATCTTTTAATAAAAACAGCTGCGTATACTGCTTACCATAACGAAGCCAACTTGAAAGCAATCGACAAGGAAATAATCGACGATAGTAAGTCGGAAGCAGCGATTGTAAACATCCAGGATCAAACGACATCTTCAGCACATGTGTTATATTCAACGATTATCAAATCGTACTTGCACTGTCTTGATAAACTAAAGCTGTACGCATGAAAGGTCCACGTCCTCAAAACTTTAGAAAATTCCTTATCTTATACAAAAATGTAGAAGATTGAAAATCTTATACAAAAATATAAGATAATTCATGTCAATGTAGCAATTAACAATTCGATACGAGCGATTTTATTGCTAAGCAGTTAACGACTATGACATGGCAATTTTAAGCAGCTTTACGGAAAAATTATGAACTATGACAGAGTTCGCATAAGATAGGTACAAGAAACATCAAGCATCACTTGTTCGCCCACTAAATTAGCATATTTTCTCCAAGATTTACGATGGGATTTTCGGATATACTGCTTCATTATAAATCTTTTCTCTCCACGAATACTTTGCTACATAAGCGATCTACGATTTTGCATGGCACTCACAATCTGAAATACATGCAAAGGCAGCGATTGTATGATGCACTAATCATCTGACGCATTTTAAGAGTACAACTTTTTTGACGAAAGAAATCGCTTTAAATGAAGCGGATTATAGAAGGAATAGCGAAAAACATTTTGCTAGTGTAAATGTACAGCCGCACTGTGCCTACAGATGCAACACAGGTACGGGAACATTTGCCTTCGGGACTTACTTAGGTACCTACTCTGCTCTTAGCGCAGGCCGGATTCGCATAATCGCAAGGCGACTTCGAACCCGTTGACCCTTGTAGACCTACGGCTTCGACTCCCTCAGTCCTAATATTGCTGACCGCTTCTCGTCGGGAGTGTCAGCAGCTACGCCCTAGATCCGCCACTGATCAGTGTTCGGTCGCTTTCGCGAACCGAACCAGTGCTCAAACAAAAACGAGATCGGCTGAGTTCTATGCCCACCTGAAGCATAAACTTACGGGTTAACACCCGACTGCAGCGCCGTTGAAAAGGCGACGTGCAATATCGATCGAATGCAACACCAAGAGAGCACATTAGGCTCGATCGATCGGTGAGCATAATGCAACCAAGAGAGCAACACATGGGGCTCTATCGATTGGTGCATAATTGCCTGGTGAGCGTGGTAGGCATACCGCCATAGCCCGTCTTAGCTCGTCATCGGCTTTAATGCCTGCTGGGGTATTACCTTCCCGTTATAGGCGTTTGAACCGGATTTCAAAAGGAGTGTAACTACTGACAGCAGTTAAACTAGCTAGGACTCGAACTTGTTATGATGAATTCATGCTTTTATAAGAGCTTTTTGAAAAGACCGATTTTTAGTGAAGCTCCGAAATCGCAGAATTAGGTAATGAAAGCATAACAGATTGAGCGTAAAGCATGGAAGAATCAAGCAGATCCACAAATGAAAATCTAAACGTTTTATTGGAAGAAAGATACCACATAGACCCAAAATACCACAATATTTGGCTATTTGTTCAGCATTCATAAGGATGTTATAAAATTAGCATCTCATTGTAAACTTCAATGTGAAGCGAGTTGAAAAACAAAGTAATTTTATTCATACAATGTGTACACTCAAACATGATACAATTAAAATGCTCCACTTTATTAACAAGTAAATGTACGTGCACGAATGATCTATAAGCACGAGACGATGCAACAGAATTAATACACGGGATACACTGCTCTAAGTAATCATTTAAATAACTACGTGCACATCGTATACTGGCGCAAATACTTGTCAAAAAAACCTATTTTCTTGAAAACATATTCTCAAATATCGCTATGAAGGATATATCACAACTGGCTGCGGATTTACAGCTGCCAAGAATTTTTTATTTTCGAAAAGATAGTAGAAAATGTCGTGTCTACGCATTCTTGGCATACTTTTTGTAAAAAATTACCGATTTTTCCGACACTTCGCGCCATTGACAATTATATTTTATTGATTTTTTTGAAATTTTACGTTTTTACCGTCTAGGAAGGAGATAATCCCCAGAATCGCCAAAAGTGGTGCTCTTGACACTTATCCACGGTTTCTCGGCACAAGAAGGCACTTGAGATTTACTTTCTGATTTCACACTTTCAAATTCCCACTCTGTAGCCAACAAATACATTTTTACAGAACGATTCACCTATCGCTAATCGCTGCCGTACTTTTAATTTATTGAGCACGCGAAATGGACCTACACAAGCCCGTATCCAGAATCCGGTCAGGGGGCGGACCCAAAGTTATTTGGCTATCTCGAAAATCAGGAATAACTCGTAGAAACCGCATTTTCGTTAAGCTCAAAAAATTCTAACTTTTTAAAAAAATTTTCTTTTCTTCAAATAGGCTCTGAAAAGTGTCATTTTTTGCTCGCGCTTGAGGCAAAATCATAGAAAATTTCACATACGGCGCGAAGCGCCGAAAATTAAACGATTTTCGAGCAACGAGACGTAATTTTTTCATTTTTCTGTGCATTATCTTACCTGCCAAAATTTTTTTACGGCCAAGCGGGAGCGGGGGAGGGGGTCGCCCCCTCGAATACGGCCCTGGACCTACATATTACATAAAAACGTATTCAGAGGCGCAGAAAACTGCAACTTTTCGTCACATGAAACGATTACAACAAAATAACTAATAAATACATCGTTACACGCGTTTTTATAACCGATTCGAAATACTTTAGTCTACGAAAAATTAAGAATAGACCTACACATTAAGCAAAGTTGCAAGTCAGATTAAGTCAGAAAACGGCAAGAACGATAAGTATAAGTGAACAGAAGACTCTAAGTCGCGCATGCAAGGCAAGATAGGACCAAAAAAATGGTCAAAAAATGACGTCACTTCCAAGGTGGGAAAATTCTCTTTTGCGATGATTTGGCGCCCGATTTCGCTGAACCTAATCTTAAACACGTGACATGTCATTCAAATTTCTGACTCACCAAATTCGCTTCATTAAAATAGTATGCGTACTTGTATGAAAGAGAGGAGCATGCATGTAAGAGGGAGGAAGGGGATCCCTCACCCAAAGTTGGCTGTCCCCATACACCAAAGCCAGAGAAAGTCGGACCCCCCCATCATTTTGGAGGAAAAATTTGAATTTTTTGGCCGCTCTTAAATATTTTTTGGCCTTTTTCGAGCCAAAAATTGGAGTCTTCAACCCCCCACCTCCAACTAAAAATGGCCGGGACGGGGACCCCTACCCAAATTAAAATTTCGAGCCGTCACACGTATGCAGAGGAGTATTGAGATTATACGTATGTAAATAAATGCACAGTATGCAGTATGCGTATGTAACGGCTTGAAAATTTGGGTAGGGGGTCCCCGGCGATTTTTACGGGGAAAGGGGGTAAATGACCTTCAAATTTTTGTCCCAAAATGGTTAAAAAACACCTAAAAACGAACGAAAAACTCAATTTTTTTCCAAAATCTGGGAATCAAAAATTATCTGGCTTTGAGGGGATGGAGGGACGACAAACTTTGGGTGGGGGATCCCCATCTCCTCGTTAAAGGTATGACAGTATTATATGGCTAAGACCATTAACAAAAAAGTCCGATTAAATTAAAATATTCTGTAAAATTAAGCGGCTTCCGTTCTTAATTCATGGTCGTTTTCAATTATTTTTGCAGAAACAGCTTTGTTTTTGTCCTTTCTAATGTTTCTGCCTTATTATCCCAAAAAATGATCCGTTTTTGTTTTAAAATTTTTTCCAATTTATAAATTAGAAATTTACATTTAGATTTAAATAAAATTTGAAATCAATTTGAATAAATTTTAAAAATTTAAAGGTGTTTTGTGATTTTTGAGGGACTAAGTCGTAGATGAATAGCACGGCTGGTCTGGGAGAGAAACGGTCACAGAAGGGAGGTAAGCCGCGAGTTTTTTATGCAAAAGGACCTCAAAAACTAGCTGGTGTAAATCCTAAAATAGCGCGAAAGCTATATAGATCCACAGTCCTTTTTATTCGCTTATCATGTTTACAAAAACGATTTTTACTTTGTGAATCATAAATTATAAAACTGTTCTTTTATTTTTTGCTGTATACAGAAAATAGAGAATTTAGACGATTGAGGCACATGAAAAATTGTAATTTAAATAGCTTAATGATTATGGACTGTACAATTGAGCAAAGCAACGGTGAATAATCAAGATAGAATTGAAGATTGAAATACTTTTCAAACGCCACTACAGTTTCGAACAGCATGGCATCTACAGTAATCGCCACAAAATTTGAACACGTAACAATCTCTAAGGATTTTTTAGAATTCTCAGCAGAACTCAAGAAAGAGAACTATAGGCGCAATGAAAATAATTTATCTCCCAATTTCCTTTTTTTCGCGATTGCATACAGCATTTAATACTTTTGTTGAATTAGGTATTTTCGAATATTACCTGTATAGATTTGATTTTATTCACATTTATTGATTAATCGTTATCAATTATCAGAAAATAATGGAAAAGATTATAGGTAAACCTCCGCGGAAGAATAACGCAAGGACTAATCTTGTTGTAAAATGGCTCGTCGGCGTGTATTGGAATCCACCATTGACACCTTAAGAAGTTAAACAACTGAGCGGCGGGTGACGAAAACGAAGGAAAACCCAAAGACCCAAAGACAGGTATGAATTTGAGCTTTAATTCAAAACAAATAATTACATAAAACAATAGGCTGATAAGAAATTCCTATTCGGATTTTGAAAATTCTATTATGTATTATGTAGTCTTTTTGGGGACATTTACAAGGCAGAAAAAGAAAAAAGTTCTTTTGATGAAGTGTGTAAGACTGCAAAATCAAAAAATCGCTCTAGACGGAGTCAAAATCCTAAAATCATGAAGACCTATTTGCCAGCCCCATCCGGATTTAATCTATCGAGTTCCAACTACAATTTTTCACGACGCAGACTAATAAAATTATATTCCAGCTTTTCTAACTATTAATTTTTAACAACGAAACTTAAATATTGCTTATTGAATTATTTAAAATAGTCCACGACTACTTGAGCGGCAAAATAAGTAATACTTAACATGATAATAAACAAAAATTAAGGTGGCAATAAACATAAGACGAATCTGAAATTTTGATTAGGTGCACAAATAATGTGGATAAAGCATGCGAATCCCAAAACCACGTACAAATATTATGCAGTTTCCATCACCCGGTTAAAAGAAGCAGAACGCCACCCGCCGTGCGCAATAAATTCTCAAGACAAAATACGCTAAAAAATATTGTTTTCTTTCGAATCTTTTCCGAATAGCTTATAAACGAATGAAAAACGCCACATTTTCACACCAAAGCATCAAGAAACCCTCAGAAGAAAGCGCGGAGAAGATATTTGATCAAAATCGACCAAAAATTAAAGAAGCTACAGAACTTCAAGCTCAATATTTTCCAATGTTAAAGTATCGACAGTTCTAACGTCAATTCTTAATTTTCGTTCTTAACCTCATTATCCTTAGGCTCCCCTACCCAAAGTCGGCCGTCCCCTCATCCCCCGAAGCCATAAAATTTTTGACTCCCCCGTCCCGATTTTCGGAAGAAATAAATTTTTTGGCCGTTTTTACGTGTTTTTTGGCCAAAAATTTGAGGTTCCCCCAAAATGGCAGGGAACCCCCACCCAAAATTTTAAGCCGTCACTACATTGTATGGCCAACATACTCCTTCCTTTTACATCGGTCGACATACAGCTGCTTGAATACATTTATTCGAATTTTTGTAAAATTCTGAATAGAATGCGTAGCATATGCTTCAATCAGAAAAATATTTCTCTCGCAATTTTATTTCTATGTTCAGGCAAATTTACTTTTAGAGCAGGTTTAAGGGGTTTTCGGAACTTTTAGTTTGGACCTTATTCTACATAATATTATTTCGAAGAAAATTTCTTTCGAATTGTAATTTATTTTCTAACCTAACCCTTCATTTTTTACGGTTCATTTTTTGATTAATTTCCTAATATCGACGATTTTGTGAGTGCGAAACAAGCTGGCAGCTCAAAGCTCAAGATAGCTTTCTTATACTTGAGGGCGCGGGCGAAGGCTGGGGCAAAGTTGGATACAGTTTTGTATTAGCGTCGAAACGCAATTGCTTCAGCGACGCTACATGTACGAGATTGCGAAGATAATATGATTAGATGAAAAGATATTGTTCTACAAGATATAATACGAATAGAATGAAAAAAATCAAAACTAACTAAATAGATAAGATCAAATAAAATAAATACTAAATAAATGTAATCGGTAGATGAAATTTTTAGATTTGCCGAGAAAAAATGGCAAAAAAAGCAATATTAAAGATAAAATAACTCAAAGGCTATTTTAAGACATTTCAAACATTTCTAAGATGCCATTCTTGCCCGTTTTAGCCCCGATTTCGCAATACTTTCGTGAAAAAATTCCGTTTTCAATTCTCCCGGGGTCTACTCGTAGTTTTTCTGGAAACCAATCTGTATGAAATTGATGTCAAACTGTAGCTAACTACTGTTGACGCCTGATTTTGTCTGAAGTTGACGAGTTTTGATTGAAAACCGTAAAAAAATCTTCGACTAAGACATTAAACTGATTTGCACCTTTTCAAACGTATTCAATAGTGCGAAAAAATCATAAGTTTGGAAGAAATAGAAATTTTTGGGGTAATGTCACGATGCATAAACTTATGCATATGTATTGGTGATGTCCCGGTGCCACGTTTTCTACCGGAGCCGGTGTCGGTCCGGTAGCCCCTGAACTGGCGCCGGCGCCGGTGCCGATTAGCATATTATATAACGTACTATGCTTTTTCAAGAAAGGATTAATTTGTACTATTTTTCGCAGGATGCAAATGGTACACAATTTCGTCCGGTTAGTCCGTAAATATCTCATTATTTTAATTTATGGAAGTTAATTTCTTCAATAAACACATGGAAAATTGCAAGAAAATTGAAACTTAAAGCAAAATAAAAGTGCCATCGCGTATTGATGCTTTTCACACATGCACGCGGGGGGATGTGGCGGCTATCCTCCTTGCCCCTACCACAACTTTTGAAAAGCATAGCACCCCTCGGGCCGTTTTCGGACAAAAACCTGTTGCTGGAATTATGAAACAGCGCTAAACGATGCCCAACGGTATAATCTGAAGTATTTTTCGAGTAGTACTGTGTATGTACATTCATTCATTCAGGCACTTTTTGTCCATTATTTTGTGCATGTTTGATAGTCCGAGTCATTTCATTGTTCCTCTTATCATTTGTTTTCACGAATATTCGAGAACAGTAAAATACAACGAATTAAAGCATTTTTACGGGTTATGGGGTGGGGGAAGGAACAACAAAAATATCCGAAAAATCAACATAAACTTATCATTTCAGCGCCATGATTAGCCGTAAAAATTAAAACTATAGCTAAACAATGAAGCCAGCGCACAACGCTGGAAAAAATTGACATGCTCTCTATACGCAAATTTGAGCGATTTTTAGCGGTTTAGAAGACAAAACTATGCAGAAACAATAAATCCGGCGCGAAGCGCCGGAAAATTTTGAGTTTACTAGCTCAAAAGTACGCTAAAAACCTGTTTCGGCGGTGTTTCAGACGCACTTCGCCAATTTTCCATTTTTCCCTTAAGGGGACCCTTGACAGGAACAAAATTTTTTCCCATTTCGGGGGGCGGCTTCCCCCGCCCCCCTCTGGCTACGGGCCTGATTGTTCATATAACGTGGCCAGAAATGTACGTGCTTATCACAATAACATTTAAGCGATTGAAGATTCATTCCGGACTGTTTCAATAATAAAAACATTTCCAATAAAAGTGATTGAACAAAATATGTATAGTTGAAAACTCAATTTCACGTTGCCTTAATTTTCCAGCATCGCAATACAATATCTTTGCGATCATCCTCTGCGTAATTTAAAGTTGCAGACAGGAAAACTTTCCACTATTGCGATATGCATAAAATAAAACGAGACAAATCGATTTAATAAATGGGAAAATTTCGCCAGCTTTTCCAGAATTTGCTTGAAATCAACAAGCAAACAAATAAAACGATTAGTAAAACGCCTAATACGGCAGAAAAATGAAAAATAGAAAACAAGACAAAAACGCATAAAAAATACAAAGTATGAAAAATAATACCATATCGGATATCCGGCGTATGCGAGTCAATAATGAAAGGCCGCGTACCGCCCGAGTCGATCAATCGAACCCAATAATCAGTCGGCAAAGCGATTAAGCACGTCATCACCTAAAGCGCGCATTATGAGGAAAAGGTAATGGATAACGAAATAAAAATCGAATGAAATCGCAAAAAGTCGAGCAGTTTAAAATAAATTAATTAATTAACATAATAGGTAAAAGAGGTGCCTGAAAATATGACTATTTGGGCATTCATATTTAGAAAATGCCTAACACGCGTCAGAGGACAGTAAGGTTTGGCTCCACGGGGAAGATGAAGCATTAAACTTGAAAATGAGGCAAGAGCAGGTATGAGAATCATGCATGCACACGGTCAAAGCTTCTGGGAGGAGGTAAACCGGGTTTTCTTGAAGAGGGGTCAATCAGAGTTTTTTGTACATGGTCCGTTTGTACGTGTACAAAGGCGGTCCCCAAAAGTCTTTGTCCATTTTGTACACACAAATTTTTGGGTACTATAATATGGTCAAGTAGCGATTTTAGTATGGTAAAAACAGAGTTGTTAGACCTTTGGTGGTGTATTTTAGCCAATTTCCAGGTCTCTGATGGCGAAAATCACTAAATATCGTCTTAAAACGGCGCGAAGCGCCGAAAAATTTGACATTTTCCTTTTGAAATGCAATTTCTGCCATTATAAAGATATATATAAACACACAATTACTCATTTCGGCACGAAGCGCCGAAAATGTTTGCGAATTTCAGACCTTTTTGCAATTTTTGTCTCCCCAAAAATCTTTGTGCATGTACGAAGGCGGTCCTGAAAAGTCTTTGTACATCGGGAAAAATCTTTGCCGAATACAAAAAAGACCGTAGAGGTCAATGAGTAATTTTTTTGCCTAATTAATGTCAAATTTTGAAACTCAATTCGTCGTTTTCGTCCTTCAAAAATATATATGAATAAATTTGCATGAAAACAAATGATAATAAGGGCGATGGAATGATCCGTAGCATCTAATATACATAAAATAATGAAAAAAGTGTCCGACTGAAGGGCTGCTAGAAAAATAAGTATTTGCACTTTAACTTATACTGTTACACGTCGTTTGACGCTTTTTCATGGTTCGAGTAATAGGTTCAGTCCCAAAACGGCCTGAGGTATGTCTTTCAAAAGTCCTGATAGAGGGATACCCCAACACCCCCTAGTGTGCATGTGTGATGTGAATAGATAAGAATTTAGCTTTTCTATTAATATGACCATACATGTAACGGCTCGAAATTTGGGGGTTCCCGGCCATTCTTAGGGGGGGGGTAAATGACCTCCAATTTTTGGCCAAAAACGGCCAAAAACGCCTAAAAACGGCCAAAAAAATTCGATTTTTCTCCAAAAATGGGAGGCCAAAACTTTTCTGGCTTTGGGGGGATGAGGGGGACGTCCGGCTTTGGGTGGGGGATCCCCCATCCCCTGTTACATGTATGAATATGACATGTAAAACCATCCCAAAAAACTGAACTAAACAAATTTCTCGAGCCATGTTAACGATTGAACCAATTTTCACGTAAAGGTTAGCTAAAAATTTTCAATTTTTGTCTCGAGCTAGACAACTCCGACCCGGAGGAACGGCTGGCTTGGCTACACTAAAGCTATCATGCATTATCTAACCATCATATTTTTGGGGATCATTTTGAGGTAAAAATCGCACTTTTTAGTCATTTTGAGGTACTTTTTGCCAGTTTTGACTAAAAAATTACGGACCATTAACCACCCCCAACGGTCGACTACCCTCAATCAAAATGAGATGAGGATGCCCAAAAGTTGGCTTCCATCCATTCCTTAAAACAATAGATTTTTATCCCCTCGAAACTACTCTTTTCGCTTTCTTTAAAGGCATTTTCGGGCGCTTTTGTCGTTTCTGCAAAATATATTTATGTACAGTACATGATATTATTTATGTAAGTCTCCTTGCAATTTCCTTTATGTATAAATGTCTGATAATGCGTTGAAGTTGGCGAGTCAGAGACCAATTCAGCTTTACAAATACGATTTTGGTTTACACACTTACATATATAGTTAGTTCGTTCTGATTGTTTGCATGTTTACACACAAAAAACGTCAAAAATAGTGTAAAAGACGGAATATTGATAAAAAGCAGATAAATCAATGTCAGCACAGTCTTGCTTTAGCTTAAAACAGAAAACCATTCGTATAAGACACTGTTTTTCACCTTCTCCTGTTTTATCGTTTCATTGAGGCATTGATTCAAATCGTTAGTTTCTGATGAATAGCCGACTACAGTAGGACCGAAAACTTTGGCCAAATTTTCCACCGACATTTTGTTTCTTTCACTGCAGGCGGCTACTCTGAAATCATTATAAACGCTCCAATAAATAGACAATTGTATAAAAGTAAGCAACGCAGTCAGCTCTTTCATTTTTATCCATGAGAGATTACATTCCCTAATTTATTCAAATTTTAAACACTTAAATTTTGAAATAATCTCTTTTCACATGGTTAATTTCGTAAATTGAAAAATTCCAGCAAGAATCATTCAGTCAAACACATTGGTGAATTTTTATATATTTTATCGTAAAAGTGACAAAACGCGGTCAGAATGGGCAAAACTGATGAAAAATAAACGCTACCTTGCCGCAAAAAAGCTTTTAATTCATACTATGTATTTACATCATTTCCGTCATTTGACCTACAGGAACCAAATGCTTTATTAACTTAGCATTATTCTGTGGTTTACCATTACCAGAAAAAAATTTTTGGTAACTGGCCTCCATAAGACATGCACAGCATAGGAATTCTGGGGAAGGGGTGAAATTTTAAAGCGTCTCTTTCAGGGTCAAAAATGGTAGGATACGCGTCAAAAAACACTTTTTTGGCGTTTCTGACAATGCTCAATCTTTCTAGAGCATAAAAATATTGAAAAATTTTAAAAAATAATTTCGAATAAAGTGTACAAAACATAATCAAAAAGAATGAGTAAATGGTGCGAAGCGCCGAAAATTTGATACTTTCGAGCAAATAGTAGCTAAAAACGCTTAGAAAAGCACCTTTTCTAAACATTTTTCGAAGATTTCGGAAACTCTTGGAAAATCGCGAATTCTGGGGGTGAAAATATTTCCGGGTGGGGGTGCGAAAACCCCCCAGATCAAGTGTGGCCCACGTTACATTCATATGTATGTTTAAAAAGTATTTTTCATGCCTCTGTAAATGCAGAATCAAAAAGGCCAAGGTGTCCTTGTTTGGAAGAGGTAACTCGTCGATAGCTTTAGAAAGCGTTTTTAAATCCACATAACCGCAGCTGTCCTTGGATTCGGCAGCTCGCACGAACTCGGCCCACGACGTTGTGGGAATGAGCGGTTCTCTTAATTGCTGCAAGAATTTCTTCACGCAACCAGCTATCGTATTGATATCTTCCACTGCGGTCTGAAAATGCACATCAATACAGTAATAGAAAAACTCAAAGAGTTAGCCATCTTTCAATTTTTTCCGTTTTTTTCATGGAAAACAACACGTTTTTCCGATTTGGAAAAAATAATGGTCCTGCATTAATTTCTGTTATGCAAATCTCTTTTTTCAATCTATTTTTTTGTAAATCTCTTTTTTTCAATATCGATTTCTGGTAAATCTCTTCTTTATCAATCCCTTTTTTGTAAATCTATTTTTTCAATCTCTTTTTAGCCATCATTCAATTTTTTTCCGTTTTTTTAGAAAACAACACGTTTTTCGGATTTGGAAAAAATAATGGTCCTGCAATAATTTCTGGTAAAAAAACTACGATTTTAACTTTTATACAAAAATCGATAAGCTTGAAAGAAATACTGGGGCATCAGCAAGCTGAAAGTATTGAAAAGAATGAGCATGCATGGGTATGCGCAAAAAAGCTATCCGAAAAAATTATGAAATAAAAAAATTGCAATTTTAGCCAAAAAAAAGAAACTTATGTAAGTGAGCTATTACCACGGTTTTTTAGTATTCAGTAAAGGTTTTTCCCGATGAACAAAGACTTTTCGAGACCGTCTTTGTACATGAACAGAGATTTTTGCGAGGTCAAAAAGTGTAAAAAGGTGTAAAATTCCAAAAACCTTTTTAGCCATATTAAGTGACTGAAAATTTGCATGTACAAAACGTACAAAGACTTCTGGGGACCATCTTTGTACATGTACAAACGGGCCTTGTGCGAAAAAACTGGCTAATACCTACATACATGCTGAAGCTTATCATAAATTGAAGGTCAGCTAAGTATGTAAGCTGATGCTAAGCTAAGGATGTTAGCTAAGCCTAAGTTACATATATAAGTATACCAGTAGTTAGAAAGCATAATAAAGCTATAAAGCAGCACGTGATTCGTGAAGAATAAAAAACAATTAAAATAATAAGGCAAATTGAGAAAAACGAGAAAACCCAAACCAAACAAATGAAACAAACAAATGCACATGTACCTCAGCTAAGTTTGGTACGCCTTTGCCCCATAGGAAACGATCCAGCAATTCGTTGACTTTGGTTTCAGTCCTTAAAAATGCGCTCTGAATTATTGGTCCACGCAGAATTTAAACGCCCTATTTTCATAACTTACAATAAATTCTATTTAATGCTCATATAAACAAATTATGTTCTTAAGTTGCCCCTTGATTACTTATACAAAGTCCTGCTTAAAAAACACGTGCTTTTGGAATTATGCATAAATAAATTTTTTATGATGGAACAGTATATGCTTCGTTTTCATGTCTAGTCAAGAAACATTATTTCACTGGTGATATCTGACATGTTTATACCCAGGGCGTAACCAGCCGGGGGACAGGGGGCCGCCCTTCCCTAAATAAAAAAATATTTTATTTTCCACAATGGTCCCCCAAAGGAAAAAATTAAAAATTCTCGAAGTCTACTAAAAGGTCAGCCAAAATGCGTTTTTAGCACACTTTTGAGCTACTAAACTCAGGATTGATTTCTTTTTTTCTATTTCATTTCTTACCTATGTAAGAAGCCTAAATTTGACTTGAAAATAGCGAATGTCAGAAGTTTACGGCGCTTCGCGCCGATTTATTATTTTCTGCATTAGTTATCTTTGCAAAACTGTAAAATTAACTGCAAAGACAAGAATTTCGAAATGTTCTGGAGTCAAGCTTTAACTTGATATTGAGAAATTAGTCATACGGATTGGTTAAAGGATAGATTTTTGATATTAAAAGTAAAATCGAGCAGAGAAATTTTTCAATTTTTTGAAAAAAAAACCTTTTTCGCCATATCTCGTCGATAAACGTTCAAGAATGTCATTATTTTCGCGTATCTCCTAATGGTTCTCGAGATAAAGGACTTCGAAATTTTTGGGCCCACCCGAAATTACAAAGGGAAGAATCTATTATGTCTGATTTACGCAGAACTTTTCAAGAGTATTATCTACATATATACCAGCCATGTACATGCTATGATGACCTTGCGATTTCCCGAGTATCACGAAAAAAATATATTTATATTCCGTAAATTTGCAAACTTTCATTAAACAACTTTGAATTTTATCGACTCATTTTCTATTATGGTTCATAAATTATCGAAGGGCGTAAAATCAGATTAAATAGAGTAAATTGTGGAATATCGAAAAATGCCTGATTTTTCAATGTCATAAAACTAATCAATTCATGAAACAAAGTTGGACAAAAAATTTAACAAATGTCAATAGAATGTTCCACACATGCACACTCACTAGATGTATTGGGGTATCCTCCTACCAGAATTTTCGGAAGTCATAACCTCCTCAGGCCGTTTTGGGACCAAAACCATTGCTCAAACTAGCACAAATACTCATATCTCGAGCAGCATAATGTTCAATTCGTTCATTCAACCACTTTTCTAATATTATTTCGTACATATTTGATGCTACAGATCATTCCATCGCCCATATTGTTATTTTAATTATGCAAATTTAATCATAAATTTTTTAGGAATAAAATACAACAATTTAAGTATTAAAACTTGACATTAATTATGTACATAAAAAATTGCACATTTGCCTTAACCCAAGAAAACTCGCTATACCCCCATCCTCCCAGAACTTTTGACCGCGAGCATGTAATGTAACGGATGATCGATTTCAGTCTGGTAATCCCCGTCCCATCCATAGGGGCGGCACCAAAGTTCTGGGGGAGGGTGCAAAATCTTTTTAAAGGAAAAAATGGCCTTAAAAATTGTGGTGTGGTAAAGGAACACCATTTTTAACGTTCATCATCAAGCACTATCTATTGACATCAAAAAAATTGCGAACAAAAAACAAAAAAATATCAAAAATTGAATTCTGGGGTATTTTGGTTTCAGTGGGGTGCATACCCCTAAACCCCCCACGCCCAGGTATGGTCCCGCTCCCCTCATACGTGCGAAGCACTCACCCTGGGATTCGATACAAGCCCAAAGCGTCCATCCCGCGACGCTCAATTTCATTGATGCAATGAATGAGAATGTGGGGTACTCTGGGAGGTACTTGAGGAACGAAATCGGCAATGCGGCATTTTTGGCCTTTGATGGGAGTACCACGTGGTATGCACGGGTAGGTGACCTTTTCTTTGCATTCAGGGTGGCAATGCGTTTTGCAGTCTAATATAAACATTTAAAAATTAAACCTGTTAAAATTAATTTAAATCTGTTAAAAAATCTGCTACAAACAGGGAAGGCAGTTATTGATTTTATGCAGCTATTAATAACGAACAGCAGACTCGAAGATCATATATGTAAAATCAGTTGAATGGAAAAGTAGACGCACATATCGAAAGGAAGCAAATCTTAAATTCAGCCGCCACTTATATGAGCATGGCATAGTTCCACTTTTATTTATCTTATCAAAAACTAAAGAAATCTCCGAAACCGGAAAAAATTATTAAAAATCAAGAAATGACAAAATAATTATGACAAAAGCAATTAAGCAGATATGGCAAACAAATAGAGATATATGTAATACATACATATGTATGTATGTATGTGATCTTTGCCAAAAAGTAGCAAATTAGTAGCTAGGTAGGGAGCTAGGTAGCTATGTATATTCTAGGTTTTAATGGTTTGAGAGTACGTAAAAGTATGTCAATTCAGTGGATATTGAGGAAACATAAATTTGCAGCACGTTGAGTAAAGCCACTAAAGGATCTAAAAGTCTGGTAATGGTAAATCAGGACGATTTAGGTCCAAGTCAAAGCACTTTCAAACGCCTTTCCGACTTAAATTAAACATTTTCGTGTAATCTCAAAAATCATTTGAACATTAATTTTGTAAAAAAGTTAAACAATGAAAAATAAGCTGCGTACTACATCACGGATTTCACACCCTTCTGGAACACCCTGACCATGTGCATCTATATGCTGTGGATCAATCTAGTCTTAGTAACATACATGTAACAGGGAGATGAGGGGATACCTCCAACCAAAGTCAGTCACTCCCCGATCCCACCGAAGCCAGTAAATTTTTGACCCCCTTCTTCTTGGGGTGTTTTTGGCCATTTTTAGCCAAAAATTGGAGGTCATTTACCACAACCCACTAAAAATGGCCGGGGACACCCAAACTAAAATTTCGAGCCGTTACATGTACACTAAGGAGTCAACTGAGGATAATAAAGCCGAAATTTTCAGCTCAACGACATTACACTGGTCTGAAAGTCTTACGTTTTTTGGTCATTGTTAGGTCCATTGTTGACCTAGAATCGAAAGCCTCTTACGCCCCCTCCCAAAAATTTGAGCACTTATGCAAACATCTGCTGATAATTTTGTTGGGAATCAAGCCAATAAACCCTTCTGTTTTGCATATATAACTATGCATAACGTAATTATTATTAGCATGATTAAGAAAATAGTTCAAAGCACATTTGAAGGTGAGTAATTTATATTTATAATTAAGATCGACAATTCAGCGTATTGATTGAAGATCACTTTAAAAACGACATTATGATATTCTCAATATGAAAAGACAATATTATTAGTACGAACTAACCCTGACAACGAAGAATCGGCTTGCTGAATGCGACACGTTTCGCGCACTGAAAAACACGATATTCAATGTGAATGTACATCAATGAGAACATTAATTTTTATAACCATGTACTACGAGCAAGTTTACATGCATCAAGTACACAGCTTAAATAGGATTACCACAAAACTGTTATTTTAAATCTTTTTTATGTTTTTTAAAGTTTTCCGAGTTTTTTCGCTTTTGTTTTTCCTTTTTTTAATCTTTTTATCTTCCAAAAAGACTTTTTGTATGACTCATCAGACGTGCTTTAAACCATATGCAACTCACGCCATCGCATTGTTCCGGCTTAAGAATAGTACGAGTCAAGAAAACGTGGCGTCTAGTATTCAGACATCCGGTTGGTGTCATGATATTCAAGGCGGGACTCCTGAAAACGAAAAGACTACATTCATAATAAGAAATTCCAAAACAAAAAAATGAAAACAAAGAAGGCAAGGTAAGAGTTGATAAAATGTTGATCCAACGATCCCAAAGTCCTGCAATTAACAAAAAAGAAGGATAAACGAAAGTCAATAGAAACTGTTGCGTCAAAAAAATGTTAACGGGCCACGTCGTTAATACGAAGTAAAATATACAATACACTACATATGTACGTTTAAACTGTCCAATATCACGAAAATGTGCAGCCAAATGAGAATTTAAATCTGATAAATTTAAATTCAATTTGGAGTACAACGTTTCACTTACGCTGTTTTTTGTATACGGCAAAGATTTTACCCGATGTACAAAGACTTTTCAGGACCGTCTTCGTACATGTACAAGGATTTTCGGGAAAACAAAAATTGCAAAAAAGGTCTAAAATTCGCAAAATTTCCGGCGCTTGGCGCCGAAATGAGTAATTATGTGTTCTATATATCTTTACATTGGCAGACATTGCATTTCAAAAGGAAGGATGTCAAATTTTTCGGCGCCTAGCGCCGTTTTAAGACGATTCTTAGTGATTTTTGCCCTTAGAAACCCAGAAATTAAGTAAAATACACTACTAAAAGTCGAACAATTCTGTTTTTACCACACCAAAATCCTACTGTACCATATTATAGTACCCGAAATTTGTGTGTACAAAATGTACAATGACTTTTTGGGTACCATCTTTGTACATGTACAAAGGGAACTTGTACAAAAAAACACTGCACTTACATCCCATTAACGAAAAAAGCCGATCCAGTAGAGTAAGGCAAGGTAGTCGTGTTTCTGTTGGCAGGCGGAGATAGCAACCTCGGCTCCGAGAAGCTTTTATTCATCGAAGGGCGTTTTTGCGTCGAGCCAGAGGCTCCAGGGATAAGTAATGTAGCCACTGGAGATTGAGGCCTGGGCTTAGCCAAGTCAACCTAAACCATAAATATGAACAAATATACTACAAACGTAAAGACAGATACATACATAAAGACAAATTCTGACAAAACAACCATACATGAATAGGGGGTGGGAATCTGCTCGCCACACGTGGGGTGGGACATGGGGATTTAGGTCCCCCTGCCCCCAAGAATCCAGTGGCATCCTCCTTAAATCGATTAACCCCCAGAATTATATTTTTGGCGTGTTTTTGAGATTTTTGCCAGTTTTATTCATCATCCACACCCCAAAATTTAGATCGAACCATTAAATCGCGTTTTCGATTATTTCTTTTACCAATACGTAGGTACAATATTTAATATTATTCTCAGAAGGTGTACATAACTGACGAACATAGGCAAAGGGAGGAAGTGAGTTCAGTAAGGCGACTTTCAGAAAAAGATGCAAAATAATACAGAACTTTTTAGCTAACTGTGAAAAATATACATAGTTCATATATCCAAATTTTTTATATACGTAAACACATTCCCATAGGGGTGAGAGGGTATTACCCCTACCTCAAAATACAGGACTCGAATCCCTCTCAGACGATTTTGAGTTATCAAAAACTTTCTGTACGATTTTCGGGTACGGAAGTAGCAAAGATGCTGAAATTGTCCGGCGTTTAGCGCCGACTAGTACATTTCTGTATTGTTTGCCATAAAATGCCTAGAATGAACTTGAAGTAATCTGAAAAGTTCAAAATTTTCGATGAATTTTCATATTTTTTACTTACAAAAGCGATGAAACTAGTCAGAATTGGACAAAAAGTACTAAAAAATGCAGCTTTCTACATCAAAACATGTTACGCAGGATGTTTTCACCATTTTTCACATTTGACCTGCAAAAAAGGCTAGAATTCTAAATTTAGTAGTCTTAAATTTTGGAATTTCACCACCCCCCTGAAACGTTCAAACCTTGGGAACTATGTACATGTTATTTTAATTAATTTAGCCTACCTTCGACTCGGATCGTTTCTTTGGCGTTGGTTCGAGCTCCTCTTGAATCGGAGGTGCTGACGGCTGAATTCTTGGAACACTGCGACTTCTTTTCCTACCTCGGTTTGCTGAGTGCCTCCATCTAAAAAGATGTTCCCTAAAAGTTGGAACCGAGAGTGTATTACCTTTTATAGTGTGTTAACAAAGAAATAACTGCCAATGTACTCGTTCATTACTAAAGCGAGCAGTTATGTTATAGAAGTGCTTTTAAAATTTAAAAATTATTAAAAATCGAATTAATTGAAAAATTACTAGCAATTAAGACTATGAAACACGGAAGTAGCTCGAAGAAAAATTGCAAAAACGCGATGAATTTCTGTTCTGACGTTGACTTTAACAATCAATG
This sequence comes from Mermis nigrescens, assembly GCA_036768485.1. Classification (NCBI taxonomy): domain Eukaryota; kingdom Metazoa; phylum Nematoda; class Enoplea; order Mermithida; family Mermithidae; genus Mermis; species Mermis nigrescens. The sequence goes on from JAVLUZ010000056.1 coordinate 5,365,403, forward strand.
CTGTTGGCTCCGATCGAATTTAAAGCAGTCAGAATATTTACAAAAATTATATTACGGCAGCGGAAAAAAACACAACGTCATACATACTCCTACAATTTTCATATCCACAAAAAGTTAGTTTTACTATGCGATTTTTCAATTCCAACTCAAAACTTTCATCTTATTCATTTTTTAAGCGCTAGACGGTCTTCAACATACATACATACATGATCTTTCTTGGGGTGATTTGAAAAAAGTTTTCATCTCCTCTTCTTCAAAAAATTTTTTCACTTCCCCATAATTCGCGATTTCCTGAAAACTTTAAAAATTCGTAGCCAAAGTGTTGTTTTAAGCGTTTTTCTCTAACTTTTTGCTCAAAAGCATCAAATTTTCGGCGCTCCGCGCCATATACTCATTTTTTGACTATATTGAGTTCAATTTATTTCGTTTTTTTTATTTTTTCGATTTTTTTAAGTTTTTATGCTTTAGAACGATAGAGCATCGTCAGAAACGCCAAAAACGATGTTTCTGACGCGTATCTATGTACCATTTTTGAGCCCAAAAAGGGGACTTTAAAATTTCAACCCCCCGTTCTAAAACTTCTGAAAATTGCGATATGCAACTTTAATTATCGTCATTACGAGGTATTGTACAAGAATAGATGTTATGCAACTCATGCATATAAATGTGTGTATTTATGTATGTTAGTTACATATCATTTGACTCACTTTTTGCCTCCTCTTAAGTATGAAATTTCCGCCTCCAGATCATCATCCGTTTTGTCATAATCAATTTCGTTTTCAGATAAGGATACGGAAGATCGATTGCGACTAAGCGACCTCAGAAAATAAACATGAAGATTAGAAAAGGGCCATACTTGTGAAAGCAGGCACGTATCTCTGGTGGGAATGGGGGTGATTCCAAAAATTCAGAAAAAATTGGAGAAATATGATTTTTTAAACGTTATTTTGTGCTATTTTTGGCCTTTTGGGCTTAGCCCCCAAAATTGGTGTTGGTCCCCAGCCCCAAATAGGACTGCCAGCTATGTGCCTGTGTGAAAGGCGAACATAATCATCGAAATGCAACCGTAATGTAAATCGTCACCCCATGAATAGGAATTTAGTACTTATTCATCCTTTACACCGATAATTTTGGGAAAATGTCTTTAGCTATAGTCCGTTCCATTCCCAATGGTCCATTTTCGCTTTACGGCTTATTACTGTAGTACAACGTTTTAGTTTTTAGATTGCTGCTGCAGTTTGTTAGATGCGCCATATGTTAAGAAAAGCATATTAAACATGAATAAGAAGAGTGTAAAGCAACCAGCTGCTACGAGGGCATAATTGGAGAAGCCATTTAAGCGGTGGAAAACTAATACGGTAATAGGAATTTAGCGAAAATGGGCCATTTGGAATGGAATAGACTTTGGCTACATATTTTGAGCTTAGTATTTTTTCAATAAAACAAAATTGTCGTCCTCCGATTTTTAAGCAGCATAGGCAGGGATGGAAGAAACTCAGAATTTGAAAATTTTGAATTTTGGATTTTTGGGTTTTTTTGGGTTTTATTGGGTTTTTTATGGGGTACTGAGTTATCAATATTTGGCAAAAATTAAGAAGAAGAAGAAGAAGAAAGAAAATTTTATTACTAATACCAACTGTTAAAATACAAAATGACAAGATATATAATAAATGCAATTACGAATTAGTAAAGGGACATGCGAGTCAATGGAATGACAAGTTTTACGCGCGCCCCACAAGATATCTAGATAAATCAAAGTTTGCTAATCTAGATTTAAATATGTTTAGGTTAGGGGAAGAAACAATGAAGTCAGGAAGATCGTTCCAAACTGCGATGTATTTGTACAAGAAATCAAACTTTTCTAAATTAGAATGTACAATATGTATAACTAATTCAAATCTATAAATGCTACGGGTAATATTATGATTAAATTTAAAAAAACCATCAGCTTCCAAACATGATTTATTTATTATATTTATTTATTTACTTCGATTTCTATTCCAGGCTTGCGTCGTACCATTCATTACGAAAATTTTCGACTGTGCTTACATACATAGATACGCAAGTTTCAAGAGCTAGTTTTTTCATATAATTCAAAAAATGAATTTAGTTACAAAATTTTTTTTACTTCCGCTACGAAATGCGGACAGCTGTTGAAAGGATTCAATATAATTATGATCTACCGTTTTCCAGCTTGAAATAAAAGGCCGCAAAAACATCTTTATTAGAATGGCCAAGGATCACATGCATATTTTTCAATTGCCGCGTACACAGTACTAGATTATTACTTAATATAAATTAATGAACTGCAACAAAATGCGGAATACCCTTTGCTATTTCTGGGCTGATTCAGGAATTCTAGTCTTTTCCTGCTAATTTCCGTTAAATAAGGAACATCCTTCAAAATATCGCGCACCGTGTCCATTTGACATTCCTGCAAATGAACGATTATTGAATAGAAAAATAACTACAGTAAATCATGAAATCGCCTACCAGGATTTGTTTTTCATTCTCGATCGCCTTTCTCGCCGAAATTAAGGCCGCTACTTGTGATCTGAACATGAATCGACTATTGCAAATTTTAGGTACATATCTAATTATCATTGTCATTCCAATTCGTATCACATACTTATTTTTAACTACATAAAAAGTCTGCCATCTAAATTTGTGCACCTTAAGCATAGAGTCGAATCAAAAAAAGCGCAAGAAACGTTAGATTATAGACTGGAGGCTAGATTAGACAAGGCATAGGCATTGAAAGAATATATTAGCCAGCAGCACCATACATTACCTTGAGGGGTCGGGGTACGCTTCAGCCCCCATCCTCCCTCTCCCCGAAGAATTCGCGATTTTTCGAAACTTTCCAAAGATTTTCTAATAATTCATAAAACAGGGCTTTTTAAGCGTTTTAGCTATCTATTTGCTCAAAAGTGTCGAATTTTCCGCGCTTCGCGCTATAGTACTCATGTTTTGACTATATTATGTACAATTTGTTCGACTTTTTCTTATTTTTCCGAAATTTTTTCATGCTTTTATGCTGTAGAAAGATAGTGCATCATTTGAAAAGATGCAGTTAAAGAAACAAGTTAATATATACTTACTTACGTAGTACAAACTCAGTCTAGAGTGCTGAATAAGGTACATACTTAGGTACATATAAGTTATTTTCAGAAATAGGTACAAAAAAGTTTGAAACGCTGATTGTTCCAAAACTGCTTAAATCGATTTAACGCCCGCTTAGGTCGACAGAAACTTGCTTAGGTTACAGGCGAGCGTATCATAAATACCAAGAAAAGTAATAATTTTTATAGATTTCCTTTCCGAAACCTGCATTTGGCTACTACAGCGAAATTTTGAAAAAGTACGAATTTCGCAATAAAATCTTATATATACTTCGGAAAATAATGAATGATTTTGAACCAACTTTGTTTTCCGCGCCTTATTTTAATATTTTCTATTAATTGAACAAAAAATCCGGAGCATCTCAATCGGGTGTGCGATTTTATGAAATTTACGAGTATCATATTCAGCAACTACTACAAAACCCAGAGTAAAAAACAATATGTAGGAAAGGCAACTGAAATAAAAAATATGAAAAATAATCAAATTGGTTATATTAATTATGTCTTATATTCTGACTACATTATAAATTTATATTACGAGGGTTGTAAAATAAGGTTCGTTTCAGCTGTTTAATATGTAACTTTTTCCTACAAGAGATATCGACATGCGATTCTTTGCATATGTTGATGCAACTTCTGCTTTACATTACTTCTGAGAGTCACAATTTTTTCCTGTCTTTTTTCGTCTTTCCTAGAAAAATTTCCTAAATCACCCCACTTCTTTGGTAAGAAAAACAACTTTTATCTTGTCGCAACTTAGGCGCTACTTAGCATTTGATCTCGAAATTTCGGTAAAACAAAGACATGTGACTTTCATTGATGCACTAGCAAAAGTCCCATTGTGTTTCATTCTCTTTCTAGTGCTGCGTTTTTCGGTAAGAGTTAATTTTTGCTGATTTTGACCAAAAATTAGCTCCGTTACAAATGCACGTCTAAATAACAAAAAGCCTTCCGAAAAGTGCTTTATAAGGTTGGATTCTCTCAGGTGAAATATTACTATTATTCCTTGAAGAATAAAGTCATGGGACCTTTTGTTTTGATTTTTTAAGTATTTGTAATCTATGATAAAATAAAATTGTTTTGTTGGAAAGCGAAAAAAATATAAGAAGGAATGACGATTTCAAAGATGTAAAGCAGAATTGCAGAACAACGAGCAAAAAACCGCATGTTGATATCTCTTATAAATAAAAATTTATCAGACAGCTGAAACGATTTTATTGGACAACCCTCGTACATTATAAATTTTATATTATATTATATTATATTGCATTACATTCATTTCTTGAAAATTTGCGTTTTTACCGAGCTTCGATTAGCTGCGCTTTAAGTTCCTTGACTTCTTTCCTATTACTATCCTGGTCAACATTTTGCGACCGCAAGATGCTCCTCGCATTTTCCAGCTCTCTTTGGAGCGTCTGAATTTTCCTATGCAAGTTTTCCACAACATCCAGCAAATACAAGATATCTAAAAAATGAATGATTGCTGAATATCGTCTACAAATATCCAATTAAACGCACATACAGACCCGTATCCAGGGTGATAGGGGGCACGTGCCCCCCCCACCCGAGATGAAATGTGAGAATGATTCTTTTCTTTACTACCCCATTCGCTTTCTTATCCAAAAAAATCGCAGAAAATTTTCGGCGCTTCGCACCGAATTTTTTACTGAGAATTAGAGTTTATTTAGTCATAAGCGCGCGGTTTAAACACTCCATTTTTAGTCTTTATACAACCTAAAGCGTATTTTGCATCTATATGTCTTCTGCTCTTCATGGGTTTTATGCAGAAAATGAGATCGTTTAAGAAGCAATAATGACAGCAATTTTTGGCAATTGTTATGAATTTGCTAATAAACTTTGACCATGTTGGGTGAATTCAGAAGCGTGATTCGGCTGATTTAAAAAAATTAAGGTTACGATTCGAAATTGAAGTGCTCTTTTTACAAAATTTGCCTCGGACCCCGCTGGTGTGCGCATGAGCGCGCCACCTCAGACCGCCCAGCCCTAAATCCTTTGTCCCCCTTATGTTTTAAAAAGATTTTGCTCGTACCCCCCCCAAACAAAATCCTGGAAACGGGCCTGCGCACATATGTACATATATCCCCCATGCAAATAGGGAGGTGAGAGGTGTTGCCCCCTCACCGCTGAAGGGTCAGACAGACAAGTGTTGTCCGGTGATTTTGGGCTGACACAACATTTTCTGCATCATTTTTAAGGGCAAAAGCAGTAATAATGTCACAATTTTTCATAATTTTACGTACTGTTTACTCCAAAGGCGCTTAAAATGGTCTTAAAAACTAAAATTTATCGCAAAATAGATCAATTTTCATATTTTTGGTGTTAAAGCGATATAATGGAGTCAAAATAAACTAAAATGCTTAAAGTTGCGGCATTATTTCGCAAGAGTTAAATAAAGTCTATTCTGATCATTTTCGTTATTTGACTTGCAAAAAAATCGTAAACACTAAATTTGCTGATCTGGATTCCTGCGATTTCAGCCTTCCTGCATATAGATTATATATACACAAACACAATAAGCTGATACACTGACCATAAACCAATTGAATAAGTAGTATTATTGAACTTGAAACGTACTAAGATGATTTCAGACAATAGAGGGGCGCAACAAGAAGAGATAAAAGTAAGTCCACTATGCCATTACATGATGCTAGACGAAAATAAACCCGCATGGTGTAATTGAACACAAACAAGTGGTGGAAAATTCGGGCATCGGCTTCTTAGATGTGATTCAGCAAGTTAGTTTTAGTTGGGTTAATTAGATGAAAATTTTAATTAGTCAAGTTAGTTACGTTAGATTAGTTAAATTCGGTTAGGTTAGATTAGTTTAACATAGATTAGGTTAGTTAGTTAGAATATTTATTAATTAGGTTAGGTCAGTTAGGGTTAGGTTGGTTAGATTAGTTAGGTTAGATTAATTAGTTAGGTTAGAAAAAAATTGAATAAAATAAGGATGAATTTTTTTAGGTTAGGTTAGGTTAGTTTAAAATATAACAAATTTTTTTAAATATTAAATTTTTTAATTATTTTTTACGGTGAGCATTCAGGAATGAAACAATAAAATCCGAAGGCGTATATATACATTTAAATTTTGAATATTTAGAGCAGCCATAATTCTGGGCGAAGGTTTAGTTCGACGCGTGGAAGCATCCCCACCTAATCCAACTTAAACACTACTAGATATACCTAATCTAGGCTTATGATCTAACCTAAAATATTCCAAGCATATATATTATGTATATATACCTTCTTCGTCACTTTTTTGACTGCGGCGCTTATCTGCGAAACTTCTGCAAAAGCTTTTAGCAGATCCATTATACGAATAATTAGCAACTTCTAAAAAGAGAAATTACAAAATCGAAGAGCGGACAAAGCACTTGTAGAATAATTTCATCTAACAAACAGGTCAACGAAGTCAAGTTAAGTTAACGTCGAATAAGAGCTACTACTAATTTTTTAAAATAGGTAGGTATCATCTTTAGAATGTTCTATCGAGCTCGAACGTATTAGCAAATTCCTAGCTATGACCGTGTTATACAGTTGAACTCTGGCTTATGATTCGGCATTTTTAATTTCATTTTAAGAAAAATTCTGACAATTTAATACATAGCACAACCAAATATTTTTTTTAAAGAAGGAAGGCCAAAGGATGAATTCAAGAAGAAATTTTTACCACTGCTAGAGCTGAAAACTTTAAAAATTTTGCCATCCGGGTACCTCAGATATGGTTAGAATCTAATGGACACCCTCAGGGCTGGGGGTCTCGGGTTGCGCGCTCAAGCGTCCCCAGCGGGATCCGGGGCAGAGCGTCGGAAAATTTCGTAAAATGAGCACTTAAATTTTGAATCGTAATGGAAAAATGTTCACAAAATCGGCCAAATCTTGGTTTCAGATTCAGCCTAAAAATAGTAAAAGTTTATCAGTAAAACTCATCATCGCCCAAAACATTGTTATTCTTTTTCCCTACCCATATCTCAGCATAAGCGAAACCTGGGAAGAACAGAAAGCATAAGATGCAAAATCTGAATTAGGCTGTATGAAGACTGAATACGAAGTGTTTAAAGCGCGCGCTTGGTGCTAAATCGATTTTAATTACTAAAGAAATTCGATGCAAAGCGCCAAAAAATCTTGGAGTGCATAAAAGAAAAAATCGTTATAAGATTTCATTTCGGGGAAACGTGCATACGTGAGCAGCACCAAAATTCTGGGGGGTGCACAGATTTGTCAAAAGATCAAAAAATGGCCTTAAAAATGGTGGTATGACGAAAAACACCATTTTTCAACGTTTCTCATCGAGAACTATCCATTGGCATCAGAAAATTGAGAAAAAAAAACAAAAAAAATTCAAAAATTGAATTCTGAGGGGATATTTTGGTTTCTGTGGGGGTATTTTGGTTTTTTCGTGGGGTGCATATCCCCAAACCCCCACGCCCAGGTGTGGAAACGTGCCCCTATCCCACTGGATATGGGGCTACCTAAGCTTAAGACAAGGTTACTTTAGTCAGACAGTTAGTATTAAAACTGATATGAGATCGAAAACATAAATTCTACTTATTCAGCTAGGTACTTAAACGTCTAATTTAATAAGCCAAGCAACATAATAAAACTTCGATTGGAAATGCAATGCTTGATTAGATATATTCACTCTGGATAGTTTCATACAGAAAATTAAGGGTACCGTGTTATGACGTCATCAACAACGGTAATGACAGTAATAACAGCAATAGTCCTATTTTTATAATGCGATGGCCCCTTCTATTTAACAGCTGACAATGCATAAATAGCTAATGCCATTTAACTAAGCCTAAGCCTAAGGATAAAAACAAAGCAGGTTATTATTGATTATTGTAGCAACGTATGTAACTATTCTGTAGAAGTACTAAATTAAGTTAGGTGGGTAAGTATACCTATCTACAAACTCGATAAGTTGCGCCAAAAAAGTAGGACATTTCTTCAGCAATTCTACAATATATTACTTAATGTCTCTCGTAAAACTAGCTGCGTTATAAGTCATCCCTAGGCTAGTTTATTGACATTAGTTACTTATGCATAATTATCTATCAACTGGTCGATGGGATGTAGGAGCCAACGCGAAAATTGGACTCTAACCTATTATGTATAATTAAAAAGCCTATAATTGCTCATGATATCATAATGGCGTTTTTATCCTTTTCAGATCGCACATAGGCATTTTCAGACAATCAGATCCCCACAAGTCCAGTCCACAAAATCTCAGGTAGGTAGGTGACCCACAAATTCACGCGAAAAGAAAAAATGGCACTTATGGAGTTTATGTACTAATACTAATACTAATACTTTATTCGGAAAAAAAACACAAGGGTAAAACAAAAGTCGCAAGGAAAATAAAATAAAAATGCGAAATGTCCTGGACACACAGGCAAATAGAATTGCGCTCACGTGTGCCCCGTCAAAAAATTTCCGAAATCAACCTTTCAAATTTCTCTTAAATGTCTCAACATTTGGAGAACTTCGAATATATTGTGGAAGATCGTTCCAAATTCTAGCTGATCTAGTAGCAAAGCAATACTTTTTACAATCAATTCGAAATTTTTCTAAATAGATCTGATTTGCAAATGCATTTCTAGTACGCGAATGACCATAAAACTTATAAAAATCTTCAGCAGGCAAGAGATTATTGTGAATAATATTATACGTAACAATTAAATCAAAATAAATTCTACGGAGTTCAAGCCTCTCTAAATTTAAGGCTTTTAACCTTTCATCATAAGAAAGTCCCATGTATCCAATTAACCTTTTAGTAAATTTTCGCTGAACCCGTTCAACCCTGTTGATATCAGAAAGCAAATAGGGGCTCCATACAGTTGGAGCATACTCTACTAAAGGCCGAATATAATTCTTAAAAGCAAGAACCAACATTTTAGGATCACGTGATTCAAAACATTTGAAAATCAAAGCACTCATTTTCAAAGCCTTTGCTGATATATTAGTACAATGACAACTAGACGATAAGTTTGTTGTTAAGGAAACACCTAAATCTCGAATTGAGGAACCTGCGTCTGATAACAAAAAATGGTTTATGTGATATGTAACTTTAGGATGAGCGTACCCTAGATATAACACAGGACATTTAGGGAGAGATATGCTTAACTGATTTTCTTCAGACCAGGAAACCAGCTTATCTAAATCTTTTTGCAACAAAGTATAATTTTGAGAAAAATTAAAGAGCTTTAAATCATCAGCAAAGAAAAAGACTTCACTATACTCAACAGCTTGAACAAAATCGTTTACAAACAACAGAAACAAAGGGTCCTAAAACGCTACCTTGAGGTACGCCACTAATAACTGGTTTTCTATCAGAAAGAGCGCCGAAAATTTTGACCTTTTGTGTACGATTTGTCAAGAAAGAAGTTAACCATTTTAATAGCATTCCATTTATCCCATAATGCTTCAACTTCTCTACCAATTTAGAATAAACGACAGAAGCTGGTTAGTACACTATGTGTATAAGAATTTTTGCGTTCTACTAGGAATCTTCGATCAGCAATACGTTATTATTTCTGTTAAACTTCGACTTTCCTACCTCCAGTACTTACCTACCTAGACAATTCCTAAAGTCGCTACTTAATCATTTATCGCCAGAAAATTTTGAAATTCGACCTCAATAAAACGCATTTTCGCGTTCAAAATTGTCCTAATCAGGCGCGTCCTAAACATGAATAACATAACAAGAAGTACTTACCGTAGGAAGATAAAATCAATTCGGCGCGAAGCAACGGATAATTTCGACACTTTACCCCTCTATAACACTTTTTTGCTTCACAAAAATTTTCCACAAATGCCAACTGAGCCCAAAATTTTTTTTCCATTTTTCAACATTTTGTTCGACAAGTAGACCAAAAAAAGAAAAAAATGATGAGACAAGACAAACACGCAAGCAGGGTTGCTAAGTGCTTTTGTCAAAAAAGCCCCAATTTTCACCACAAACTGCATATAACAACTCCAAGCAATGGTTAAGCATAGGCGCAAACAAACTTAAATCGCTAAAAAAATGCCTCCAACGGCCTAAAAAACCAAAATGGGGAAAAACCCCAACTTGACAACCCTGCACGCAAGGCTCGACGCTCGAACAGAGAAACAGCACAGCAAGCAAGCACGGATTTATTTAATGAATACTGTAGTATTCAAAGTACAAAATCTATATAGCGTGGTTAGTGAGGCTTGCAGCTCTAAAATAAACTTTCATACGAAATTAAATTGTAATTATGACGATAAAGCTCAAGTTGCTCAACTTTACATTCTCAGATTTTTCACTTGCAATGTTGGAACCTGGGGGAGGCAATGTTGGCGAGACCAGCACTGGCAATGTTGAAATTTTATTAGGTATCTCAAGTTACAAATATGTACATATTAGTACCGTCGAATGGGTCTAAATTGCCCTTTCATTCTGAATTCGCCACCCCTGCATTCTGAGTAGGTTAACTGATTTTTTTATTCGCATTATACGTCTGATGCGCATTTAATACATATAATTAATAAATTACTGTATTTGCTACATTTACAAACTGCTTCATATATCCGAGAGCTTTTTCACTAAATTTTTTCGGAGGCTACAGTAACCCCATCTTTCTGATTTACTGGAGGTCGCTAGATCTCACTGTAGCTACATAGCAAAGAAGAGTTTTTCAATATCATTTTTTGCGGTATACTTTATTCTCGTCTTCCGGCAGATCAAGCAACTTACAGATAAAAATCGTGCATTCAGCTTGTCCTAAGTCGACATTTTAAACACAATTGACTAAGATGTGTGGTAAAACGTCTGCTTGTCGAATCTTTTCGATTCTTTTCTCTTTCGATTCTTTTCGATTCGATTCGAAATAACACACTCGATTCCAGCCTAGCTTTTTATTAAGCATACTTACTGTATAGTATGTCCCAGCATTGATTATATGCCTAAATTAAATTCATATGGACGGATTAGTGCATTAAAAATTAAAGGATTCCAGTCACTTGCCCTCACTGAGCTGATCTGCGGAATCACAGTAAACCGTCTGTTTCGCTTACTGTGGACCTTAAAAACATTTCTAAAAAGCTCTCGAATAAATGAAACAGACTATAGGAAGAAGCCCGCCTACTTTCAAACCGTTTTGCAGATTTCTGGTGGATTTTTCTAAGGGTAGGTATCCTTGGGTGATTTTTATCAACTTAAAAGTGTAGGTACCTGTAGCACATTATGCTTATAAGGAATGTACTTCTTTATGTATTCTAATCGAAACTACGATAAATTTTGCCTTAGAAAATGATATTGTTGCAGGTTCTTTTACATCAGTGTAAGAGAAAAGGAGGGCGGCAATTCCGGTCCGGAATGTCTAACCAACAGCTCATGATAAACATAGACATCTTAACGATTATGATTTCCTTACCTAATCAGAGAAACTTCTTGTAGGTACGATATTGCTTGCATATATGGATAATAAGTTGTTATATTTAAATTTTTAAAGTTTGCAGGGGTGGCAATTTCAACCCAGAAATAGTAACATATGGTTTCCTTTTCGTTTTCTGGCCTTTAAACCGCTTTTTAGCTTTTAAATGACAATGTAATTGATTTGGAGGTGGGATCCGATTTGTCAACACTTAAACCTGCATTTTTTGCGCTTTCTCCAGGGGTAGCAAATTGACCCCATTTTAGGTTTGAATTCGCCACTCCATTCTTTCTTCAATTTTTCGAAATGAAGTGCAATTTTCATAAAATTTATGTGCTAAATTATGTTGAATTTACGCCGATTTATCATCTGGCTGATTTTCATATTCTGATATTTTGATAAAAAGTTGTTCAACTTTTAAGGCAAAAAATGGAAGTAATTCGATCCAGTTGACGGAACGTATGTACCTACATACCATGCCCGATTTCTGAGGGCTTTGTTTTCGGCCGACTGATTGGATAGCCACGCTGTGTCATCTATTTTGTCTCAGTCATTTTCCTCCTTTTATTTGATTCATCGCCTCGATAATCAGCAACATTCATATCGTCTTTCGGCTCATACATATGTACATATAGCAAAGAAAAATGCTCCGATGGAACAAAAAAGGTAAATATACTTGGATTTCTTCATTGTTAAGAATGTAAAAGGAGGGGACTAGGGAACATTTCCCTATATGCGCAAAAGTCCCCTCCTTTCAATGCTTAACAATGAAGAAATGCAAGTGTATTCACCTTTTTTGTTCATCGGAGCATTTTCTTTGCTAGTTCCTTTCTTTCATTTAATACTTCAAACAAGATGAAGAACAAGGAAGATCGTTTGAGTATCCGCAAGTTTGGACATATCGTTGAAAAAAGGTGAAAATTAGACTTGTGTATAAAGCGCAAATTGAATGAACAAAAAATGAATTTTAGTTGTGTGCGAGGTATTAAAAATTTCCACGATTTCTCTATAATTTATACGCCTAATGTCCTCATTCGCTTCGCCTGCAAATTCAACAGTCAGTTCATTTATCCGCTTCATAGACTGCAAAATATGGGTCATTAGTCCCGGGATATTGCCATTCAACCGGATTCCTTTCAAAATCATGTGACGGGAATCGAAATAAGGGTGCAGTCTCCAAGCTCCGTTAATAGTTCCTTTCGACCATTTTTGGCCTTCATTTTGCCTCGTGTGCCCACAAAATTTTCCATTTTTCCATCTTAGCGATCTAGAACCCACATGCATGTCTGCTAATGAGACTTTAGCGAAAAGGGGCCGTTTTAAATGGAACATACTATATTGCATTAACTCGCCCAAAAAACAAATTTTCTTAACATCCGATTTTTCATCGCACGACCCGCCATATGTACAACAAAATTTGTTACCCACTCTGTCGAGCAAGTGAAAAAGTGAGCAATACAGTAATTGGTATGTTTTTCGAGTGGATCCATGCACTACATATGTACTTGGTTTAAAAAACTATATATAGACCAGATTTTCGAAATTTTTTAGAATGACATCGCCGCATCGCCGACCGTCCCGCCTGGCCGACTAGACCCAATTTTATATAATGGAAAGCCTATAACTGGTATAGTCCACTTTTAGACAGCCAGATTTCTGAAATTTTTTTCGATGAAGTTTACCACATCACCGACCATCCCACCTGACCGACTAGAACCAATTTTATATAACAGGAAGCCTTTAACTGGTATAGTCCCCTTTTAGCCAACCAGATTTTTGGAATTTTGTTTAACCGACCATACCACATCACTGACTATCCCATATGGCCGGCTAAATTCAAATTTTTGCAACAGAAAATTTATGAACAATAGGAATCCCTTTGAGCCGTCCAGATTTTTAAAATTTTGTTTGACCGGCCATGCCAAATATCATATTTTTAAATTTGTTTTTGGACCGACAACACCACATCACTGACCGTACCATCTGTCCGACTAGACCCAAATTTTTATAGGAGAGCCCTTTAAGCCGATCAGATTCTTAAATGTTTTTCTTCAAAGGTCGATTTTTAAGTGATTGGCAATGTTTTTATAAATAATTATGGAATTTTGTGCTCATAAGTCTTCAGATATATTTCTTAATTTTGACATTAAGATTTGGCATGCAATTTTATGTACCGTTGTTTAAAGCACGTCTTATTCCACTTTTTTTATTCCCCTAAAATTCCTATCAAATTAAAACTAACAACTTTTCTCTAATTGCGACGTACAGAGCCAAAGTGACTCAAACTGTAAATGAAGACCAAACAATTGGTATCAACTCACGCTTTAAGTCATATTTGCCAAATAAAAACCTATGCTTTCAATCTACTATGAACAAAATAATAAAATTAACTATATAGAACTTGCCTTGTGTATAAGGAACATAAGAGGCCATTCTCAGGCTCCGGGATACTTGCAAAATAGGGCTACATTCCCAAAAGGGAGGGATGCCCGCGTTTCCAGAATGAATTACACATATGATATACAGTGCCGCTCAAAAGTTTAAGGCCGCTCTGATTGATTACTCCAAAATCGATTGGGTTTTCAAATCGCTTTTAACTGTGAAACTAAAAGCCTAAATTTCACTTTGAAAAAGTTTCTAGATTAGTTTTCTCCGCTGATTTCAGGAAGTTTAGTCATTTTTAATTATGTTCACTACTGGCTGATTTATTACGGTTAATTCCGCTCCATTTTGCTGGTATTTTGGTCAAAAATCGCGTATATGTTTAAGAATACTAAAGTATTCTAAAGAGTGATAGCCGGATGTTTAAAGAAAATTTAATATGTCATACAAAACAAAGATAAGAGACACAAGCAATTCGATTCCTTCACTGATCTTCCTCGGCCTGGGGCGGTCCTCTAAATTGGCCACTAAGGAACTATGTGGTCTAAAGTGAACTTCTTTAAAAATTGGCGTCTGACCGCTCCTGAGATGCAGGGTGAATTGTCTATTTATTGTGGACCATTGCTTTTGAGGCACCCAATTGGTCGGTGTCTTTGCTGTATAATTGGATCGTCATAAAAAGTCTTTCTGCGATCGAGTTTAACAGAAAAAAACGTATTGATTTTTGCTCGAAATTTCGTTTTGGACTTTCCTCGATTGTTCAAAGATTTCTTTTTCTCGGAGAGTCATATTTGATTATTTGACTTCGAAATTAAGGGGTTTAGTCCGCAGATCTTCAGACAAAAAATAAAATGTCAAATGCATGGCCGGAAGTGTCAAACACAGAAGAGAATGCAGCGTTTTGGTCTGGAGTCCATTTGGAGCCATGATGTTGTGATTTGGTTTTATTACCTTCCAACCCAAAATTTACAACCACTTCATATATTTATTTAATTAAGGAGCACTTGGTTCCTTCTTTGGTGACTGCCTCAAAAAAAACATCCCAGACATTTTTTTCCAGAAGGGTGAAGCATATTTTGTGGGGTAGGGATAGCCTTTATTTGTCTGACCCCTACAGTCCCAGGAACTCAGTCCAAATAAAAATATTTGACGAATTATGAAAAAGAGACTTCAGAAACAGAATTCCAAAGTGCATTTCACGAGCAAAAATGACTGAAAAATGAAGGAAATCTGGGGTTCAACGCCAAAGAAAAAATGCGTCAAATTGATCAATTCTTTAACACTTTGTATACAAGCCATCAATTCAAGCTAAAGGCTATCAGATTTCCTTTTAGTCGATTATTTTTTGTTGATTCTTAATTGATGATATTTGTTAGTTATGGTTCTGTTCAATTTTGTAACTCTTGAACAATAATTAGTTAAGAATTTACGATTAAAACAGACACTGCGTTGAAATCGTGGGTGGCCTTAAACTTTTGAGCGGCACCGTATGTTGTATGCATTGAGCTAGGCTGACACCCAAGGTTGGCTTAGAGGAACTGGTCAGCTTAGAGTGATTCCCACTCCTAATGAATTTTCTACTTAGAAAAATTTGACTCTAGTCGGCAAGATGGGACGGTCGGTGATGTGGTATAATCGGGGAGATAAAAATTTCAAAAATCTGGCTGGCTTAAAAGGGACTATACCATTTATAGGCTTTCCGTTATATAAAATTGGGTCTAATCGGCCAGGCGGGATGGTCGGCGATGCGGCGATGTCATTCTAAAAAAATTTCGAAAATCTGGTCAGCTTAGAGGGATTCCTACTGCTCATAAATCTTCTGCTACAAAAGTTTTGATCTAGTCGACCAGATGGGACGGTCGGTGATGTGGTAAACTCCATCAAACAAAATTTAAGAAATCTGGTCGGCTCAGAGGGATTCCCACTGCTCATTAATTTTTTTATTAGAAAAATTTGAATCTAGTCGGCCTGATGGGACGGTCGGTGATGTAGTATAGTCGGCCAAACAGAATTTCAAAAATCTGGTTGGATAAAAGAGGACTATACCAGTTATAGGCTTTCTGTTATATAAAATTGGGTCTTGTCGGCCAGGCGGGACGGTCGGCGATGTGTTGATGTCATTCTAGAAAAATTTCGAAAATCTGGTCAGCTTCGAGGGATTCCTACTGCTCATAAATCTTCTGTTACAAAAATTTGAATCTAGTCGGCCAGATAAGACGGTCAGTGATGTGGTAGGCTTCATCCAACAAAATTTCAGAAATCTGGTCGGCTTAGAGGGATTCCCACTGCTCATTAATTTTTTATTAGAAAAATTTGACTCTAGTCGACAAGATGGGATGGTCGGTGATGTGGTATAGTCGGTCAAACAAAATTTCAAAAATTTGGTTGGCTTAAAGGGGACTATACCAGTTATAGGCTTTCTGTTATATAACATTGGGTCTAGTCGGCCAGGCGGGACGGTCGGTGATGCGGCGATGTCATTCTCAAAAAATTTCGAAAATCTGGTCTGCTTAGAGGGATTCCTACTGCTCATAAATCTTCTGTTACAAAGATTTTGATCTAGTCGGCCAGGTGGGACGGTCGGCGATGTGGTGATGTCAGTCTAA